>CM076576.1:453471801-454071801 GCA_034641835.2 Pinus albicaulis | reverse complement strand
GTTGATGTCGTCTTCTTTTCCTTTCCCTTTCCTTTACCCTTGAATTTTCCATTTGAAGGTTTGAAAGGTGGCTTTGAATGATCATCTTTATCATTTTTTCCCATGTTTTCAAGATGAATGGGATTTGTTAGGTCCCCATAATTTTTTAGATTGGCAAGACCAAATGTATAGAGGTAACATCAAACCAGTCTTTGGAGTCCTAGGACCTAGGCTTCCTAGACTCAGAGAGGGCTCTCTCTATACTTGTGTAAAGGATGTAACTTGATAGATTTTAGGGCTTTGATTTTAGGCTAGTTATAAGGATTAGGGTTTTTTTGTTTGTTTGTTTGGTTGGGTAGGTTTTCAAGAAAATTAGATAGAGTGAGAGAGGTTTAAACCATTGGGCTATGGAGTCTGCAAAAATTCTTGAGAAGTGCAACAATAGGTCAAGGGTATATCACAGGGCAAGTCTAACAAAGCCAAATGGAACTAAAAGCTTATGTGAGTGAGGTGAACATTAAATTGTGAACATAGTAGGTGCAGAAGGGTAGTTAAGAATCCTTCAACAAATACTTTAACAAGAATGGCCTTTAATATTACTAAACATAAAGAAATAACCAAAGACAGGGCATACCAATAACTTCTTTGACCAAACCCTAGCAAGTAAGCAATAAGACAACAATCCAGTGAATCATAGAAAGCAATAGATTTGTAAGTCTTCTAGTGATTTCACCTTCAAGAAAAGAAAACATTTAAGATACACATATAACAGAGATCAAAGAGTAGGGAACTCATAAATTCCTTAATTGAGCCACAAAGACCTCCAAAGAAACCATTTAAGATGAACAAAAGGGCATGACAAATCATAAACCTCTTCTACTAAACCTAATCAGCAATACTTCAAAGCAAAGACCTTAAAAAAAATGTTTAAGTTACATCAAAGAGTAGGGATAACCATGAAATACTTTGACATTGCCTTCATCAAATCATATTTAAGATAAACAAGCATAAGTGGAACTAGAAAGCATTCAAGAATTCTCTAATCTGACCTAGCAGAGGAAACCATACAAGTAGTAGAGAACAAACATAGCTAAGGTGCCTCTAAACAACATTTCTTAGCCTAAAATTTCTGTCCTACTGCATGAGAAAGATGAAACAAAATGATAACATAAGAAAACAAGCACTAGATAGGAAATACATCAGCATTAACTATGCTCAGGAATCCTGCAAGTAAGCTTGCTCCATCATCATGCAAATCAAAACATTCACAAAGTCCATAGCCAAATTTCTCCTCAATCTTCAAGTCTATAATATTTCTCTCAATAATTATCCAACATGTACAATGAGGCCTCAATGTTGTATTTAACTAGCAAGGAGGACCAAACCCCTAACTAGGGTTTCCAAAATGTCATAAATACATCATAAATGCCATTTTTGTCCATTAAGACCATGCAAGGCCCAAGGCACAAAATATCTAATGTAATAAATGAAAAATAACTTCTAACACCTAACTTTGGAAAAAAATGACTTTGAGGCTCCTCAATAACTCCAAAATATCTCCAAGTGTGTTTTTTGGCTTTGCAAGCAAGGGCGCAGCGCCAACACCAGAAAAATAGGTCATCTTGCAGCTGAGTTATGAAGGCCTTCTCGGTGTCCAAATGAGCTCCATGATAGCTCATTGGAAATATTGTCAAGTCTACTTTCCAAAACTACCTCTATTTTTATGATTGGGCCTCATTTACCTTCTCAAAAACTAAATCGCCCAAGACTGCTCAGGGCGCAACACCAGATCTGAAAACAAGGCAGAAAGGTGGTTTTTTAGTACTTTTGGAGGACCAAATATTCTCCAAATGATCTGAAAATTTGTGTGTAGGATGACCTTGGCCTAAGGATTCCAAAAATGTAATCCAGTCCTCAAAAAGGTGCCCGAAAAAAGAGCGCAGCGCCAATGGTGTTGTACCTTTGGCCCTCCAAATCAGTCAAAACACCAAAATTCTAAAAAAGTTTCCAAAATCTAAATTTACCTTGCTCATGGTGTTTATGATGCCTGTACGGATGCATCAGAAAGGATTTCAAGGTTTTATTTGCCCTTTTCCTCCTTGAGGGCTTGAATATTTTCAAGGGCTCTTTTGAGCTTGGCCCTTGCAATCTTGTTCCTGAAGGCATAGTGCCTTTACATCTTCTTTTGGAGGTCAAGATCCCTCTTGGGCTTCTACAATAGAACCTATAAGTGCATATTAGCCCTCTCAATCCAAGGTTCCCGGTCATAGTAAATTTCCATGGCAAGCAGCTCACTTGGAGTGAGCTGCTCTACCAAGGCTGCCTCTTGCTCTCTCTCCTTGGCTAAGGCTTTCTTTAAGCCAATTGTTCTTGGCCTTCTCCTAGGAAGCTGTTCTTCCTCTTCATCAGTGTCTCCATATCTATCCAAGGCCTCATCTAGCTTATCCTTGGCATTTGTAGCCTCTTTCTGAGCTCTGATAGCTCTGATATCATAAATGGCCTTTTGTGCCTACAACAACTTGTTTTCAACCTCATAATAGTGGATGACATTCCTAGCCCTACCTAGATTGGCTTGCAAATATTTGATTTGGGCATCTCTGCTTTTGAGCAACATGCTTGAGATCCTTGCCTCATTTTCATCATCACCGTCAACATGAATTAGCTCAAATTATTGTTTAGTTTCATGTTGGTCTTCTTCTTCTTCCTCCATGACCTTTTCTTTGCCTTTTTCAAGCTGCTTAGTTGATGTGGAAGGCATGGCCCCTTGCCTCTTGAGGGCAGCAAACACGTGCCTACTTCCTCTTTGGTAGGTCAAAGAAAAAGGTTCAATTATGATCATTTTAGTGTATTCAGTCTTGCTGCCATCATGACTGTAATCATCATTGGTATCCTTACTGTCCTCATGGCTCTTATCAACACTACTTTCATGGCCGCCTTCATCATTGGTATCATCATTGCTATCATGGCCCTTTGACCCACCGTTATCATTAGTGCCAACATCATCATTGTTTTCTGCTTCAATGCTCTCTATTTTATCACTAACATAATGCTCATTGATATCATTGCCCTTATCAGCACTGCTTTGTGCTTCATCACTGTCATGATGGCATTTTTACCTATTGCCTTCTTCACTGCCTTCTTCTCCATTGGTTTCTTCTTCACTGTTTTCTGATTCATTGGATTTTTCTTCATTTTCCTCATCTTCTCTGATATCTGCCTCCTTTTCATTTCCTTCCTCTTCACTATTGTTTGCCTCATTGCTGTGAGCCTCACTGTGTTCTTTACTGCTATCATTAGCCTCACTGCCCTCACTATCATCTTTGCTATTTTCTTCATTTGTATCTTCACTGTCCTTAGGGCTCTTATCAGCACTGTTTGCCTCATTGTCATTAGGGATCTTTGTTCCACTGCCATCATCATCATTTTTTATACTTTCTGCTTCATTTCCCTCATCTTCACTAATATATTCCTCCTCCATGCTTTCTTTTTTACTGTTATTAGCCTCACTGCCCTTACTGTCTGATTTTTCATTGACATCTCCATCTTTGTTAGATGCACTAGTATCATGAGGTGAAGGTGGGGGATTTTGAGAAAGTGGTGAAGGAGGGTCATTATCCTTAGGTGAATGAATGTGAGTAGATGGTGAGGTGGAGGATTCATGAGGTGATGGAATTTGAGAAGATGGTGATGGATGTGTAGTGGGGTGTGATGATGAAGGAGGAATGGGAGGTTGAGAAGATGAAGGTACATCTTGCTACTGTTGGCCTTGTGGATTGGTGAACACCTCATGGGCAATGAAAAACTCCCATGGAATACCCTTCTACTGCAATTAATGCATCACAACCATTTTTATCAGTGAGTGGTTAAAGAGGCTCTGCATTTGCTAGGGATAGTCTCTCTTTTGTACAATATAAGACATTTTGTCAATGACTCTATAGAGGTAATAGGGTAGGTGCAACATCCTAACCCTAGTAAAGTGCATAAGAAACCTAATGTGATAGGAGTAAAGCCTAGAAAACCTTCCCTCACATGTAAAATATTTCATAATGATCCTCATCATAGGAGAGAAAGGAAAAATGGATTTATTGTAGTCTTTGTACCTGGGTTTTAAGTATGGCTCACAGTAGCTTATGTCAAGACTGGCTTGCTTGAACCATTTCTCCCCTACACTAGGTATGCCTATGGCATTGGCAATAACATCTGAGGATAACTCAAAGTCTACCCCTGCAAGGTTAACTCATTTCTCATGCAAGTTAATGATGAAAAGCCTTGTCAGCTCAGGGTGGTTTTGCACCTGCTGTACCCTTTCACAAAATGCATAGCAGCCTACATTTTGGAAGCAATAGACAGTTAAGGGAGATGCATTTAGCTCCATTGTTTTTAGTGGTTCAAACCTATTGATCCTCCCACCTTTGTGTTGATATCTCCTTGGCATTTGGCCTTCTCCTTCACTACCACTGCCTTCTTTGTCTAACATATTGACCACTCTTCTTTTGAAACCCTAGCACTGATATGAAACTAATATGGAAGAGGGAAATGGAATGGCAGTCTTCTTGTGAATGAGAAGAATGAGTGAGGGTGTAAATTAGGTAGAATGAGAGGCTAAATAACTTGAAGGCAACCCAGCTGATATGTCAAACTCCACTGTGAAACACCTTGCACTGATGAAAATTTGAGATGAAGGAGGGCAATGAATTTTTCAATCTTTTTGTAATGTAGGGGACTGATTTAGTGAATGGAGTGAGTGTAGGCACAAACTTAGGTGAGTGGATAACCTCCAATAATGTAACCCTTTGTTTATCACTGATCTTCTTAGCATGCTGATGAAGAAATGTTTTAAATAGTGATGTCAAGCATGAAAATTAGGTTTCCTTCTTTGGGGTTTCAAATCCTTTGAATTGCAAACCATCAAAATGCTTTGAGGAAGGTAAGGCATCCACTTACCATTTAGCATTGCTTGAAAAACCCTTGGTGGCAGCTTGAAGAGATTTTGAGTTGAGTTGAGTTCTTGTAGGTTGTAGGAGGCCCTCCTGGCCAAGTGCGCAGCACCCAGGCAAACGATGGCTTGGTTCGGGCAAAGGCACAACGCCTTGTTCCAGGTGCACAACGCCTAGGTCCTTTTACCGGGCCTGTCGGGAAAAATTGGACAAGCGCGCAACGCCACGCTCTAGGTGCGAAAAACATTAAGAAAATGCACGAGGAATTTCGCCAAGGGCGCAACGCCCGACTCCAGGCATGCAGCACCAACCCGAACGTGCAATGCCCGACTCCAGGAACGCAGCGCCAACCCGAACGCGCAACGCCTCAACACTTTGCCAATTTTTGACTCGAAAAACTCATAGTTTCTTCTCCTGAATGCTATGATGATTTTCACAAGGCAAAAATGACTTGTTGAAGTGCTAGATGACCCTTTATAGGCAAATGATTTAATTTATCCTTGATAACCCATTTCCTAATGTTCTAAGTCCTTTCACTTTCTTTCACTGATATTTCTCTGACTTTTTGCTTTGCATGTGACTTAGATTATGAAGTTAACTCTTCTTTTTTCTTCTTGAGGCATAATATACTAATTTTTACATCCTTGGAGTCATATCAGTCATGATAGCACCTTTGAAACTTTCTGTGGCTTCCATTACAATTTTTTAACTAGTCTTTCTCACCTTGGCTAGCAGTTAGGAAATTTTTGTTCCTTTTTATTCTGAAAACTTGACACATTCATTCTGACACAGCAACAACCTTAAAATCATCTTTGGTTTTCACCTTGGAGTTCAACATCATGTTTTTCATATTTTTGACAACTGCTACTTTGTAGGTGACTGAAATGATAATTTGACTCTCTTTTCACTGATATTCTTTACCTTCTCGTTTTGAAGGTTTTCATTGAGTCATAAAATTGGCTTCTCTTGGCTCATTGATGTCCTTTAACACTTTTGTTTGTAGGTGGCTGAGATGGTGAATTTTGACCTTCTTGTTGCTCCTTGAAGCATAACAAGCTCATTAAACATCTCTGAGGGGTTTTTCTCATAGCAGCACTGTCAAAACCTTCTTCTGTCCTTTTGTTTTGTAGGTGACTGAAAACACTAATTTTACCTTTCTTACTGATACTCTTTACATATTTTCTCTGCAGATTTTGCTTGAGTCATCAAATTGACTCTCTTGGCTCATTTATGTCCTTTAATACTTTCACTTAGCTTGTGTCATGAAAAAATTGAAGTAGCTCTTCCTTTTGGAATTTGAAGCATGCTAAATTCAGTTTTGACAAACTTGGGAACTCAAACATAAGGAAGCATCTTCAAAACCCCTTCTGCTCCCACCTTGAAACTCAAATCATCTTTTACTTGGCAGGTCACTAAAAACCTTGAATTTACCTTTTCCTATTGATATTATTTATATCTTTGCCCTTTGAGGCAATGATACATTCACCTTGGCAAAATTTGGGATGCTTGCACACATCAACACTTTCAAAATCCATTCTTTGCTGGTATCATGGAGTTCAAACCATGCCTTTTCACCTTCTTTAGCCATTTTCCCAAAACCTTAGCTGTTTGGAGTGCATTTAAGACAATCATCAGTGTTGTCTTCTAAGTTCTATATAGCCCTTTCAAGTTCATTCATTTCTGTCCAGTTCACCTCACCTTTTTCCCTATCTTATCAATAATTTATGATAAACTTCTCTTCATGGTTGGTTTCTTGGTGTACCTCCTCCATGGTCATTTCTGCCATTTGATTCATTGTTTGGCACTTTGTTGGGATATCAAGCTCAAAAACCTTAGTTCTCCTTAAAACCAAGCTGTTTTCCCCTCTCCTTGCTATGAATTCCTTTATTTAAGAGCATATTTCTTACTTTACCAACTTTTTATTGATAGACATTTTAACACTCCTGCAGAAGTGTCAAATTTCACATTTACCCTTTGCAGAACTTGAATTTGATAAGGTAGTATTATTTGGAAACCTCTAGATTTCTTCTTGAGTAACCATGTCTCATCATTCCAATACCTCTGAACCAAATTCTTAATAAAGAAAAATAGTGTCTGAAACACTAATGATTTACCTTGGAACATATGAAACCCTAATTGACTTAGTGGAGGGCTCTTTGATCTCGTCTTTAATTGAAACTTGGCTTAGAGTCTTTAAGTGTAAAAACAAAGTATTAACAAAGTGATGTATTGAAGATCAAAAATCCAATGTACTTGATTTATCTAAAGAGCCTACAGAGATAGTTTTGAGACCATCAATGCTTGAGGAACCTGGTGAATATGGGAAGGAAAAGGCTTATAGGTAACCCTAGATGTAAAACGAGAGTTATGGGCAAGGGAAAAACAGAGTGATGGGGTCATAGGTAGGAAAAAAGGATGGAGATGAGTGGCACAAGCCCATAAGGAGTTTTTTAGGGGTGGCATGGTGGCCATGAAATGGAAAGGTTGATAGAATAGTGAAAATATTCCTATAAGGATAATGAAGGCAGTGAGATTTCTAAAACTCACAATATTCAGGGAATTTTGTTTTTTAGAAATCTGGAACCAATCTATAGTCATCTTCAGATAGTAAAAATTACTGATGACTAACAACCTTTACACTAGCCGAGTCAATAGTAGTAGGTTCAAACATTAACAATGAATGTCTAATGTAACTATGCAATGACCCAATATACTTAGTTACCACTTCAGGTGAATCTATTAAATACCCAAACCTAGTGCTTGTTTTCTAAATTCCTAGGTAAATCTTTGCACGTTTTGTCCTTTTACTTGCCTTAGGTACTGTCACTCCATTAAGGATTTTTTCTTGTAACCCAAGGGATATAATTGATTTTTTAATGCAACAATAAAATTTGACCATGAGGAAAGAAGGTTACCTAAATTATTGTTGCCTTGCAATTTTTTCTCCCACCAGATAAGAGTGGTGCCATTCAGTCGAAGGGAAGCCAACTGGATATTTTCCTCATTTTCCACAATCTGCTGAATCCTGCAGTAGAGTTCAATCTACCTAATCCAGTTGCTAAGCTTCTCTACATTACTTTCACCATTATACATGGGAAGATAAAATTTGACATCTAACTTAAAGAAAGGTTTATTATATGCATTTCCTGAATTCGTAGATGATGGTGAGAAGAGGAGGAAGAACTTTCATTCACGGGAGGAGAAGGAGGTGGATCTCCTCCATCATCTCCATGTGCTCAACATCGTCCTTTTGAAGAATTCTCCCCTGCTTTCTATAGTTTCTCAAGCCTAGAGAAAAACTTCTTGACCTGATCTGCCATGGTGTAGAATTTCTTGCAGAAGTTTGGTGATCTGAAATGAGAGAAAACTTGTTAATTCTATGCAATCTCCCTCATTCGTATAAGAAATGTGTGTCTTATGTGCATGGGTTTATATGTAATGAACATATTTCTTACAAAATTTTAATGTTTAAATGTCTTAGAAAAGAACATGCCAACATCAACAGCTGAAAATACATATACATCAAACCATAAGAAAAGAAGTTTGATGAAGGAGTTCACCCTGCCTGGGCTACATCTCCTTGGCCTGTCAACATGACTAGACCACTATTCTATTTGGTGAACAAAGGTACAATTATTATAGTGCTTTACTATGTGGCTATCACCCCTCCAAGATGAGGTTCTCCTACAAATAACTCTCACATATAACATCAATACAACAATCTCCTAAGAATATTATATATACCTCACCAATGAGTGCTAGAAAGCCTTCACAATACACTCCAATTCCACACTGAAGCATACATAAAATATCTTCATAAAATTAATGAATGAAGAAATAAAACCAAAACTGAACCATGCTGGCCATAAATACTGCAAAAATAGTTCTATAAATGAGAACAGCCCCTACAAGGTCTCCTCCTTGATCCACAACTATCAAAACTACTTCAAACGACTGATTGATTCATACACCTTTCTTGTCAAAATTGAAAATTAACCTTAAATGTGTGTTAAAAAAAGAAAACAGAAGTTACCATTGGATTCATATCATCATTAAACCTCTGAGTAGACTCTTCTAGTTCTTCATTTGGACTTCAGGTCCTCTAGACATGGCCTCCTCTCTTGGTGGCCCTAGGTATCAAAAATATTCACGTGGGAAAAAATCCATTAAGAAGTTCTCCTCTGCCTATGAAACATGTTCCAATGGATTCCCAGCATGAAAAAATGCTAAGAATGACTTTTACTGAGCTCAATTTTGTCAAATTTTCCCAAGATAGGCCTCATTTACTCCAGGCCTAGTAAATTGCCACTAAATTTGGTGGAATGCCAATTAAGTCCACTAAAAGTGGAACTCCGCCGAATCTGGCGCGCTCTATGAAAAATGCCACTAATTTAACTCCATATTAGTTTAAAATTAATTTCAAGCACACATTTAAGCACAATTAGCGCGAGCTGTGCCACGGTCACATGGCATGGGGCTGGCCCCTTTCTTCATCCGTGGGATCATTCCTTAAGCTCAGTTACCGATGCATTTGTTGTCTTTTCAAGTGATATGCGGATGGCACATTGGTCGTGGAGCGTAGTTGGTGGGTCCAGGTTATGGTTTTGAACCCAGACCTGGACCTCCGTTGTGTTTTGCACCACACACTATATCATATGAGACCTCCACGTATTAAATACATTTCCCTTTATGTATTAATTCTCTAATGGATTTAAATGATATGCCACCAATTAATACCTTCGAACCTTAATCATATGGCCAACATTAATACGTGTCATACATTTTAATACTCGACGTTCCATAATATTTAATCAAACCTTATTCCAATCAAACTTTACTATGATTTGATGTGCACATCCTGCTTCAGGATCAAAAGAATTTAGTTTCCCTTCTCATCTTCGTAGCCTATTTCTAGTTGGCATAGAAACATGAAATTCACATCTACAAAGACTTGCTCTGATACAACTTGATCCAAAATCTTTAGCTTTGAGATGGAATAAATAATTACATGTAAAATTTCATATTAACCATGAAACTTAAAAGACATAAACATAAGAATAGAGAATCACATAAAATCATGTAATAAGACAAGAATTTGATAATGGAGTTCATCCAGGAGGGACTATGTCTCCGAGCCTTACTCAATCAGTGGGGAGGCACTCTTTCATTAGGTGTAAAATAAAATGAAAGTAGAAGCATCAATGAAAAATTACACCCTTATACCTCCATATCTGAAAGTGCTCGAAAATTGGATACCTCTAATGAAAAAATGGACAACACCGTTGGATTCGTGTCGCCGAGAGGTGCATGATCCATATAAAATTTTCTTGATTCTGATGCCAGAAAAATATGGGCCCTTTGGAAATGAGCTCAGTTCATGGTTCCGCCCCCCTCCTGTAAGGCGCTCAAGGTTCTACTTTGTCTTGGTAAGTGTGTCGCTCCAGGTCTTCCTGGGCACACTTCTGAAATGCAATTTTATATAATATATGATGGGCGGACTCCCCAAGGAGTCCACTTGGCATGGTGGTTGAGATCCAAAGTATGAGGGAGGGGGTTGGGCAGTCAAACCCCACCCCCTCCATAAATGGTAACATATAGTTTTATAACCTGCGTAATATATTTTTAAATAGTTGTTTGGGGGGTCAGGATCCTCATTAGGTGGCTTGCCCCGTAACTTCCCGCCGACTTTTGTATATATGTGACATGGTGGGTTTGGGCAGCAGGGTTGATAGCCCCTACCCCACCCTTATTACATTAACTATTGTGATGTAGTGTAGGTTTCCGTGGGGTCCGACGGGGGTCATGGCCCGCCCGCCCCTTTATAATATATTTTTTTAAACGCCCGCCTAATGATGAACTATAGTCAGTAGTTCGAAACGCGTTGTGTTCCAAAATTTCTCATGTGATTTCCTGAAAGATTTCTTTTAATATGACATGGATCACAAAAGCTTACACTCTCAAATATATATATTTTTTATGTAGTTTGGAGCAAGGGTGGGGGTCATGGCCCGCCCTTGCCATTTTTTATTTTATTTTTAAAATTTTTTTAATAACAACCCCATTTTTTCAAATCTTCTCGATTTTGACTAAAGGAGTGTTTTGAACTATCCCACAAATTCGCCCAGAGTTGGTCGGAATCAGGTGGCCAGATTTTTTCAAATTGGTCGCCTCCTTAAGTTGCCACATCACCAAGTCAACCCATAAACTTTGACAGCCTCTAACTCCTCCATACAGACTCGGAATTGAGTGTCGTGTTGGGTGTGGAGCCTGATTATCTTGTTTATTTTGTATCACAGTGTTGAGACCCTATACCTTAATGGGGCAGCAACGTGCCCGTAATTAAATGCTGCCTGGGGGGTCCAGGGGGGCAGCGCCCCCAAAGCTAAAAATAGATGTAAAATTGCCTTGTAAAAGTATAATAATTTCTAGTCAATCTGGGCCGTTCATTAGGAGGATGATCTGGCAGTAGATGTTATGTTTAGTTTAGGGTTTTTTGCCCTAGAAGGAAACCCCTCGCTTGTATGAGGGTATTGTATTGCGGCTTTGTATGGTATGTTTATTCTCAGAGTGAGAAACAGATAGGGGAGACTGTGAGAGAGAACGAAGGATATTACAACGGATCTGCTGTAGGTTGTGTATCTTCATTTTGCTGGATAATAGAAAGGAAGGACTGGCTGTTTGAGATGGACGTTGCCCAAATTGGGTGAACCACGTATATCTGTGTCTCTCTGGTTTTATGTGTTTCTTGTGTCGTTTTTTTCGCATATATTTTATTTGTTCCATTGCTATGTAATATATAATTTTCTAACATGTCGTCTGTGCCATTGGAACTAGAAAGATGAGATCTTCAACTTGACACTAAGTTTGCCACATTTCTGACACTTTTATTTTTGAGCCTTTATACTTAAGCCACTTGTACTTGGACCTGTACGATCCTCCTGGATCACAAACCCAACTAGTATTTTCCCTACTTAATCATCCAACAAGTATTTGAGAGTACTTTCCACATTGATCTTCCATCTCATTTGGACATCCATAACATGGTCGATGTTCATCTCCTCAACTCATATTATGTGTCAACACTAAAGATAGATCTCCTCACCAATCATTGCACATATATTGTTCCTAATTTTCATCCTTTTCTTGATGCATAATCAATTTTTCGACTAGAAGACTCCCCAAAATCATTAGGGATCTCCTACATCATACCTTATTTATAAACAAGGTCAATATCAAAATAAATATTTCTGTATATCTCACAACTAGATGAAACAATAGTTTCCTTCTCTTTTGAAAGCATTGGAGGCCAATTCTTCTTAGGTCATGAGGAATTATGAGGATTAAAATACCTAGTTAATGTTTTGAGCATTATATGCTATTGTGTTTTTCATTAATATTGTAATAGGAAACTAATATGGTTGCGAGAGTCACATAGGATTCTAGCTTCCTAGTATCAAGGGATTGTTCAGTTTTTCATGGGCTAGTTTCCTAGTGTCTGAGGCTAGTTGATATCTTCATGGGTGTGCTTTAGATATTTCCTTAACCTATTGCTAGTCGTTATAGTGCATAGATCCTATTTTTTTAGGATCTAATGATTCTCTCTTGGTTTGTTGAGCTAGTTTCATTTTATTAAAGCTATATAAGCTACTTATTTTTTCAATACAAATTAATTAGAAATTAGTATTTTCACATTTATTTTATGTGTAGAATTCTATTGGAGTGGGTTTCCCACATCAATGGATATTTTCATTGCCCATAAATTACTTTCTATGGAGTAATACAAATGAATTTTTGTTTCTACAATCAAAACTACCATTAAATATAATGTTTCAAAAGGTTCTCCCAAACTATTTAATATTGAGCATAATTCCATAATTGAATTTCTCATTATTGTATTTTTCATAAGCCTTACTTTAATCTAATGCAAATACATATCAATATCACACACACACACACACACACATACACGCGCGCGCGCGCGTGCGTGCGCGCACACACACCCACACACACACACTGAATTTATTTAATCTGACATGCAAATCAATCCTTACAAACATTCTCATTAGTTAAATTTTTTTTATATGTGAATACCATAAAATAAATGATGAATAGACGTGCATCCAAGAAATTATCATTAACTAGGGAGTCATTGGTGTCAGATGGTAGGGTTTTGATGAAATCAGGAAGGATGAAGGCTTTCTTATTCTCAATGGTGACAAATTTGAGATTGAACTGCTAGAGAATAATAATCCAATGTGAAAATTTTCCATTGATGAGCATGTATATTGGAATTTTCCATAACCTTGGTAGTGCATCGTTGAATGTAATGATATAATTTTTGAACTGCATGAACTAAAGCGAGTGATAGCTTCTCATCCCATTCATATTTGAGGGGTGGCTAAGATAACTTCTTTCTCAGATAGTAGATTACATGTTTGTGACCATCATCTCCCTCTTGAACTAAAACCCCTACAGTTGATACATTGGGCATTGATAAGTACAAGATAAAATACGAAGGAATAATGAGTGGGGCCTTAGATTGTGTATTTTAATACATTAAATTATTGTTGAGTTTGGTCATCCCAATAAAATGGGATGCCTTGGTGTAATATATGTAAAATTTTTTGGGTGTAGGTTACTTACTTAAGGAAAAGGGAGCATAAAAAGTTGGCCTTGCCTTGGATTCTTTGCAACTAGCACAAATTAATGGGAAATGGAATTTCATGACTGGCATGGACTTTGAGGGTATCCACCATGATCCCTTGATGGTAATTGATGAACTCAAGAAATAAAACATCAAAGATGAAAATTGCACACTTGATGGGATTCAAGTGGATATTAAACTAATGACACCATTGGAAGATAATGTGTAAGTCCTCCAAATGTTGGAACATTGTATCAAGTGAGTTATGTTCATCTAATTAAAAATGAGTAAGATCATGAAAAATGTATGCCATTGCTCACTAGAAGGTAGCTCCAACATTCATGAGGCAAAGGGGCATGATGAAAAAGGTTAAAGCACCAGAAGGTGTAGTGAAGGTAGTTTACTAATCTGCATGGTGGTTTCAGATTTGAATATAACCTGAAATCCTGTCCTTGAAGGAAAGGGATTCATGTATAACACAAGAAAAAATGTCTTGGTTGGTGAATGGTGATGGAAAATTATATTTGGGGTATTCTTTATTTCTACTTATTGAAACTTCCTCAACCATCATTGAAACCATCGATGGATTTGGGTGTAATTTCCCATCATCACATTCCTTTGTCGCACAAGTGCTTCATCAAGAAAAAGCTTAATTAAATATATTTCTCTATAATATCTCTTTTCTTCTTCCATGGGAGGCCACTTGGGATGGTAAGAGTGATTGTTCCCAAGTGAAAATATCTTGAGACCCAACTTTGTGTACCCTAGTCTCATATTTTATATGCATTGAGAAATAATAAGGAGCATATTGTCATGATAATATTGATATGGTTCATACGAGAAATGAAATAAAAGGCAAGGAAGGAATTATAGAAAATAATAAAGTAATATAATGAAAAACTAACTTATATTAACGAATAAAATAGTAGAACATTTGATCTAGGAGGATTTCACAGGTCCAAGTACAAGTGGCTTAAGTACAAAGGGTCAAAAATCAAAGTGTCAGAAATGTGGCAAACTCAGTGTCAAGTTGAAGATCTTGTTGTCCTAATCGCAATGGTGCAAATGGTTCGTCAAACCAAGCTCGTATGTGAAAGTTAGAGGTAGTCAAAGTTTATGGGTTGACTTGGTGATGTGGCAGCTTAAGGAGGCAACAAATTTGCAGAAATCCGGCCATCGGATTTCGGCCAAGGCTGGCCAGATTCCAGGCGAATTTGTGGGACAATTAGTTTGACTCCTTTGGTCAAATTCTAGAAATTTTAAAAATGGAAAGTTGGTTTTTAAAATAAATAAAAAATACAAAAAAATGGTAGGGCAGGCCATGACCCCCGCCCTACCCCAATGGATCAAACGAAATAGTATTAAAATATTTGTGGGCCAACAGCCATGACCTCGCCGCCCACCATATATATATATATTAAAACAAGCAATTCGGGTGGGGCACGAGTTGTCAACCCCGCTGCCCCCCATACCATATACACATGGTGGGTTACCATATGGGCGGGCTGCCCGATGCTAGTTCGACCCCCCAACAACATCAACAACAACCATTTAAAACACTTGTCCATTAAGTTTCAAAACAATATACATCTAATGTGGGAGGGGGCATGGTTTGACTACTCGAACTCCTCCCACCTAATTCAGATCTCAACCAACTTTCCCAGCGGCTCCCTTGGGGAGTTCACCCAGCCTTCACCTATTTAGCCATTCACTTCAGAAGTGCGCCCAGGAAGACTAGGAGCGGAACGTTTACCGAGACAGAGTGGAACCTTGTGCGCCTTGCAGGAGGGGGGTAGAAACATGAACTGTGCTCATTTCAAAGGGGCCCAAATTTTTCTAGCGTCAGAATCAGGAAAATTTTATATGGATTCTATACCTCTCGGCGACAGGAATCCAATGGTGTTGTCTGTTTCTTCACCATAGGTCTCCAATTTTCGGGAACTTTCAGCTATGGAGGTATAAGGGCGTAATTTTTCATTGATTCTTATACTTTCATTTTATTTTCCACTTAATGAAACAGGGCCTCCCCACTGATTAAGCAGGGCCTAGAGACGTAGTATCTCCTGGATGAACTCCGTTATCAAGTTCTTGTCTTCTTTGCATGATCTTATGCGCTTCTCTCTTCTTATGTTCATGCCTTTTAAGCTTCATGGTTAAGATGCAATTTTACATGTAATTCTTTATTCCATCTCAAAGCTAAATATTTTGGATCAAGTGGTATAAGAGCAAGTCTTTATAGATGTGAATTTCATGTTTGTATGCTAACTATAAAAATACTATGAAGAGGCGAAGGGAAACTAAATTATTTTGATCCTGAAGCGGGACATGCACATCGAAGAAGAAACATGGATGACGATGTTATATATGAGGAGGAGCTAAACTTCCGCAAAACATTCTACACCATGGCAGATCAGGTCGATAAGTTGTTCTCTAGGCTTGATAAAATAGAGAAAGCAGGGGAGAATGCTTCAGAGGGATGAGGTTCAATGCATGGAGATGATGGAGGAGATCCACCTCCTTATCCTCCCATGAGTAAAAGTTCTTCCTCCTCTTCTCACCATCATCATAGGAATTCAGAAAATGCATCTAATAAAACTTTCTTTAAGTTAGATGTCAAATTTGATCTTCCCATGTATAATAGTGAAAGTAATGCAGATAATATTAAAAACTGGATTAGATAGATTGAACTCTACTATAGGATTCAACAGATTGTGGGGGATGACACAAAGATCCAGTTGGCTTCTCTTTGACTGAGTGGCATCGCTCTTATCTGGTGGGAGAGCAAATTGCAAGGCAACAATAATTTTGGTAAACTTATTTCCTCATGGTCAAATTTTATTGCTGCACTAAAATATCAATTCTATCTCTTGGGTTATAAACAAAAATCCTTAATGGAGTGGAAGTACCTGTTGGGTTTGTGTTATATTCTTTCCACGACTAATCATGCATGGGGGGGTAACAGGGGGGGTGGTAGCCCTCCCTGTCGAACTCGCTTATGATTTTGTGCATGGGTTTGCACATGGTTTTGGGGCATGATGGTTTTCGGCCCCTGGTATTTTGTAGATACGGTTAAGGGAACTACGGTTATGTTCTAATCCAGGGTTAATGGATTGGGGTTTATGTATGCTTTGGCATGTATATATATGTGTTGTAACACTAAAAGGAATATAATGAAAAATCAAGCTGGTCATCCTGATTTGGGATCCAGGGGAAAATATCTGTGTTTATCTGTTTTATGTTTTATGCTCTCGCTACTATTTATTTTCTATATTTAAGATTCGTTTGCAGATAATTTATGTATAGGGTTAAAACCTATATTTAGTATCAGAGTAGTTTCGGCTTCAAGGGGAAGCCTTTGCTGCTGAGGGGTTTTTTGCCCGGGTCTGAGGTAGACCCTATTCAGTGGGAGAGCTGCGGGATCAATTATTATGGTGAAAGAAGATGGCAAGCGGCGGGAAGATGAGATCGAGAAATTTAATGGTCAGAGTTTTGAGTTGTGGAAGCTCAAGATGGAGGACCTAATGGTGGATAAAGATCAGTGGATCGCGGTAGATCCAGGTACTAAACCAATGACAATGTCAAATGAAGACTGGAAGAAACTGGATCGGAAGGCAAAGAGCACAATTTGGTTGTGTGTCTCAAATTCAGTATTGTTGAATGTATATGGAGAAGCTACGGTGAAGACCTTGTGGGACAAGCTAGGGACCTTGTCCCAATCTAAATCTCTGGTGAATAAATTGTTCCTGTGGAAAAAGTTGTATAACCTAAGGATGAAGGATGAAGACTCGGTGACAAAGCATCTAAACGCCTTCAATACTATGGTAAGTCAGCTTTCATCTGTTGATATTAAAATCTCAGATGAAGATAAGTGCATCAGTTTTTTGTGTTCTGTACGAGACTCGTGGGACAGTCTAGTTATTGCAATAGGTATCAATACAACTACCTTGAATTTTGATGACATTGTCTTAGCCTTGCTGTTGGAGGAAATGAGATGGAGAAATATGGAGGGTCGGAATGGAGATGAATTATATGTACAAGGAAGGTCCTAGAATAGAAACAAGAATAATATTTCGAGTGGGAGATCTAAATCTAGAGGGAGATCTAAATCTCCTGGAAAGTTTGTAAAGGTGTGCTGCAAATGCGGAAAGGAAGGGCAGTACAAAAAGGATTGCAGATCTAAAGCTCCTGAGAAAGGAAAGGGATCTGATGATGCTCCTTCTGCAGAGGCAAAAACCACCTCCGATGAAGGTGGGGATGTGTATTTGGTTTCTTCTTCAAATACACATGTAGATCATGAGTCATGGTTGACTGACTTGGGTGCATCCTTTCACTTCACTCCCCATAGGGAGTGGTTTTGCAAGTATGAGAAATATGATGGCGATGATGTCTTCTTAGGTGATGATAGGAAGGCTAGAATCGTTGGACGTGGAAAATTCAAGCTGAAGCTGCAAGGTGGAAGGATTAGAACACTTCCTGGTGTTCTGCACATTCTTGCATTGGCCAGAAATTTGATTTCTGTAAGCAAGATGGATGATGCAGGTGTAAAAATAGTGTTTGAGAAAGATACCTGTAAGATGGTTCAGGGAGCACTGGTATTAATGCAGGGATTTCAAATTGGAAATCTGTACAAGCTTCAGGGCAACACTGTTATTGCTAGGTGCAACAGTTCTGTGGTTCCCGAAAGTGGAGCAGAAAGCCTAGTGGTCTCTAGAGAAAAGACCATGCTATGGCATCAACGACTTGGACATATTGGAGAGAAGGGCCTTCAGATACTGCATGGAAATGATATGGTAAAAGGTATGTATAATAGCTCTCTGGATTTTGATTTCTGTGAAAATTGTGTATATGGGAAGTAGAATCGGGTGAGTTTTCCTTCTGGTGCTAAGAGGGCGAACACGATATTAGAGCTTGTGCACAATGATGTGTTTGGACCTGTGTCGGTTCCATCACTGGGTAAGTCTGTGTACTATGTTTCATTCATAGATGAATTCTCAAGGAATACATGGATATATTTCTTGAGGAAGAAATATGAAGTCTTTGAAAAATTTAAAGAATTTAAGGCTCTGGAGGAAAATGAGACAGAGAAGAAGATAAAGGTGCTGAAGACAGATAATGGTGGGGAGTCTCGCAAGAAGGAATTTGAAGAGTTCTGTAAGAAGTGTGGTATAGCATGGCAGAAGAATACTCCATACACCCCTCAGCAAAATGGAGTTGCAGAAAGAATGAATAGAACGCTGATGGAAAAGGCAAGAAGCATGCTCAGTGGTACTGGGTTAGGACAAGAATTCTGGGCAGAGGCAGTGGAGATTGCATGTTAATTGGTTAACAGATCACCTTCATCAGCGTTGGAGGATAAGACTCCACATGAGGTATGGACTGGTAAGAAACCCTCTCTTTCACATCTGAGGGTATTTGGATGTGATGCATATGTACATGTTCCAAAGGAGAAAAGGACCAAGTTAGATAATAAATCTGAAAGGTGCATATTTATTGGGTATAAGGATGGTTTAAAGGGTTACAAGCTTTGGAACCTGGAAACAAGGAAGGTTGTGTACAACTGAGATGTGGTGTTTAGAGACATGAAATATGTTGTTAAACATGAATTCCTACCAAAGGAACTTGAAAAGATAGAGTTTGAGCTAAAGGAGGATGAATCAGACTCTACAATAGAAGAAGACTCAGAAGAGGAAGAGCCACAAACTCCAGCTGTGAGAAGATCAGTTTGGGAGAAGACAACCAGAAAGGTATAGTCCATCTTATTTCTGTTCAAATTTTGCTTTAAATATAACTGATGATGATCCCAGAACCGTCAGGGAGGCAGTATATTCAGAGGATGGAAAATTCTGGAAGGAGGCCATGGTTGATGAAATGGCATCCTTGCATAAAAATAAGGCATGGGATCTGGTGGAGTTGCTGGCTGGAAGGAAGCCCATTGGGAGAAAATGGGTGTTTAAGAAGAAGATGAATGTAGAAGGCAAGGTGGAGAAATACAAGCTCGGTTGGTAGCAAAAGGTTATTCTCAGGTGCTGGGAATTGATTTTGGTGATATTTTTTCTCCTGTTGCCAAAGTTACTTCTATTAGATTACTTTTATCTGTTGCTGCTGCATTTGATTTTGAGATAGAACAGATGGATGTGAAGACAACATTTCTTCACGGGGATCTAGAAGAGGAGATCTACATGAAGCAACCCGAAGGCTTTATGGTGAAGGGTAAGAAAGAACTGGTATGCAGGTTGAAGAAGTCTCTGTATGGGTTAAAACAGTCACCAAGGATGTGGTATCGGAAATTTGATACCTATATACGGGGACTTGGCTTCACCAGAAGCAAGGAGGATCACTGTGTTTATTTTAAATTAATTGGTGACCGTGTTATTTATTTGGTCTTGTATGTGGATGATATGTTGTTGATTGGAAATGACAAAGAAATTATCCAAGATTTGAAGACCCAACTATTCTCCAAATTCAACATGAAGGATCTTGTTGCTGCAAACTATATTTTGGGCATGGAAATTAAGAGATATCCGACAAAGAGGAAGATCTGGTTAAACCAAAGGAAGTATGTCGAGACTATATTGTAGAGGTTCAATATGCAGGATAGTAAACTGGTGAATGTTCCTACTCCTGTAGGTACAAAGATGTCTGCTGAACAGTTTCCCAAGATACAAGAAGAAGAGGAGGATATGTCCCGTGTTCCTTATGCAAGTGCAGTGGGTAGTCTAATGTATGCAATGGTCTGTACCAGACCAGAAATTGCATATGCAGTGGGAGTATTGAGCAGGTTTATGTTAAACGCAGGGAAGGAGCATTGGACAGCAGTGAAGAAGATTTTCAGATATTTGCGTGGAACTAGTGATTATGGCTTGTGCTACTAGGGAAGACCAGGATTGGAAAGAGTGTTGGAAATTTGTGGTTTTTTTGATGCAGACTAGGTTGGAGATCAGGACCAAAGAAGATCTACAAGTGGGTATGTGTTTAGCCTATTTGGAGGTGCAATCAATTGGATGAGTAAAATACAGTCTGTAGTGGCTCTTTCAACTACAAAGGCAGAATACATGGCAGCCACTCATGCAAGCAAGGAAGTAGTTTGGTTGCAGAGATTGTGTTCAAGTATGGGGTTGGTGTAGCAAGCTATAAGGATAGAATATGATAGCCAAAGTGAAATTTTGTTGGCTAAGAAACCTGCTTATCATTCAAAGACAAAGCACATTGATGTTCAATATCACTTTGTGTGATATATGGTTGAAGCTAAAAGGGTGTTGCTGGTAAAGGTGGACACTTTGAAGAATGTTGCAGATGCATTGAAAAATTCTGTGAGCACTCAAAATTTCTCTTGGTGTAGAGAAACAATGGGTGTTGCAAAGGTGGGTTAATGACTCAGCTTTCCTGTGGCCCCCTGTGAAAAGAAAACAACAAGTGGGAGAATGTTGGGTTTGTGTTATATTCTTTCCACGACTAATCACATGCGGGGGGCGGGGTAACAGGGGGGGCGATAGCCCCCCCTTTATGTTGCGCTGGGCACAACGTTGGGGGTGTCACAGGGCGGGAAGTAGCCTCCCATGTCAGGGTCCAGGGCAGTGCCCCAGAATTTTTTTTGGTCCTTATTTTCCAGTGGGCAGACCCGCCCATGGTTTTGTGCATGGGTTTGCACATGGTTTTGGGGCATGATGGTTTTCGGCCCCTAGTACTTTGTAGATCCGGTCAAGGGAACTATGGTTATGTTCTAATCTAGGGTTAATGGATTGGGGTTTATTTATGCTTCAACATGTATACATATATCTGTTGTAACACTAACATGAATATAATGAAAAATCAAGCTGGTCGTCCCGATTTGGGATCCAGGGGAAAATATCTGTGTTTATCTGTTTTATGTTTTATGCTCTCGCTACTGTTTATTTTCTGTCTTTAAGATTCATTTGCAGATAATTTCTGTACAGGGTTAAAACCTACAATACCTAAGGCAAGGAAAAGGCCAAAACATGTAAATATTTACTAAGGAATTTAGAAAACAAGCACTAAGTTTGAGCATTTCATTAGATTCACATGAAGTGGTAACTAACTATATTGGGTCATTACATAGTTACATTAGACATTCATTGTTAATTTTTGAGCCTAATACTATTCACTCAGCTAGTGCAAAGGCCATTCATCTTGAAAACAAAGGCAGAAACGATAAAGATGATCATTTAAAGAAACCACCTTTCAAACATCCATATGGAAAATTCAAGGGGAAAGGAGAGGGAAAGGAAAATAAGACGACATCAACAAAGAAAGATGAAGGAGAAAAAACTTATTGCACTCAATGCAAAAAGGAAGGTCATGACGACGATCATTGTTGGAAGTTGTATCTAGAAAATAAGCCAAAGAGATATGGTGGAAAGGGGAAGCAAAATACAGTAGCAACCGCGCAGCAAGACTTGGATCCAAGTTTGGCGATGAGGCATTGATCATAGCAGCAAGCACAAAAGGTACTCTTTCTCTTCATGTTAATTCTGAATCACATGAAATCACTAGTTCAACAGATGAGCCTCTTCCTAATGAACGAAAGATAATTAAGTTGTTTCATATTAAAGTTGTCATAAATCATACAAAAGTAGAAACTCTATTTGATTCAGGCTCTGAAGAAAATTTAATCTCAGAATCCTTGGTTAAAAATTTAGGCTTAGAAGTCAAGCCTCATCTGAAACCTTATCTGCTTGGATGGATACATGATAGAGTAAAATTAAATTTAACCAAGAAATGTAAGGTTAAATTTGTAATTGCTTCTAAACTAGTGGATGAAGTAGAATTGGACGCCATACCATTTGATATCTATGGTATTGTGTTAAGGAGTCCCTATATTTACGACATGAAAGAAATTTTATTTCAACATGAAAATAAATACCAAATCACAAAATATGGGGTTAGAAATATATTGTAAGAGCTCATCAAACCAAGGTTAGTGCCAGTCTTGTAAGTGCAGGACAAATGAAGAGATTAGTGAATTCCAACAAGGGGTGTTTGCTCAAGGTTGTGAGAGCAAAATATGCAGAAAAATCTGATGCTTTCCGAGGATGTGATCCAACTCATAAAATGGAATTATGCGAATTTATTTCTAACTATGATGAGTCGTTTCAGGAACCCAAAGGATTGCCTCCAAAACAAGAAATCCAACATGAGATCCATTTGCAACATGATGCTCCATTGCAAAAAATTGGCATGTACATGATGTCGTCTATCGATATGGAGGAGATAAAAAATAAGGTACATGAATTATTGGACCAAGGGGTCATCCGACTAGGTACTTCTCCATGCGGCTCGCCAATCATGTAAGTGCCTAAGAAAGATGGAACATGGAGGATGTGCGTGGATTATCAGGCGCTAAAAAAAATCACAGTGAAGAACCGATTCCCTCTCCCTATAATTGATTCTTTGTTAGATTGATTAAAGAATGCTGTATATTTCACCAAATTGGATTTGCGTAGTGGTTATCACTAGGTTATAATTGCAGATCAGGACGTGTGGAAAACTGCTTTCAAGACCAAACAGGGGTTGTTCGAATGGATGGTGATGCCATTTGGACTGTGCAATGCTCCAACCACATTCATGAGGGTCATGAATGATATTTTTAGGCCTTTCATTGATGATTTTGTCCTCTTATATTTAGATGATATTCTTGTCTTTAGTAGAACTTGGGATGAACATGTATGTTATGTAAAGAAAGTGCTTGATATATTAAAAAGGGAAGAAATATATGTAAAATTGTCAAAGTGTGAGTTTGGGAAAACCTCTTTGGTTTACTTAGGTCATGTTTTCAGTAATTGCCAATCAAAAGTAGACCCCTCCAAAGCTGAGGTGATTGTAAAATGGCCTAAGCCTACTAATGTAACAAAGGTCCATAGTTTTCTAGGTGCAGTAAAGTATTGAAGGAGATTCATTGTCAACTTCTTTGTTATTGCATCACCCTTATACACACTGACAAGTGTAAAACAAGCCTTTCAGTGGGGAGGAAAGAAGCAGAATTCCTTCGAAGCACTGGAAGATAAAATTAGCACCACACTAGTCCTAACTTTACCCAATCTCTAGTAGCCTTTTGAGTTCAAAATCAATGCTAGTGGGTACGCCATGGGGGCTGTACTGTTGCAGCAAAAGAATATGATTTTTTACCATTCAGAGAAGTTCTCCTAGGCTGTCATCAATTACCCCACTTATGACAAGGAACTGTATGCCTTGGTCCAAAGTGTGAAAAGGTGGAAACACTACCTGATCGACAAGGAAACCCTTATCCATACAAATCACTAGCCCTTGCAATACCTTCAGTCACATACAAAGCTATAACAGGCTCTTAATTTAAGGTGGATGGCTTTTCTACAATAGTTTCATCTAGTAATAAAGTATAAGAAGGAAACTAGCAACAAAGTAGCAGATATGCTCTCTCACCCTCCTATTATTGCTTCTATTATTTTGCATAATGCTTCGTTGTCTTTTGAAAGTTATGATGAACAATACGTTAACAATGATGACATTAAAGAAATACATGCAAAACTAACTCATGGATCATAGGTGGACAACTATATTTTGCAAGGGAAACTATTGTATCACCTTGGAAAATTGCACATACCCATAGTAGAAAGGGTACATGTAATTCGAGAGGCACACACATCTCTTGTATCAGGTCATTTTGGTGTTGAAAAAAGCTTATGTCATTTACAAAGGTTTTTCTTTTGGCCTCATATGAAAAAAAATGTAACCCAATTTGTAAAGGGATGTGTGATGTGTTCTATTTCAAAGCCCTCTATTAGAAAACTCAGGCTCTATACACCACTCCCTATTCCAAGTGGTTCATGGGAAAGTGTGTCAATGGATTTTGTAGGAGGTTTTCCTATGTCTAGAAAGGGTCACGACTATTTGTATGTTGTCGTAGATCGTTTTAGAAAAATGTGCATATTAATGCCTTGTAAAAAGTAGGTTAGTGCTGAGTAGACTGCTTATATTTTCTTTCATTTTATTTGAGTCCACTTTGGGTTGCCCACATTGATTGTGTCAGATAGAGACTCTCACTTCCTTGGAGAGTTTTGGACTAGCTTGTGGCGAATGATGAATGCCAAGTTGAAGAGAAGTACAAAATTCCATCCAAAAACCAACAGATAGACAGAGTTCATGAACCGTACCATGGTAAACTTGTTGTGGGGCTATTGCAGCAAACATCCCAAGTTGTGGGATGAGCATATTCCGTATGTGAAACATGCCTACAACCGAGCAGTGCATTCTTCTACGCAACGTTCACCATTTGAGACATGTTTTGGTTACCTACCAAATGACCCTTTTGACATGATCTTTCGAAGGGATGAAGGTTCCAAAGGACAACATGATACGGACAAAGAACAATGGTTCATCCAGTGGATACAAACAATTCACCAAGCAGTGCAAGCGCAATTAGAAAATATTCAGGCTCAATATAAGTCTCAACATGATAAGCATTGAGTCGACCAAAAATTGCAGGTGGGTGACAAGGTGTGGTTCTATATCAGGAAGGATCAAATGAAGGGAGAAGGAAAGAAATTGTGATCGATCCAGTATGGTCCATTTAACATATTGGAGAAAATTGGGAATAACACTTTTCGACTCGATTTGCTTCTATACATGTAGATGTACTCAGTTGTGAATGTCGAAAATCTAAAACTTTTTTAACCACCAATGATTATGGACACTGAGGAGGTAGGATCAGTTCCTAAAGTGGATTAATTTTCCCCAGAATATCTCGATGAATTTCTAGAAGACATCATTCTCGATCAAAGAACCAAGACTTCACGACGAGGAGATGTGGAATATCTCTGTGTTGGTTTCAAAGGGATTCAACCAAGTAAAGCTAAATGGCTAGAAAAGGAGAAAGTGAGGGAGAAATTCTCTCACTTGCCTGTTGATTGATAAGGCTTTAGGTGGTCTAAGAGCTCTTCAGTGGGGAGGAATGATCTATGAGAATCGTACAGGTCCTAGTACAGGTGGCTTAAGTACATAGGTTAAAAAATAAAAGTGTCAGAAATGTGGTAAACTCAGTGTCAATTTGAATATCTCGTCGTCCTGATCGCAACGGTGTTAACGGTTCATCAAACTGAGCTCGTATGTGAAAGTTAGAGGCAGTCAAATTTTATGGGTTGACTTGGTGTTGTGGCAGCTTGAGGAAAAAAAATTGCAAAACGGATTCCGGCCAACTCTGGCCAGATTCTGGGTGAATTTGTGGGATAGTTAGTTTGACTCCTTTGGTCAAATTCTAGAAATTTAAAAAATGGTAGGTTGGTTTTTAAAATAAAAAAAATTATATAAAAAATGGTAGACCTCGCCCTACCCCAACGGATCAACCGAAATAGTATTAAAATATCAGTGGCCAATGGCCATGACCTCGCCTCCCACCATATATATATATATATATATATATATATATATATATATATATATATATATATATATATATATTAAAATAAGCAATGTGGGTGGGGTGCCGACCACCAACCCATTGGCCCCCCATACCATATACACATGACGAATTACCATATGGGCGGGCCGCCCGATGCGGGTTCGGTCCCCCAACAACATCAATGATGACCATTTAAAACACTTGTCTATTAAGTTTCAAACCAATATATGTCTAATGTGGGAGGGGGCAGGGTTTGACCGCCCGACCTCCTCCCACCTAATTCGGATCTCAACCAACTTTCCTAGTGGCTCCTTTGGGGAGTCTGCCCAACCTTCACCTATTTAACCATTCACTTCAGAAGTGTGCCCATGTAGACCAGGAGTGGCACGTTTACCAAGATAGGGTGGAACCTTGAGCACCTTGCAGGAGGGGGGAAGAACCATGAAATGAGCTCATTTCTAGGGGGCCCAAATTTGTCTGGCATCAGAATCAAGAAAATTTTATATGGATTCTACACCTCTCAACGATAGAAATCCAACAGTGCAGTTTATTTCTTCATCAGAGGTCTCCAATTTTCGGGGACTTTCAACTATGGAGGTATAAGGGTGTAATTTTGCATTGATCCTTGTACTTTCATTTTATTTTCCACTTAATGTAAGAGGGCCTCCCCACTGATTTAGCAGAGCTCGAAGATGTAGTCCCTCCTAGATGAACTATGTTATCCACTTCTTCTCTTCTTTGCATGATATTATGTGCTTCTCTCTTCTTATGTTCATGCCTTTTAATTTTCATGGTTAAGATGCAATTTTACATATAATTCTTTATTCCATCTCAAAGTTAAATATTTTGGATCAATATTGTAGAACACAAACTAGATAAAATAATGATAGTGTATCACTAAAGGGAGAGGTAGCTATGATCATTCACTAAAGGTATTACAAGTGGCCTAAATAATGTTATTTTGACATAAATGAAGTACACTCAATGTATAAAACCATAAGCATATAAGATGAAACACCAAAAGGTTTGTGGGCCCTACTGTAACACCTCCTCCCAAATCTACCCAAGTGAGCGGACAATCGAGGTAGCATGCGATGAAGAGTTACTATGATATGATTCAAATCCCTATATATCAGTCAAGGAAGTGGAACTGATGGAACACAACTAAACTGACTTTCTACACATTCAACAAAACTCCCAGGAGCCATTGAACCCATCTAGGTGACCTACCCCTAAGACGACTGACATTTTGTTGCATTAAAGCCTCAGTAACATTGAAACAAAAATACTGATGCAAATACTTAGACAAGGACTTGACTATACCTTTACTAGCCATGACAGGAATTTCATCAAACATGTCACAAATATGCATTCTACATCTTTAAACAACATATTTTATCATAAGGGTCTCACACTTATACGAGAATCATTAATAAGCATTGAAACCTCATCAAAATAACTGCATTACCATTTGTTAATCCATACATTCATTGTACATTCAATGATTAACCAAAACATGATGAGTGGCATACATTATCACTGTCATAAAACTCAGTCATAACCAACATATAACCAACTGAAATATCAAGGATATAACATCCATATAAACCACATATAAACAAGTATATTTACTCATTAAATACCAAGGAGAAAGAGATATTATTGATGATTTCGTAGGCCGACTAGGTATGGGACTTCCACTAACCACTTGGCCATATACTAGGTTGAACCAAAATATATTTCAACTAGTCACCCTGTGCCATATTCCAAGCATGAATGTGGGATCTCATAAAAAAAATCAATCAAAACCAAAACAAGGATTCCATAGGACACACCATGTTGGCTCGAGGGGTCCTGACCCAGGTTTGGTGTTAAGGTTTTCCAACAAAGCCCCTATACTATTGGCCCTTTTATCAATGTCCCGCAGAGCAGACCAAGGTCTCACCCAAAGTAGTATGGGAGGGTGTTGGAACCAGGTTTCCACACCAAGAGAGAGAGAGAATGTTAATAGAAGGGGGCGCCTTCATATCTATCAGTCCTGCACTGAATAAGCCTGTAACCTAGGATTCACAACAACAGATCTAACATAATACTTTGTAGAAGATAGCGATTAACCAATCAATTACGTAAACCAGATCTATGCATTCAGAACATCACATCCATGTGCGTATCATTAAAAATCATAACCACAAAGATATCTTTAAGAAATAAACGCAACAAAAAGATCACAAAACAGTCTTCTCATGCAATTATAATTAAATTCCACTTACATACTACTTACTCGGCCCGTGCACAGAACCAGCGGGGTCTACGCACACAGCTAGTAGGAGCCCTTACCCAGACAATTGACACAACATATTCGCAATTTAGAACTCAATTCTATCTCTATGCCCTTCTACCTCTTGAATCAATTTACTCATATATTTATATCATGCTATCCTATGCTATCCTATGGTCCGCAAACCGTGGTTTGCGGACCCTTTGCCTACCCTTTGACCCATTAAAAACGATTGGGGGTTTTTGACCCATCCTAACCCCCTGCGCTAGACTAAATATTGAAAAATATTACAAAATTGGACAAAAATAAGGGGAGGATACCCTATTCCAATAGTCCCCTAACACAATCTTGTGACTTGTCCCAAGTCACAGCGTGGGTGAAATCTTCATCTTGTATTTGAGTTGTTCCATGGCGGCAGTAAGTGGAGGCAATATGTGAAGGCTTTGTGTGGTGGCCGTCTGCGTGATCTCCACCAATTTCCGAGATGTTGGTCCTTTCGTGGCAGCAGTGACACATTCAAGAGCCTCATTTAATTTTTGGACCACACCGTCTATGTCCTGTGAATGCTTAAGGGCGACTTCCGACCAGGGTGTCAAATGGTCACTGAGGATCTGCTTTTTGCATTGGAGTGCAACAATGTCACTACGAAGCATGTGGCTAGTTTGAAGTCATGAAAAGCACTGAGCTGGAACAAGTTTGGACATCGTAGCTTCCATCTGCTCAAATTCCCATTCATTCTGAGTCAATTCTTGATCAATCTCGTGGAGGAGAGGATCGTGCTGCACCTGGGACCAAATTTCCATAGCATATTTCGAGCAAAGTGATACCCTGACGGATTTTCTTAGTGATAGTAGTTGTGGCCTCTGTAATTAGTGCAGTTCACTGGGTACATATCTTCGGGGGGGTTTCAGGCTGGAGCTTGGCCTGCAACGAGCAATCTAAAGTTCAAATTTAGCCCTTACAGTTGATACCTCAGTCTGGGATGCCTTCAAGGCAGTGATCAGTCCTTTGACCTTGGCCTAGGGCTCATCATAAGAAGGAATCACTTATGGCATATCTTCGTATAGTCCATTGATCAGCCGTTCCAAGGAAGCTTGCTATGCGATAATGGCGACATGTGCAGCCTGGATCTAGGCAACTTCAACAATGTGGGTCACAATAGTATGTTCGGCCTCGCTGAGATGTTGCTATGTGCGGAGTTCCCAGTGCTGCAATTCACTGGTGATGGCGGTAAATAGCTCACACAGTTGCTCGTTGGCCAATCGATTAACATCAAGGTCGACTGGGCATCCTTGGACTTGGTGGCACAGGTCAGTGGGTTCCATTGTAAGGGCAGCACCTAGGAGCTGGCAGGGTCGACCGTTCATAGTGGTTGTTAGGGGCGTAACGGGGCCCTGCTGGCCCAGTTGCCTCGATTAATCCTCGCTCGCTTGATTTGGCCTTGCTTGTTCTACGCTCGCTTGATTATGCCTTGCTTGGTCTACGCTCACTTTAAGGATTCCCGCTTTGAGCCGGAGGGCTCGCAGTTTTGTGTGAAAAAATTCCATCACAACCTTGTGCTGTTCTTCCCAAGTAATCCATTGATTAACAGCCGCGGTGGTGACAACATCAGCAATATTGTCTAGATCATCCTTTGTTAGGGTAACCTCCATGTTGGTGCTGGTCTTAGTGGCTTTACTTGATGCAGGGATTCTACAAAAAACAGAGCCTTGCGCATAATAATAGAGTGTGTGTTCTCCTTACATGAAATCCTCAATCAAAATTCAATAAAGTCTACCTATAATTAATCCAAAATACATATGCAGAGAGAGCCAAACAATAAACAAAATAATTACATAAAATACAACCAGAAATTTACAAATGCAAACCCTTCCTCGGCCGAATATTACAATTGTTGGCCTCTCGGCTCTCGGCCCTTTACATAAACTCTCACACCATTTATCTTTATCTCTCTGTGCCTCTCTCTGTCTCCATCCTCACACAAGATTCATATTTATACACAATTATGGATTAATTTGAATCCATGATTTCCTCCACACAAATCTCAACCAAATCCTAAAATATATTCATCCCTTCTTTGACTCAACTAAGTTCGATTTAAGGAATTTCTAATCCCTAAAATATATACCCAAACCAATTCCACTCATATCCTCAATTTATTAAGAGACTATTTACAATAAACCTCACACTCAGATATTTCTCTCTTAATTTATTAAAAATGAGCATAATAATTTATAAAATAATTAAAAATACATCACCCCCTAATTACACAATATTTTAATGAAAATCAAGTAGGATGCTCTTGCATTAGACTCCCCATGTAGAGAAGTTTCCATAGACTCCTGTCTATGAGGTCTGCCACTTTTCTATAATAATGTGACGGCCACAAGTCTCAAATAACTTGCTACCTCCAGGATTCCAAACTCTGTTTTTCCGCTGGTCCTTTAAATTATCAACTCCATTTTGTAATTCATCACTTACTCTGTCAATTGGATTCCATCAGTCTTGACAAAAATTACTTCTGCCAATTCCTCGAAGTAATTCCTCTTTTTCTGATGCTTCTGTCTCCAATTGCGCTGACCACTCAACTTTTTGAAATGAGGAATAATCAAAAACTTCTTCTTGATCACAATTATAGTCATTTATTTCCCCTATAGTAACAAATTTCTCATTCGATGTTGTACCTGCATTCATCAACAAACTATTAGTTTTAAAAACACAAGACCTTTCGACCTCTTTTGCTACTTCAAGCACCAATATCCCATCATAGTCCTTCTGGATTTCAAAAAATCCTGTTTTGAATTGTTGGATGCTTTTGTCTTTATCCTGCTGGATCAATACCTCTGTTTCCTTTATGTCTCTAAGGACATAACTTTCTTGCTACTCCTGATCTTTCATCTCATCTCCAAATAATTTCTGCTCAATTTCTCTGATTTCAACATTATATTTTTTAATGTTTCATTCTGTACCTGCAACCACATTATTATTTGAAAATTTATAACATTCACTCAACTCTATAAATGTTAAAAACATTTCATCCCTATCATGCACTGTTACTGAAATCTATTCTGTATCAGGTTCTACAAGTTTCATCTCCCCTTTAGGTTCCTTGAGTTGCATCATTTATGTTTTGGTCTAGCCGGGGGAGTCCGGTTCAAGTTGCATGGTATTACTTCTAGGGGTCGCCTGTGATGTGATGGTAGGAATCGCTTGCACCATTGCTGAGCTAAGTGGAACAGGGGGCTTGGATACTGCATGGTGGCCAGACGTACCAGCTACGTTGAGGGCGGTGGGCAAGGTGGCGACCTTCCACTCCACCGGCAAAGTATCTATGACCTACTAAATTTTAGCCTCAGTAATCATATATGGAAGACTATGCCAAGTATGTTCCTCATGAGCTCAAATTTTCACATTTTGTATTGTTACACGAAATGCAGCGATGTGCTTATACTTGTCGTAGACAGTTGGGGATAGGCGTGGTTGGGAATCAATGCCTACATTGATCACACCATTAAAGAGTATCCATAAGGTATTATTTTCCTCAATCTACTGGGGGTCCTTGGAATCCTAAAGGTTGGAAAACCAAAACCATTCACACATGCCAGCCTCTAGGGGGGAAAGACTGCTTCTTCCGGGGTTTCCCAGAAAACTAATATAATCAGCAGGATCAACCATGAACAGTAGAATGCTTTGCCATGCTCCTGAGCCTCAAGAAAATTTTCGAGGAATTATTCTACCAGGTACTGGGACCAATTAAAGCAGATGCCCTTTTCACACTGGCGTGCGACTTGAATTACATGAGCAGGGGCAGTTGCTGCATGAAATTTCTGCATTATTTTGTAGGCAAGGATTTGAGTACCCAGGCGTGTGCTGGTGTCGTTGACTGTATCAATCAGGAAGCCCCGCCTATTGAGATTGGCCTTGTACTTGTCCCAGACCGTTTTAGCAAGATGATGCTCGAATTTCTTGCCTATTCCATCTCGCAGATTAGGCCCATGCATAGGGAGGCTAGTAACTCGGTGAATGAGAGAAACATCTATCGATATGCAGCCTTGGAGCCATAAGCAGTCATCGTGAAAAAGCTCTAGAAATCGGAGAACAACAAGGTTGGTGACGTTGTAGCGACCGAAGTGAGGAAGGTGTAGTAAGTTAAAAATTCCGGTGCCAGCTAGTCCCTTGACCCAAACCATTGGCTCTATTTTGGGCACACCATATTCGATGACCTGTTCCAAGTACATGTGTGGAGCTAGCGAAGGAAAAGTGTCCAAGTTACCCCAAGTCATGATCATCAAATGTGATGTGGGGGAGGTGGCCAACCATATCCCCTAGCTGAGTCATATCTTTAGGGATCAATGACGTTTGAAGATAGGAATGGACAACATCCACGTTGGGCATATGTAACATTGTTCTGCGTGACTGAACATAAGGCAGTAACCAGGTCAGGGGGGTCACTTGCAGACCTTCTGTCATGAGTGCCATGGGGTTTGGAGGGGTGACATGCGATTTATTCTTAGGGAATTTCTTAGGGGAGTGTCGAATTTGGGGGGAAGTGCGAGGCCTTCCACCCACCCATTGTGCCTATTTTACTTTATCTTTTCCTTTCCGCATGGCTGAGGTGGAAACGAATTCCTCTGCTATGGGGGTTAATTCTCGAACTTCATCAGATCCCTCCTCTTTAGATGTTGTCTCAGTTGGGCGGCCAATGGGGTTGGTAGCAGGCATCCTATCTTGGAAGATAAATTTAGTAGTGCTACCGTCAGATGGTGTAGTTCTAGTTGTTGGTGTCCTGTGTTTTGATAGTTTGGAAATTAAAAGACAAGGCAACATCAGAACGAATCTTTAGAGTTACAGGATCTAGTCCTCCTGCTCTCATAGAGAGATCTATCAAATTATTTGTTTTTGCAAAGTTTTATCTTGTGTGCTTTGAGTATTGATTTTAGACAGTTATTAAGTGCAAGTGTTTGTTTGTTTGTTTGGTTGAATTGATACAGTAGAACCTAAAAGGTCTAGGAAAGATAGATAGAAAGAGAAAATATCAGTTTCATTGGGAAATCGAGTCAAAAAGAGGTCATAACAAACTTATCAATGGATATGGGATATCAAAGGGAAAATCTAACTTGGTCGCAGGATCCTTTGGTTTTGGAATGAGATGGACATCGATGATTTGGAAAGAGAAGTTTAATTCTCAACAAAGGGAATTTGAAAGCACAACTTGAACAATAAAGATCTTATCTGATAGATAGGGCTAACCATGAATTCTACAAATCACACTTTAAGAAAATAATGATTTCAAAACAGCTTTTAAAATGAAATCTAAGATTCGGGGAACACCCTATTTCCTCAAAGATTTTATTTCAAATGACTTAGAAAACATAAAATATTCATTGATAATTACGGTCATAGAAGAGGGAACACCTAAATACATCTATGATCACAACTATAAAGACCTTTAAGCCAAATGTTCAAGCAAGGACAAGGGGCATGCTCAGAACATACCTCCTTGGTTCACTGTAAACAAAGAAACTTCAAAGGGCGACTTCAATAACAGTCTTTAAGTGGCAACAGACAAGCAGGGAGAACCATAAATCATGTTGAAACCAACTATTCAAACTATTAAGGAAATAAACAAGCATGAGGACTATAGAGAGAGATTAAAGACTCTAAAATACCTCAGCAGAAGAAAACATAAAACAGTGAAGGATAAACAGGTCTAAGGTGCTTTCAAGAGTCGTTTCATAGCCTAAAACTTTCATCCTAATGTATTACTAATTTATGGAAAAAAATTAAAACAGGGGACAACATTAAACAGTTCAGAATACTTCACCAACATCCAAGCTCATGGATCCAATGATAGAGCCTTCTCAGGAACAAGCATGCAACAACATCATCAGGGCTTCCAAGACTTCAATTTCTTCTTCAACTTCAACAAAATATGTATTATTTCAGAGAGTTTCAGTATTACAACTAGTAATCAAACAACCAACCAACGTTTACAATGGATTCCTCAACCAGTTTTTATAGAGGAATGAGGAGGTCGAAAGAGAGAAAAGATCTTCTTAGTTCAATTAATACATTTAATGCTTCTCGGCCTTTGAGGGGCTCATGGGAGAATTTTACAGATATTTCCTCTCTTAATTGGTTTACATTAACTATTTTGGCTTGCTGGAAGCTTATGTTGACTTTAAGGCTCTGTGTCATCCTTTGCAATAACTCTGCTGATAGTTCATATTAGCTTCTTTGATCCGAAATAACTATTCAGCTGTAAGGGGTAGATATGCTCTATTTTGGTCATTAATTGGACTCTGTTGAATGCTGCGAGGCCACGGGTGGCAATCTGGTAGCTGAGAGGAATCATTTTGCCTCTGATGTGGCAGTGGAGGCATCCTTTGTCTGAAAAATATCCTGGATTTTCCTTTAACTGTGTTTAATTCAATGGATTAGGTCTTTGATAATAAACCTTTAGCCGTAATCCATTAAATTAATGTTTAATCCTTCAATTCTGCTGTGTTTGGACCTTCGACACTGATACTCTTCGTTTAATTTTAATTCTGTGTGTCTTGTTGATGTGCAGGGCCGCACAGGGCTTATATGGCACCAATGCCCATGAAGCATTGATGAGACGTGGAGGTAAACCCTGCGAATGGTTTCCTTTTATGAATCAAAGGCACGAGAATCGTCATCCCCGGCCTTTGGTTTTCCTTTAATATAATGAGAAAACCATAGAAACCTGCATGAATCTTTCAAAGAACCTTCGACGTCTACCCCTGATGATGGACTCACATAGACAGTCCGAAACGTTGGGTGATTAATAAAAACTCAGAAACGGGTTATTCCTCTCCTCTATAATCTATTTCACCTGTATGGATTCTCTCTTTAAAAACAATAAATATTTAATAAATCCTGCGTTTGTTGGGTGAAAATGCTTTAGAGGTTGTGGGGAGGAGTGTCGCCGTTGGATGGCAACATCCAACGGTGAAGATCTATTTGCGGGAGGTTAAAAGGAAGCAAAGGAAGAATTAGTTAGAAACGATGATCTATGATCGATCAAGGAGATCAACGGTCGGGATAAGAGGTGGACTAATAATGTGAAAGAGTCACATTATTCATATTTTTGGAAGAAAATGTTAAAGAATAAGGTTAAAACCTTTGTTCGAAGGAAATATGATAAAAATAAAAATTGAGGGTTCGGGATGATCGTGGGCCGTCGGATGAGATCGGCCCACAAGATCAATGGCGGAGATCGTGCGTTGAAACCTTTGGTAGATGCGGAGGGCGATGGTGTATGGCTAGATTAAATCTGGGCCGTTGATCTGCAGAGATCAAAAATAGTAGTCGCACGCGATAAAACATAATATAAATGGGGAAGATGGTTTCAGGAGGTAAAACCACTATTTTCGCGTGAGAAAAAGGCGGGGAGGCGGTTTTTCCTTTTTGAACGCGATATGCGTTCCCGCCCCACACGTGGCTTCGAAAAACAACTTATATCGCACAGCCCTTAGGAAATTATCTTTCATGCTGAAATTTACGTGATATGGAATGTGGACCGTTAGATCTGGGGCCTCAGATCTAATGGCGGGGAAGTGATCAACGCGATATGAGATAGATGTGCAGATGGAAGCGGGGAGGGCAGTTTCAATCTGGGCCGTCAGATCTAAGATGGACGATCGAGATCACATTTTGTAGAAGGCAGGACCCACAGGAGGTAGGCCTATCGGGTTAAATATGAGCCGTTGGATCTAAGAATCAACAGTGGAGATTGCATCTGGGGATCAAATGAAAATGATACAATGGCAGAGGAAGGGCTAATGAGGACCGTTGATCTACAGAGATCAACGGCTGAGATAGGTCAAAAAAACATTATGAAGTAGGGATATGTTTTTAACCAAAGTCGTGAAATGTGATTTGGACCGTTCAATCTAGACATGTGGACGGTCCAGATGCAATCGGAGGTATCGGCATCGGCGGGGCAAAGAACATGGAGGCGTCGAAGCGATTGAGCGCTGGCCGTTGATCTGAGGATCAGATCAACGGTGGGGAGTGAATCAGAGGATTTTGAAGGTGGAGGAAGGCTAACAATCGGAGAAAATGTGCGCTGTTGGATCTGGGAAAGTGGGGAGGAGATCAATGGTTCACGATAGATCGGGGAATGGCCAATCGGAGGGGACACAAAAATGAGCCCGATAAAACTTATGATGCGATGCTGCGTGGGCCATTTGATAGGCTTTAGATCAACGAAGGATATCATTTTAAATCATGCTCCGGAGAAAACCCTTAATACTTTATGGAAACCCAAATATTTAATAAAAACAAAGGTTTGGCTTTGGGGGTGGGTTTATATATATGAAGTGGTTAGGCACCCATATACGGGGCCTCCGGTGTATGGAAATGAATGGGACCGGGGTTTGATATGCACAAGGGCTAATCACATCGGAACTTCGGATGTGGGATTTTCAATCTAACCATTTCATTTTCTACGATGCGATTAGCGCTTCGGGACTTGAAATCTTGGTCCCAGGTGTAAGTTATATGGAGTGAAGTGGGGGGGGGGGGGGGGCGGAGTTTATATAAAGGGGCTTTAATCGCATCAGAAATTTTGATGCGGGCTTTTTAATCTACCCATTTTTACATCAAAAACATGGTTTCAGCGGGCTTTAGATCAAAACTTAGGAAAGTGGGTTTTACGAACTTTACAAAGGAAAATAATGCATCGGAGATGGATTATTACAATTTTTTAGTGCCCGATTGTGGGCACAAGGGTTATATGAGGCGATAATAGGATCGGGGGTAAAAACACAGGGCTTAATCGCATCAGAGGTTTTAACATGGCACAAAGACTTGCACGCTCTGAATTTTTCCGATGCGATAAGCACCGAAAGGGCTTAACGCTTGGTTCTAATGCTTGGGCACATGTGGGGAAGTGGTTAGGTCTTGGCCCAAGGGGGCTTAAGTCCATAGTTTAAAAAAACTTATTTTTTATGAATTTTTCCAAGGTTTTTGATGGATTTGGGGGTTTTGGTAAAGTCTAAAAATGAGTTTTAGACATTGTAAAAGGGATTTTCATGAAGGGAAGAAAGGAAATCACAAAAATAGAGGAATTCTATGGGGAATATAAAGGGGTAAAAAATGAAGGTTAGTTTTGAGTGAAGAAGGGGAAAATGGGATTTTGTAGCAGTCTTTTTCCTTATGAAAATAGCAGATTTTCAGATTTGAAAGGGAAACAACAGTGACAATTAAACAAAGGATAGAACATCTTCAGAAGACTTTAAGCACCAACAATTTTAGGCAATAAAATTGTTTCTTGAAGGTTATCCAAAATCATTTAGCCACCACTTGATATGACAAAATTTTCTAGATGGCTAACAGTGGCTCCACTTGGGGATGGTGTCTTCTTGAAGGCATCAAGAATTTTAGACTTGCATTCTCTAGAGGTTGATCAGTGCCTTGTCCATTGGGCTGCATTTTCTTCATTTGAATTATCTTCTTCTGCTTTGAAAAATATAAGCAACCAAAAAATAATGGATTTTCATCAACACAAGCTTTCTACCTATCCAATCCTACTAATCTAACATTTTTTCTTCTTTAGAGTGCACTTGGATTGGCAAACTCTCTCTCAACATTTTATTCTTTTGAAAGCATAAAAATATAATCTTTTTCTATCCTTATTTCTCCATGAACTCAGATTAAATAGTTGAGTTCATATGCTTCTCTACCTAATCTACTAATCTGTTAGGATTAAATAGTCTAACATATTTTTGTTCACTGACTTCTAAAACAGAAATTTAAAAGCATACAAGTTAGGATTGGACAGTCTAACTTGTTGCTAATCTATGGCATAAAATAAAAAGCTGCACATAGATATTATTTTGCAGAAAATTAAATCAAAATGGAAGGCTTAAGATCTGAAAGTTCAAGCACTTCCTTCATCTTTTTTTTTTTGGGCTCTGTTTTTACTTTTGTCTGAGCTGTTATTTTCTTGTTTTCTGGTTCAAATTTTGAGCTAATTGGAACCAGTTTTACTTCTGTTCTGACTCAAAAATTTTAACAGATTGGAGTCATTCTTCTCTTTGAGAAACAAGGTTTGGATTTTGAGCATGTTTGAACTTTTAATTTCTAACCTAATCTACCTACTGATAAGCCAATATTAAGCTGTTTGGAAAATTGAATTCACTAACCTATCAGCAGTCAATTTAAAACTAATTAGACATGATTAGGCTGTATGGCTAACTAGAAGTGTGTTTCAGTAGTGGAATTTGAGCTTGCACACTTTCAGATTTTGCTTCTCTTTTTGGTATGGGGCTGTACCTTTATTGTTTTTATAATTTTCCCTCTTTTATTTCTTTTACTGGTTTTGTATTTTTTGTTTTTATAACTTTGAATGCAACGTTCAGACTATGATATTTTACAATTAAAAATAAATAAATAAAATTCTTTGAAACTCATGATTCCTGGCAGAAGTAATGCTTTAGCATCCTACCATTGATAGGACCTCCATATAGATCTTCTCCATTCAATTCTTTCAAGAAAAATGCATTGTGACCCCTCTCATCATGAACAATATAGGGACCTTTCCACAAGTTCTCAAACTTGCCATGTTTTCCCTTCTCTTCTCTCTTTGAATCCCATTTAAGAACAACATTTCCAGCCTGGAAATTGTTTGCCTTAATCCTCTTGTCAAATAGTTTCTTTACATTTTCTTGGACTAACTGCATCCTTTCATAGAATTCTTCTCTGGTCTGCTGTAAATGGATGGTTTGATTGATTCTCCTCTACATATCATTCTCTTCAACCTGCACTTCTTGAAGGAGTTTCATGACTGGAACTCCTAATGAGGTGGGAAATACTACATCCATGCCATAGAATAGCTGATAGGGGGACATATTTATGGACTTCTTTGTAGTTAACCTATCAGCCCATAAGGCATGAACCAACTTATTATGCCATGATTTCTGATTCTGTTCCAACAGTTTTTTGATGATATTGATGAGGCTCTTGTTGGAAGATTCAACTAATCCATTTCCTTGGGGATAGTAAGGAGTGGAATTTCCCAAGGTTATGTGGTATTTGTAACAGAAATCAACCATCTTCTTAGATTTAAAAGCAGCAGCATTGTCTATTATGATTTTTTTGGGACAACCAAATCTGGATAGGATATTTGTTTTAAGAAACCTGATAATGATAGAGTCATTAGCATTTATAGAGGGTATAGATTCTATCCAATTGGTAAATAAGTCAGTGGCTATGAGGATCCACTTATGTTGGGCTGAGGAGGATGGGTGAATTTCCACAATGAATTCTAAACCCCATTGTTGAAAAGGTGCCTCAACTCTGATAGGATGTAATGGTAAGGGAAATTTTTTTCTTTTGCCATAAAAAATTTGACACTTATGGCAGGACATGACCAACTTCTGAGTGTCTGGGAAAAGGTTAGGCCAATGGTAACTAGATCTAAGAATTTTGTTCGCTATGGCCTTCTAGTAGAGGTGTCCTCCACATTCTCCGTCATGCAATTCATGCATGATTTTTCCTGCATCATCTTCAAGTAAACATTTAAGCAAAATTCCAACAACATTTTTCCAATATAATACCCCATCTAAGATGCAAAAAATCAAAGCTTTTTGTTTAAAAAATCTAGCTTTAGTTTTAGACAAAGAAAGAGGGGAATTTAAATATAAAATCACATAAATAATTTTAGCATACCAAGGAGAATTCAGAAATGTTTCTTCAATGAAAGGAGTAGTAGATTCTTCTATTTCTTCCAACACATCTACCATATTCATGTCTAGTGCTTGGAAGTTAGACTCAGCCATAAGTTTCGCTAATACTTGCCCTTTAACTAGTTTGGTGGGCCTGATTTCTAAGTCATACTCAAGAATAGGTGCAATCCATTTTCCCCTTTTACCGTCAGGGTCTTGACTTAGAATGTCCTTGACAACAGTATGTGGAACAAAAGCAATTTTGTGAGAATGTAAAATATAGACTCTAAAGTCCTTTAAAGCTTTCACTAATTCTAAGGCTTGCTTCTCCATGATGTTATATTTGAGAGGGGAATCTCTTAAGGCCCTACTAAAGAAGGATATTGGTTGTTCTTTCCCCAAGTCATTCTTTTGAAGTAACACTGTAGCTATTGTATGCTCATATGAAAAAGAAAAGATATAAAAGTCTTTGGTAAAATCTGGACTAATCAGGACTGGTGTTTGAGTAAGAGCTTGTTTGACCAATTCGAATGATTGTTTAGCTGGTAAAGTCCATTTTACACCTACATATTTCTTTAGCATGTTTGTAATGTTTTTTAATAGCTCAGCAAGATTGGGGATAAACCTCCTCAGAAAATTAATGTTTCCAATGAAAGATTGTAATTCTTTGAGGCTTCTTGGATGGCTAAATTGCAATATGCCATCTATCCTTGTAGGATCTATTTTGATTCCCTGTTCTAAAATTATATGGCCAAGAAGTTTACCTTCTTGGAGACCAAAGAGTGTCTTCTTGGGATTCAATGACAAGCCAAATTTCCTACACTTCTCAAAAAAAATTCTCAAGTGAAACAAATATTTTTCATCAGTTTTTGAGAAAACGGTTATGTCATCAAGGTAAATGATTATGAAATAGCCAATATCTTTAGAGAAGGCTATGTCCATGGCCCTTTGGAAGGTGGCCCCTGCGTTCATCAGTCTGAAAGGCATTTTGACATACATAAAGGTGCCCCAAGGTGTGGTAAAAGCGGTTTTGATTTGATCACTTGGGAGCACTAACACCTGGTTGTAACCTGAGAACCCATCTAAGAGGGATATCCTTTTTGACCCAACTACCCTTTGAAGTATATGATCCATCTTGGGTAAGGGGTAGTTGTCTTTTAGAGAGGCTCTGTTTAAATTCCTGAAGTTAATACAAAGCCTGATTTCCCCTGTCTTCTTTCTAACAGAAACTAAGTTAGATACCCATTCTGAATATCTAATGGGTACTATGATCCCAACATCATGCATCTTGTCAATTTCTGCCTTAACTAAAGGTAGTAAGAGAGGGTTTATTCTCCTCAACTTTTGTTTGAAAGGCTTTTGATTTTGTTTAAGAGGGATTTTGTGCTGAATGATGCTGGTATCATATGATTTCAATTCTTTGTATCCCCAAGCAAAAACATCTTTAAACTCTTTGAACAGCTCTATATATTGCAATTTTATGTGAGCTGGGAAAGTGCTGGACAATTTAATCATCTTGGGTTCCGCTAGACTGCCTATTTTATGCTCTTCTACATTTTTTTCCACAGGCTCCATTCTCGGTTCTTTGGTTACATCGTTAAAATCAAAGAGGTGTTCTAAAGGTGTGAGACCTCTTGGAATTTCAACATTCTTGCATTGTAAAACTTCCAAGTCTTCTTGGTATGCGCTGTCAATTTTCTCTGCTTAAAAAAGATTCTCATAATGATTTATATCAGCAGAATAAGTCATTTCAACTTATGGGATTTGTTCAATATACAAACAGTTTTCTTTATGGCTGATTTCTAATATTGGTATGCTGAAATCGTTTTCTAATTTTGAGAAATCATCTATGTGTTTTTCAGAGTCAAACACTTGCCAATGATCTTTGTTATTAGGTACTGCAGGCCTGTGTTTTACCTTTACACTAAGCTTTTCATTTATCTCAGGTATCTAGCAGTTGCTAGCATTGAAATCAAGTTCATTTGCTAGATGATTTAGTGCTCTAGGAATGAAAATAAGTTCATATTTTTCAAAGGTTTTCAATAAATCAAGGACAACGTTCCGATATTCCCTAAGCCTTGGATTTCTAGCTGAGTATTCTCCTTTTATTTGTCTTATGATGAGTTCAGAATCTCCTAATATTGATATCCTTTGGGCTTCTAATTGTTTAAGCAATTGTAAGCCTAGGAGAAGTGATTCATACTCAAGGATATTATTAGTGCATGGGAAATATAATTTATATGAAAAACTCTGATTTGTATTTTGAATCCAAACACCTATCCCTGCACTTGTTTTCTTACAAGATCCATCAAAGTTTATGGTCCAAAGTATATTTTCCTCATTTTCATTTTCTTGTTGCTGTTGGTTTTCAATGTTTTGAATTTGATTTGAGGGAAGATTTGATTGTTCTGGTGAAATGATTGGGTCTATGTTTTCCTTATCTTGTTGAGTGATCTCATCTTCGTTGCACAAGATAAAGGAATCTAAACTTGATTGAATCGAATATATTGGAGAGTTTTTTGGTTTGTCTATGTTACTCACCATGTACTTCATGTGAGATTCCCTGTATAGTCTTCTGTTTTGGTTGAAAACAAGGATATTGGCATATGTCCATTTGAAGGCTTCCCCGAAGTTTGGCTCCCCATGATCTTGATAAGAGCATCCTATACTTAGGGGGAATGTTAGCTACAACTATGTCCATTACTAGACTCTTAGCAGGGATTTGAGCTAAATTAACACATAAATCTTTGATTAAACCCAAACATTTGACTCTACTTGAGTCAAAGGAATACAAATATTTTTATGGTTTAGTAATTTCTAAGCCTAAGCTTTCCATCACTACCTTGGGCATTAGATTGTGTGAAGCTCCAGAATCTAACATGGCATTGTGTAAAATTTTCTCATGTATGTTCAAACTAACATAGAAGGGAGGGAAAACCCCTTCTTGGTATTTTCTTTCAACCTCTGGACCAAACAACAACTCAGGTTTGTCATCTGTCAAGTTTAAGGTGTTAGTATCACTTCCTAGGTTCAAAGCTTTTAAAACCTGGTTTTTGTACACTTCTTGGGTTACTAGTTTAGCTAGGGGGATGGTAATTTTTATCTTGGCAATCTCTCCCTCAAGGCTAAAAGGAACAATTGTCTTGTTCATATTTACATCTGTTTTTTCAATTGAATTATTTTCAGCAGTTTTGATTTGCTGAACTTTGTTTGGACTGGGAATTGGGATAGTTTTGTTAGGATCACTAGCTGAGGTGCTAGGAGTAATTTGTTCAACATTTGGCTGGTTGTTTTTCTATTGTTTAAATCTGGTTTTTTAGCCAAAATGATGGGTTTGTCTGCTGTCTTCTTATACTGACAATTTGCATTTTTCTTGCCATCAGTGCTAGTGTTCTTATCCTTTGAATTGTCTACATTCCCTTTGCTCCTAAGATCATATTGTTTGTGTACCTCCATGATTTCATTTTCAAACCCCAATCTATAGTCATCAAAATCTTCATAGGTGTTTGTACTTTGATCAGAGAAGAAACCTTGTTCTTCCTCAGTGAGGAAAACATCATCCCCACTGTATGATCCAATCAAGTTCACATGAGCTTCTCCCAACCTTTCCAACTCCCTATCTTCCTCATATTGATCCACATAGTTTTGTTCGAAGGGAGGTATAATCTGTTGGTAACTTTCTTTTTTCTTATCTTGATTGTTTTCTCTTCTATAATTCTGATTTCTATTTTTGTTCTGGTTATTTTGAGGTTCTCTTGGTGGCACTCTATCATTTAAGTTGATCTTCTCAAGCATCCTCTCGATCACCTTTACTAAGTTGTCAATTTTTGTGTCAGAAGTTGAGGTTGAGGGTAGTAAGTCATCTTTATAAGTTACCCTCTTATCTAATCTCAACCTATTTATTTTCTCAATTATGTTTGCTTCTATGCTCACAGCTCCTTTCTGCATGTCTTCTAAGGTTAAGTGATATCTCTCCCTTAACTGATAAGCCATTTCAGCATCAAAGCCTTCGGGATACCTTACTAAGGCCATGACTTGGGGAGGTTTCATGTGAGGTGGAAGAGCATTGTAAACGCTATTGAACCTAGTGGAGTAGTCATGAACACTCTCCCCTTGATTTCTCTTGAGGCTACTATATTCTACAAGTATTTGGAGAGGGTTCTTTTTGAGTTCCCATTTGTTGATGAATGTTTGATGCAAGGTAGGGAGATCATTTATGCTGTTAGGAGGTAGGTTTTTAAACCATTTCTTTACATCTCCTCTTAAAATTTGGGCGAAGATCCTCATCTTCACAGTTTCTTCTTCTATCTCCATGTAATCGAATGCATCCTCCATCCTATCTACATGATGTTGAGCTGTTGTAGACTCTTTTCCAGTGAAGTGAGGAATTTTGGATCGGTAATAATTTGGTAAGGGAAGTAGAGGTTTTGGTAACACTAATGGGGCATACCATGTTGCCATGGCTGGAAATAAGGGTGGATTTACAAGAAGTGGATTTACAGTAGCGAAAGTGGGTGGAACAAGAGTGTTTTGCACAATGGTAGTATGGATTGGAGTGGAAGAAACACTTGGGCAAGCAAACTGATTTTGAGTAGACTTGTTATGGAAAAGGCTAAAGTGATGAAGAAGCTGGGAATCAGGAGGAGTGGAAGGTGAGGCCTCTCTACTGAAGCTTTGTTGCAAATCTGCAATGTCAAGATCAGCTTGGTTTAAATCACCTTGAGATCTAGTTCTAAAGATGTTCTTTGTGTGATGTAAATCAAAGTGTGAATCCTCTAAGCGAACAAGATTTTCAGGGACAAAATTTGTTCTTAAGAGGCTCCTATTAATAGCTGATTCTCCATATTTAGAAGTCTTCCACAAAATTCTCTCTGGATTGTCAACGATTAAAGGAGGATTTGGGTCTAGATGGGATCTAGTGTTGATCCTATGTGAAGCTAGACTGTTTTTCAAAAATGAGAGAGGTTTAGGTTTTAAGGACTGTTTTTTGGAGTTTTACCTCTCATGATGTCTTATCTATATGGGAATAGGCTTTTAAACTTCTTCAAGGCGGGTTAACACAGTCCTAAAGAGATCTGGGGACCTAGATGAGTAATAGGCCTACTGGGGCTAGTGGAGTCACCAGGTGGAAACTATTTAGCTTGTATGAAGGTAAAAATGGGATGGTTCCACCACCATGTTTATTATGAAGCCAAACTGAATTTTTTTTGGGTTTTTCTGATTATATTTCAGTCTTATAGGTTAAGAGAGTGTCCTAAGTCTGATTTTGCACTTAGCTAAGGTGTTCAAACAAACATAGTTTACTATTATGGCATGGTAACTGGTTCCTTGAATGTTTGATAAGGGCTTACAGGAATCCTAAGGGTCACTTAGTTTCTCACTGATTCAATTAAGTCCTATCATGATTACCTTTTTGTTAGGCAATGCTTGAGGAAGGCTACTTATGTTATACTGGACAGGGAGTGTTTTTTTTTAATGATTTTACTTAGGGTCCCACCATGATCGCCATTATGTTGGTGTGAGCGGTGGGATAAGTCCAGAAGGTGTTCTTTATCAAGTTAAGGGCCTAAAGAGTTTTAAGAGGTGTTTTCAAGCCACTGTATTCTCAGTAGGTCCCACCGTGATTTCCATTATGTTTGTGTCCCGTGTTTTGATAGTTTGGAAAATCAAAAGACAAGGCAACATCAGAACCAATATTTAGAGTTACAGGGTCTAGTCCTCCTACTCTCAGAGAGGGATCTCTCAAATTATTTGTTTTTGCAAAGGTTTATCTTGTGTGCTTTGAGTATTTATTTTAGACTAGTTATTAAGTGCAAGTGTTTGTTTGTTTGTTTGGTTGAATTGATACAGTAGAACCTAAAAGGTCTAGGGAAGATAGATAGAAAGAGGAAATATCAGTTTCATTAGGCAATGGAGTCAAAAAGAGGTCATAACAAACTTATCAATAGATATGGGATATCAAAGGGAAAATATAACTTGGGCGCGAGATCCTTTGGTTTTGGAATGAGATAGACATCAATGATTTGAAAAGAGAAGTTTAGTTCTCAACAAAGGGAATTTGAAAGCATAACTTGAACAATAAAGAGCTTATCTGATAGACAGGGCTAACCATGAATTCTACAAATCACACTTTAAGAAAATAATGATTTCAAAACAACTTTTAAAATGAAATCTAAGATTCGGGGAACACCCTATTTCCTCAAAGATTTTATTTCAAATGACTTATAAAACATAAAAGATTCACTGATAATTACAGTCATAGAAGAGGGAACACCTAAATACATCTATGATCACAACTATAAAGACCTTTAAGCCAAATGTTCAAGAAAGGACAAGGGGCATGATCAGAACAGACCTCCTTGGTTCACTGTAAATAAAGAAAATTAAAAGGGAGACTTCAATAACAGTCTTTAAGTGGCAACAGACAAGCAGGGAGAACCATAAATCATGTTGAAACCAACTATTCGAACTATTAAGGAAATAAACAAGCATGAGGACTAAAGAGAGAGATTAAAGACTCTAAAATACCTCAACAGAAGAAAACATAAAACAATGAAGGATAAATAGGTCTAAGGTGCTTTCAAGAGTCATTTCATAGCCTAAAAATTTCATCCTACTGTATTAAGAATTTATGGAACAAAATGAAAACAGGGGAAAACATTAAACAGTTCAGAATACTTCACCAACAACCAAGCTCATGGATCCAATGATAGAGCCTTCTCAGGAACAAGCATGCAACAACATCATTAGGGCTTCCAAGACTTCAATTTCTTCTTCAACTTCAACAGACTGTGTATTATTTCAGAGATTTTCAGTATTACAACTAGTAATCAAACAACAAACCAACGTTTGCAATGGATTCCTCAACTAGTTTTTATAGAGGAATGAGGAGGTCGAAAGAGAGAAAAGATCTTCTTAGTTCAATTAATATAGTTAATGCTTCTCGGCCTTTAAGGGGCTCAAGGGAGAATTTTACAGATATTTCCTCTCTTAATTGGTTTACATTAACTATTTCGGCTTGCTGGAAGCTTATGTTGACTTTAAGGCTCTGTGTCATCCTTTGAAATAACTCTGCTGATAGTTCATATTAGCTTTTTTGATCCGAAATAAATATTCAGCTGTAAGGGGGAGATATGCTCTGTTTTGGTCATTATTCGGACTCTGTTGAATGCTGCGAGGCCACAAGTGGAAATCTGGTAGCTGAGAGGAATCAATTTGCCTCTGATGTGGCAGTGGAGGCATCCTCTGTCTAAAAAATATCCTCAATTTTCCTTTAATTGTGTTTAATTCAATGGATTAGGTCTTTGATAATCGAACTTTAGCAGTAATCCATTAAATTAATGTTTAATCCTTCAATTCTGCTGTGGTTGGACCTTCGACACTGATACTCTTCGTTTAATTTTAATTCTGTGTCTTGTTGATGTGCAGGGCCGCACAGGGCTCATATGGCACTAATGCCCATGAAGCATTGATGAGACATGGAGGTAAACCCTGCGAATGGCTTCCTTTTATGAATCAAAGGCACGGGAATCGTCATCCCCGGCCTTTGGTTTTCCTTTAATATAATGAGAAAACCATAGAAACCTGCATAAAACAATAAATATTCACTACAAGGAAAAAGCACATTGGTGAGGGTCATGCTTGTGACAGACCTTTAAGGTCCGTCACCAATGTCACATATGGTGATGGTCATTAAAAAACCATCATTGTAAGTGTATATAGTTATGGTCCTTTATGGTCCGTCACCAAAGACATTTTCAATGACACTTTTGGTGATGGTCATTAAAGGCCCATAACTAATTCTCTCTTTGGTGACACTTCTAGTGACGAAATTTTAATGACCTTCACCGATGCTCTTTTTGTTACTTTTGGTGACGGTCAAAAAATGTCCGTCATCATTGATCACTAAAAAATGTCACTATAAGTGTATATAGTGATGGTCCTTTATGGTCCATCACTAAAGACATTTCACTTTTGGTGAGGGTCGTTAAAGGCCCATCACTAATTCTCTCTTCGGTGACACTTCTAGTGACGAACTTTTAATGACCCTCACCAATGATTTTTTTTGTTACTTTTGGTGACAATAAAAAAATGTCTGTCATCATTGATCATTCCAATGAATTTTTGATGACGCTATGTGCCTGCTAATATATTTTTTGTCAAAATATAACAATTTAATACCATTATTGTTGAGCATTTTTTATAATATGTCCAAGGCCATAATGGTTAGGGTCAGTAAATTTTTTAAGAAGTAATAAGCATGTATCATTTCCCTCAAGTAATGACTAGTCGAATAGATATTTCCTATGAGTCAACACATGATTCATATCTATTAAGTTTATTATCTAGAAAATTCCATTTAGATAAAGTTCCACTATTTTGTGTAGGAAATATATTATTTAATACATAATCGGGCTCTGAAAATCCTATTAATGAGAAAGACCTAAAAATCCTCAACAATCTAGGCACACCTTAAATTACTGCTTTGGCACACACTAACATTTCTTATTACCCCACATGTCTTGGAACATCTTTGTACCTAGAACATCTTTTGATGACATTGACGCCCAAGCACATGGTGGCATGCGCTAACACAACATGGAACTCTCCTAGCATGTGTTGGCATGCTGCATATAGTCCCTGGCATGCCCTAGAACACCTTGGTTGAATGCATTGACATACATTATCACTTGGCACACAATTCCACTTGGCATGTATTGGGACCTATTATTAGTGTGCCTAGCATGCCCCTTTTCAAAAATATAAAGTCCTGACTTATTAACCCTCTTATTGGTTCTTCCTTTTGTTGCCTTGACACATATTGATATACCCTAGCACCCTGCGCCACATCCTTAGCACCTAGCATGTATTGGCATATCTTGGCACTATTAATTGGCACATGATATAATTAGCACACCCTAGAACTCCCAAGCACACTTTGGGAATTCTTAACATGCCTTGATATTCCCTAGCATGCCTTCCCAATGCTTAGCATACCTTGTCACTCCCACCTTGGCATGACAACTAACACTGACCATTAACACTAGTCTCTGGCAGTACACGTTCCTCATATTCATTAACTTCCATGAATTTTACCTAGTGCTCCCTTAATGTTTTTTCCTAGTACTCCTTAACACTCATCAACATGCATTATCACTCTCTAGCACACATTAGCACTCTTCAACATTCCCTTCCACTTCATAACATGCATAACACTAGTCCCTGACACATATTGGCGCTTGGCACGTGTTGGCGCTTGGAAAGTCTTAGCATGTATGGAATACGTTGAGATGCCTTGGTATGATTTAGCATGGTTTAATATTAAATTTATTTGTGATGATCAATTGTTGGAAAGTAGATGAGAAGCAAAAAAGGAATACTTGGCACTTAGAATTCACTAAGACTTTGCACTTGGAACCTATTTCCGCCTAGTGTTAGTGTGCCTAGCATGCCCCTCTTGGAAAAGGTAAATTGATGACTTATTAACCCTCTTATGTGCTCATTTCCTTGTAGTTTAACCTTTTCTCCCTTTTGTTGTCTTGAAAGTCCCTGACATGCATTGACACACCCTTGCACATCTTGGCATGCCTTATCACTTGGCACATCTTAGCATGTTTGACATGTATTCCCACTATCTGGCACATCAAGGGGGTGAAGAGAGATGTAGTCCTAAAGTAGGTCAAGTACGAGGGCCGAGTAAGGGTTGCTAAAGGGAGGTCATGATCATCCTCCAAGAGCAAGATCATCATGTGAGGGTTCAAAAGAATGTTTCATACCTTAATGGTCAGTTTGCGCTAGGAAGTAGGATGGCATATTGTTGGTTCTCTTCTGGCAAATCAAGCTTAAGAGAGGTTTCTCATGAGAATTTGGGCATGTGATTTCAATGGTGTATTTGTGTGAAGGCCACATCAAATTTTGAAAATTTGAAATTTGCAACAAGAAACAGTGAGATTGGAAACCATAAAGGAAAAGAAAAAATGCACCCACACTTGTGAGGAATTTTGATGCACCAGGAGTGAGGAATGTGGGGCATCTAATTTATTTTTCCCTTAAATAATTTGGACAATAAATTGTAATTTCGTCTCATAACAACTTGTGTCAGTTAATTAAGTCATGATGACTGAGCTAGCTCAAGAAATTCGAGTTGAGGTCTAATATGAGGCATCTAGAGGGATTTTAATATTTTTGGGGTCCAGTTGAAGTTGATGCATTAGTGGGGTGCAAGTGTAATTAACTCAATTAAATGAGTTAAAATCAGTTTAACTAGTCCTAACTGAGTGATGAGCTAGTGAGACGTCCAGTGAATTAAATTAGATTTAATTCACAATGAGTGATCAATCAGATAACTGATAATTCACTATTAATAGTTGCATGCATGTCAGTTTCTAGGAATACCCAATTGAGACAGAGGTTAAAGGGAACATAACTATCAGTTGTATTCAGAGAAAATTTCCCATGTGCAATTATAAAGTCATTGGGATGCCATGATGGATTGCGCAAACAAGGAAGACTGATTTTCCTAATTAATAAGGAGTTAATTCCCTGTGAATTGCATGAGCAAGGCAGGCTGAAGTAAGGATGAGAATTGGCTAAGTACTAGACCGAGTTTTCCTAGATCAACGGGAGACAATTGACAGAGTGCTGGAGAATCTCATGAGAGATTAAGCATTTTATTGTTTCATGATTCCTTGACTTAATACACAATAGAGATAGAGGGGTTTTGATTAGTTTCTTTCCCCAAATACATCATGTTGTTGTGCGATTGTTAATTTATTTCTCTTACTTATATATGATTGTGCGATCGTGTTTTGTTTCCGTAAATTGTAGGAAGGATTCATTATCTTGTTTTAGTAGATTACAAGATCAGATTGAATCTCGTTGGTTAGATTTTCGACATGGTATCAGAGCAGGAATTTTTTTGGCGGCGAGTTTGTAGAGAATATTTGAATATTTTTGTGTAAAATTTAAAAAAAAAATAGAATATTTGGATTCCTTGTGAAAATCTACCCAAATGGAAAAAAAAATCGGTTAAATCGGAGCTCGGATAAGGGAGATATCATCGATTTAAAATCAGCTCTTTTTTAGAAACTTTTTGTAACTTCGGAACAATTACACTATGTGCAAGTCAAGAACCTATATGCACTTGAGGTACCGGATGCATGCAAAGCTTTGAGGAGAAAGGCAGAAGTTAGAGACTTGGTGGTTTAGAGGGAGCATAAATTACCTCTCAACATGCATCCTCATGAGAAGCAGTCTCAGAAGGTTGTGGAGTAGTTTCCACAATTGGAGAAGCAGAGAGGAGACTGAGTGGAAGCGTCCACTCAAGCAGAGACCTCCATGAGGGGGAGATTTCGAGCTAGATGGGAAGAGGAAGCAGCCATACCTCGAGGTGTAAGGTGGGGTTATGTGTAGACATAATCCCAAGATAAGAAATTTGGGCAAGGTCCATTGAGATGGCATGTCTCATGGATTGAACCTGGCTACGAGGAGCCCATAGTACAGCAGTAGTAGGAAGGATTAGTTATATAGTGTTACTGTCCCGTAATTTGGCAGATTGGAAATCCAAATGACAGGGTAACATCAGACCAACTTTGGAGTCCTAGGACCTAGCCTTCTTGGACTCAGAGAGGGCTCTCTCTATTATGTGTAAGGATGTGTGCTTGTTTGCTTAGTTTGTTTTTAGATGTTAGGCTAGTTATGAAGTATGCTTTTGGTTTGTTTTGGTTGTTGAGGGAAAACTGAATGAAAGGATAAATAGATATGGAGATGTCAAAACAATTGGGCTATGGGGTCAAATGAGGTCAAGATAGTCTTAATGACGGATAAGGTATGACTGCAGGGCCGATTTGGTCGAGATGAATAGATTCTTTGGGCGAAAATGAAATGGGATGAACAATAAGTTTGTGAATAACGAAGAGGTTCTAAAAATGAATAGTTGATCAAAAAGAATTCATAAGTTAGGGCTAACCATGGTCCTCTATGAACGAAACAATAACTAATCAATGTGTAAAATAAACATTCAGGTGGTGCATAGAAGTATAAGACCCTCTAACTTTGGGAAATCACATTCAGACTTTGGGAAAACAAATAAGACGGAAAAACAACTCAATCTATGAAGAGGGAACTCCTAGACATCATATTTGAGCTATTGGGAACTTTGAAAGCAAGAGTGCAAAGTTTTAGGCAAAGGGCAAGATCGAAACAAGACCTCCTTGGTTCAACTAAGACAATCAACCATTCAAAGAGAGATTTCAAAGATGGAGCTTTGACTAGCCATGAGTAAGTAGGGTGTACCGTGAATCATACTTGGCATGCATAACAACCATTAATGAAATAAATAAACAAGTTCTTAGTGATCAAAGAGCAGTTAAGAATTCTTTGATATGACTAAGAAGGAAGAAAACATAGAAGCTGCAAATGAATCAGGAAACTTGAGGTGCCTCCATGGGCATGTCTCAAACTTATCTTTACTGAACTACAAAAAGCAAGAAGCATGGAAACATATGTGAAATAGAGGAAACATAAACAAAATAAGAACATTATACCATTCACCAAGCCATGGAATCCTACATACAATCCTTCTCCACCATCCAAGTCAAGAAAGAGATCATCAACATCACAAGACAAGTGTTTCTTCAAAGCTCATAGTGCTATTGTATTGCTCTCTAACATCAAGCTCTGCCTGCTATTACAATGAATCCTCTTGGAATATATAGGCCAAAGAGGAGGAAAACCAACCAAGGCAACTAGCTAGCCATTGTCTCAAAAACAAATATCTTATCTTGTCCTTGAGGCTTTGCAAAGCCCAAGGCACAAAATATCCAATAAAATATCGCAAAATTCTAAAAAAGGGAATAAATTTGACTTTTTATGACTGAAAATGTCCCAAAATAGCTTAACGCACATTTGGAGAGGCCACTTCAGAAAACTGCCTTTTTTGGTCAAAATGCCACAAGGGCGCATCCACAGAAAATTTCCTGTCTTTCGGAAGACTTTTGAAGGTCTTCCTATTGTCAAAATGAGGCCCATAATATCTCGTTGGAAAGCCCTAGATGTCTATTTTCTGGAACACCCTAAATTTTCCCAAAATGATGCCTAGAAGTCTATCAAATACTAAACTGAGTAAAAAAACCCAAAAAATAGGCCTTGCTGATATGTGGGCAGAGTGTCGAAAAAGTGAATGTTTTTTGCCTCTTTGGGGGACCGAAAAATCTTCAATTGATCTGAAAATTTCTGAGTAGATGCCCATAAATTTAATGCATCCAATGGTACCACTCTCAATAGTTGAGGATGCTCCAAACAAAAATGGTGGTGCCCATGGTTTTATGCAATTAGGCCCAAAAATGTCAAAAAACAAGAACATGTCGAAATTTGCTCAATTTTTGTGAGCAAGTCCCTCAAGGATTTTTAGAAACATGTCTAGAATCTTGGGCCAAAATTCCAAGCCCAGAGGTGTCTTTTTTCCTCTTTTTTCGCCGTGTGCCCTCTTTGGGCGATTTTGAGTTTTTCTTGTGCATCCTTCAATTTCCTTTGGGCAAACTGATTTGGCTTTTTGTAGCGCCCGTTGCTTCTAATACTCTTCACTGACTTACCAAGAAATTTTTTTAAAATGATTGTTGGAAAAAGTCTTCAACCAAGACACCTTTTACTCCTTGCAAATCAATGTGTTTCTTTGATGCTAGCAAACAAGTATTTGTCAAATGAGAACAAAATCACTTTTTATCACTGTGTTTGAACAAAAGGTTTTAAGCAAGATATGTTTGTGGTTTTTTTTCAAATGGAATTTCCTTTTGTTTTGGCATGAAAACCCTTCCCCTTTAAACACTGCCCCTTTTCTATCATTGTTTTTAAAAGGTAAACAAGATTTTTTTCAAACTGATACAACCTCTTCCCCAATCACTGTGTTGATCTTTGATTTAGCAAACAAGGTGTGCTCTTTTGAAAACACTGTTAGGACACCTTTTAAACTGATTTGATTACCTCTACAAACAAACTCTGTTTTTCCTTCTATCAACTGTGTATAGTCTTAGCTATCTCATAGCACAAAAAGGACTTTCAAATTTGCACATTAACTCTCTTCTCTTTCACTGTTTCTCTGTGGTTTATTTGAGACAAAAGGGACTCATTTAAAACACTATTTTAAATACTCTTTCAAACTAATTGAAAACCTTCTAATCAAACTTATGTTTTTCTTTTAGAGACTATGCATATCCATAGCCATTTATAGAAAGAAAATCTCTTTCAAAGTGACACAATAACCATTCTCTCTTTCACTGTTTTATGTCCTCTGTAATCATAGTAGAAGAATTCCTTCATCCTCTTTATAAAAGTCTCTTGATGCACTTGGGGGTGTCTTTCTACTAAAAACTTGACTTTGGCATCTTTTGAAAAACTGTGTTGCTGGTGGCCCGAGCGCCTGGGCGCTCGGCCGTTCAGGGGTGACCTGGGCCGTTCAAAAATAAGCCTGTAGGGATGAACCAAGAGAGGTGGAAATGATATGCAGAGTTTGATACATGGAGGGTGGGATATTGGTGTGAAGAAAACCACTTTGTAGATGTATGAGATGATGGATTTAGTAGTGGCCCAAGCGGGCAGGACCACGTTCAGTAGTGGCCCGGGCGCCAGGTCGTTCAGAGGTGGCCTAGGCCATTCAGGAATGGGTAGTGCAGAGGCTAAGAATGGCACTTTCAATGAATGAAAATGAGAAATGATGAGGGAAAGATTAGAGGGCAGGTGGTAGAGACCTTTTCCACTTCTCGAGTAGTCAATGGATGGAAAAAGTTTTACGGGTACCTTGTTCAGGAGTAACACTGGGCGTTCAAGAGAAACACTGGGCGTCAAGTCGTTTAGGAGCAACACCGGGTGCCGGGCCGTTCAGACATGGCCCGGGCCGTTCAAAGTTGGGTGTTGCAGAGGCTTAAACCTGTTTTTGAAATGGATGCTAACGAAAGATCATGAGAATATGAACCTAAGACGTGTGTAGGAATAGCTTACCAGTGTTTACATGCTTGGATAAAGTGTTTGAGACCTCGGGCGCCGCGTTCAGAGGCAACACTGGGCCGTTCAGATTTAACACTGGGCGACGGGTGCCGGGCCATTCAGACATGGCCCGAGCCGTTCAAAATTTGGTGGTGCAGCGGTGTTTAAATGTCAAACAAATGGTGGATATGGAAAATTGAAGATGTTAAAAACATTTGGCATGTGGTAGATGTTAAAAAAAATTGAAGATGTTAAAAACATTTGGCATATTGTAACACAGTTCAGAGGAACATAACTATCAGTTGTATTTATAGAAAATTTCCCATGTGCAATTATAAAGTCATTGGGATGCCATGATGGATTGAGAAATCAAGGAAGGCTGATTTTCCTAATTAATATGGAGATAATTCCATAGGAATTGCATGTGCAAGGTAGGCTGAAGGAAGGCTCCTTTCTCTTCACGGAATTTCACCGATGGGTGGAGTCCTAGTAGTTTAGGAAGTCACTTGTAGAGTATAGGTCAATGAATAGATGGGAAGTGACCCTCGAAACCATTTCCCTAAGATAAAATAAAGAGTGGGACTTGCTTTCCTTTTAAGCAAGGGAGTTATCTTCTAGGGAGAGAGGAGGGGGAATGAAGGGTTGAGGGATAATAATAAGACTTATGAAGGAAGTTCTCAATCCCTAAAATCCTTTGGGAACTTGGATTCCCAAATGGTCCTTGATGAAAGGCCTTTGACACCAAATGGGACCACATGGGGCCAAGTGGATCCAACCTAGGTTTGGGGATGGAATTTAGCAACCAATGATGTTCCTATCCTAGATAAGGTGATGGGAAAGGATCAGACAAGTGTTTTTACTTCGATAGGTCAAATTGATCCTACTAGGTTCTATCCTTGGGAACACCTAGGCAAAACTTGATCCTAGAGCTAGGGCTTGAGGTATCCGGAGATTCCACTGTCGAAATTGGCCCATGTTCTGAGGAGAGTGAGGGCACCCAGCAACGTAGCTGCCTCTAGGAGATAGAAGTTTTCCTCTAGCTATATTCCTAGGAAATTGTTGCCCTAGGTGACCAAATGGGGATAGACCTAGGGAATGTGAACATTTCTTAATCTAAGAAACCCTATTGCAGTATCTTGATTTACTTCTCCTACTTGAATTAAGTTACAAGTTAATTTATGAAATATTCAATAAATTAACGAAGTAAATAGTAAATACAACTAGCAACCTACACATACAGATCAAATACTGAATAACATGCTCATAGACAAAGTGACACACGGATTTTCTAGACAACTATCCCCAAAAAAACCCAATGTGGGAAAACTAGTGTAGCTAGCTCTGGAGGGTTTTCATTATTATTCAAAATCCAAGTACAAAAATCCTGTGCACCAAAACTATTTCACTCAACAGGGAAATAAAAATGGTAGTAGTACGCTGCTTTGAATCCCTCTATGCCAACCTAACTGGCCTGTGTCGGCCTCTGTGCTGCTCAGTAAGGGCCTGTGTCACACCTGAAGGGCTTACACTGCCCCTGCACTGCCCTAACTAGGCCTGCGTCAGCCCTGCGTGGCTCCTGCTACCTCTGCGTTGCCCCTGCTAAACTCTAGCTGGAGTGCGTAGCTCTTGCTACCCCTGTTGCTCTGGCTAGCTGGAATGCTTAAGCAGAAAAAGCATAGGTAAGAAAGAAGGCACTGGCCAAAGGAAACACATAACAGTTAGAAAAATTGAAGAAATGAAATGAAAATAGATCAATGTCCACAAATAAATGAAACAACTCAATGGGACTAGAGAGTAAAAGCTTTGACAACAACAATAAGTGCTTATAGAATCAGCTAAGAGAACAGAGGAGACTAATTCATGAGGTTAAAATGTTGTATAATTGTTGGCACAAGAAAACTATAGAATTGTTAGAGTAAATCTTTGTAGGTACCATTAGTTGGTGATCATCGATAATCATTTCATTTCATCAAATACCCTAATGAATGGACCTTACAAGCTATTTGCGTAGACAAACCCCACATAAGCTATGTGATGGAAAAATATTCACACGATATTGAAGAAAACATCTACCAAATAAGGATGACATTTCAAATGGGGCAAGAAACAATAGAGAGATAGAAATCGAAAAAGTTAAAATGCTAGGGAAACATGAAAGAAACTAGGTAGCATGGTAGAAAGCACAACAAAGAAAATTATAAAAATGGAAAACCCTACAAATTAGCACCCATCCAAACATCACCACAATTTTTTCTTGAACTGTAAATCTCCAAATTCATCAAATTATATCCTGTATTCAAACCCGATCCTCTCTGTTAGCCATTCTGAAGATTAGGCTAAGAACTTACTACAGAACCATCACCTACATGTAGTCATGATCTTGTTATGTGACCGGACAACCTAATTTTGTGAAGACATGGAAAGGTAAACACTCTAAGCCAAGATTTTCCATACAGCCCAGGTTGAGCAACCACCTATACATCACTAGTTTTTTCTCTTCAGATTTGTAACTTAGAAGAGCTTTGTCTGACCACTTCGGGTTGCTCCCAGAGTCACCCAGGCAAGCCCTCTCAACATCATCTTCTTTCTGTAGTACCTAATTAGTAATTTAATTAACCATAACAGTTTCTTGATCATGTAGGTATTTCAAATATATTTCCAATAAGCATAAAGCTTTCATGTTAAACAATCAGGTCAAAAGAATTTAGACTATGATGCAAAAAATACAAAGAAACCTCACCAACACTCAAAGGACAAACAAAGTCAAACCTCTACAATGTATAAATAGATATTTGATAAACTTCATTCCACCACAAAAATGTGCTTAACTAAAGAAAATTCTAATTATTGTGTTTTCAAGAAAAAGCTTTCAAGGGCAGTGATGTTATAAACATACCCCTACACCTCGTGAACAATCAATGTGTATAAATAGACCATCATAAGGCTCATTTTAAACATCATTATTATCATTTTATAAATATTTTTATTAAATCAACAAGAAGAAATCAAAAATTGCATTCAGTTCCATTGAAGCAAAGTATATTTTAGTTTCATATACTTATTATGAAGCTATCTATATTTGCAACTTGATTTTAGAGTCAACCAATCAGTTGTTGAAGCCCAATATTGTCTCTTGTGAGAATCAAAGTTACATCAAGCTCTATGAAAATCCAATGTGTCATGACCATTTCAAACACATTGATATTCAATACAATTTCCTAAGATTCCAAGTTCATTAGGAGTTAGTAGTGTTGGACCACATTCTAAAAAAGTTGCATATGGTTAATAGTTTGACAAAGCTCCTAACAAAGGGGAAGTTTGACAAGTTGGGGAAGAATCTTGGGTTATTGGATTTTTTTTTTTTTCTCAAGGGTGTTAGATTACCTAGTTGGTCCGAGTTGGTCTCACCTCAGCCTTGAGAATTTGAGCAGCACCAGGATTGCAGAGCTAGATTGTGGTACACCAGTCAGAAAGATTCTTAAATACAACTAGAAGCTTATAACGACACCTTCGAGGATAGACGAATTATTTGTTGGGTCACGCCCACCAAGTATGGCACACTAGTTGAGGAGATTAACATCACCATCTCAGGTGCATTCATGAGTGCACACTTATGGAATGAGGCACCTTCAGGAGAGGATTTATATCTACTATGATAATGCACTACTCTAAAAGAAAAGCCTTGCATACAAGGAAAAGTTATGAGGGAGTTGTTCATGCTCAAGGGAGATGCACCACTAACGCTATCATTAGCTTGTTTTCTAACATCACCTTCTCTTAACTTATAAATGAAAAGGATGGGCACAGTAGTTAGACATTTGTAGAAATAGATAATAAGAGTGAGTAATATTAGCTTGTAGGTTGTAGTAGGAGATTTTGTGAGATGTCAACTTGCTGTGACATTCTTCTATTTGAATAATAAAGACTTCTATGCAATTGTTGTTGGAGCCTGCTCTTTTTATCCTGAATTCTCAGATTGCAGATTTGTGTAGAGTGGGCCTAATATATTTATTGTTTTAATACATTGTACTTCTTCTCTCTCCCTTTCTCTCCTACCTCTCTCTCTCTTCCCCTCTCTCTCTCTCTCGACCCTCCAATCCTCTCACTATATCCCTCCCTCTATCCTTATTTCTACCCCCCTTCCATCTTTGTGTCACTATCTCCCTCTCTTACCCTTATCTACCTCTCTCACTCCTCTCCCTCTCTCTCTCTCTCCATTCCTTCTCTCCCCTCTCCTTCAGTTTATCTCCATCTCTCCCTTGTGACTCCCCTTGTCTCGCCACCTCTATCAATCTATGTCTTTATTATTCCTTCTCATATATATCTAGAGTTAATATATATCATGACATAGTGGGACCTACGATTGGGTTAATTATGCATTGTTGGCAAGGTTAAAATGGTTAATCTTTGATAGACAAAATGTAGATCAAATATTTCATCAAAAAGAGGGAACCATACCCTATCTTCCAGCCTATGCCTATCAATCGCTTGGCCTCTTCTTGCTCAAACATGAATGTAGTCTTTCTTGACTAGTACAAAAGAAGGTTTCGCATTATCAAATATTTGTTTGGGACAACTATTAGTTGTTTCAACACTACTACATTCTTCAAGCTTATCCTTTAAACCATCTTAGTCTTTTGTACTCTCTTCAACTTTGTAGTCCTTTCCATTCCTCTCAGTCACATATGTTTCCTTAGTCTATTAAGGGACAAGGTCGACAACATTAGGATGTTTTTGCAATAAACAAGGGTATTTCCAGGACATAGTCAGGTGGAGAAAGAGTATTAGAGCCAAATTTCTCATGAATGTGGGACACTCGAACTTAATATTTTCTGGAGTAGTCATGAGGTGCAATATGTTTATTAAGACTTCATCAGATTTCCATTCTCCAGACTTAAATTGTGTGAAAACACTCTGGCTGAGTTTGAAACTGGAGATTGAACATACATTTGGTTTGATTGCAATAGAAATTTTCATCAATAAATGTAAAGCAATGACTAACAAATAGTATAAATTAATAAATAAAGAAGACATGGCAACAAGCAACAATACTTACAAAATTGTTACATTGAGATGTAAAGAATAAGCAACTATTGTGCACAAACAGAGACCAATGAAACTATCATCTTAACCCCTAACCCCTTAAACACAAATTCCCAACCCCTAACCCATTTAACCCCCTAAACCTCTAAACCCCTGACCCATTTAACCCCTAAACCATAAACCTCTAAACCCTTAACCCCTAACCCCTAACCCATTTAACCCCCTAAACCCCTAGTAAACCCCTAACCCATTTAACCCCCTAAATCATAAACCTATAAACCCTTAACCCTTAACCCCTTAAAACCTTAACTCGAACCCCTTAAACCATAATTCAGTTAAAGAATTTCCCAGAATCTATGGGTCCATATGAGCTAGGTTGTGTCTCTTATGGAGCTAAGAGTTGTTATTTTTGCTATGGGTGGATAGGGTTTGTTCTAAGAAAATTCGAATAGAAGTATAATGCCGTAGTTAAGGAGGTTTCCTAACATGTTCAATCCATAAGGTATGCCCTTAAGACCGTGACAAATATGTGTAGAAGAAGAGGGGTCGAGACTCTTGGAGAGAGGTTTATCTCTGCAATATATACCACAAATTTGGAAGATGGTTTGCAAAAGTATGTGCGAAGATAGAAAATACAAAGGAAGGTGGAACCTGAGTAGAAGATTGGGTAGAATAATTGTGGCATATTATGAGGAATGGATGGAAATGAAGAGGAGTTGATTTTGGTGGATTTTCCAAAGAGTTTTGGATAGATATCTGAAGCAAGCTATAAACAATTAGTCAATCAAATTTTAGTGGATGTTTTGTGACCCTAGTTCAAGCATATACAAAGTATTAGAAGGATGATAAGAGGCGTAGTTCATATTTGTTCATAGATTGGACAAAAAAGAAATTGGTACACAAAAATAGTGATTTTGAGAGGAGTCAAATCACTATTAGGTGGAAATTTTGAAGATCCCTAGATGAGGGCAGTGTTGTGGGCACTAGATCAGTAAAATAATTGACCATGGTTGGGAAAATTAATGGTATTCCAAGAACAGTTGGAGGGTTGTTAGGTGACTATCAAAGAAGAGCCCCAAGTCTTGTTCTTGTGAAGGAAAACAAGACTGGTAGAAGGGTAGGTGTATTGGGCCTAACGACATGCAAAATTTGAAGGACTAAGGAGTTGGAAATGAATAGATCACTCATAAAGACAAGGTCTGTCTAGCCCTAATGCATAAGGAGTGAACCCTCAATATAAATATTTTGTTTGTTAAACAAACTCAATTGTGTCAATGTAGAATACTATACATAAGAGAAAATAAAATGATATTATCCACATCAGTGCTTGAAATAACCTTAAATTAGCCATGGGTAGTGAGCCAAAGGGTGAATGTGGGGCACTATTAAAGTTACATCATGTTTAAATTCCTTTTAAATTGTGAGGTTGTTCTCCAATAGGGTTGAAGCATCATCACAAGGAAGCATGGCACAATTTTGTTGGGGAGCGATTAAAGTTGTAACACAATTCAAGTGATTTACACCTCAAATGTAAATGAAATCATTATATGTTTGTGTCAGGTTGTTAGAGAGGTTATTTATAGACAATAAATTCAATGTACTTGGACTTCATCTTTTTAGGGCCTCGACTTTAACATGGATTTGTATCAGGAACACTTCATGCAAATGAAAGGGGGCCTTTTTGTTTAACCACATACACTCAAGAGTATCAGATGCTGCCCTTCATATCTCCCTTGGTGCATTCAAAGTGGGTTTACATTCGCGTCGAGTTGAAACAAATCATAATGACCTTCCTCTTCTTAATAACATCTTCTAGTGTTTCCATTTGTAGATTCCCCCATTTATTATGAGATTCAAGGGATGTTCTATTGTCTTTATCAACATTTGGACGAGTCGTTATCTACATTCTTTAAATACATGTCTAGAACTTTTTATGAGGGAGGTACTTGGATTTAGATCTTTATATAAGGCCTTATGTGCCCTTCCCCTTTAGAACTCTTCCAAGGGGGTCACCTCCTTCTATATTGCATTGCCTACTTAGGGCCAAATTGACAAACCAAGATTTAAAATTCTTCAACTACCAAATTAGTGAGGCATTGTACCTGTTCTTGACCTAGACCTCAATGAGACATCTTTCTTCAGATATACTTTAAGGTTTTCCCACCATATATCACAAGTTGGGTGTCATAGGATATGTTACCCCATTTTCTATATGGGCTTTTAGAGGATATTTAAAAATTTGATTGTCATCTCAACCCCTACGATTCTTGTCACATTGATCATTTTTCATCTAAGGTATATGGATCTATATGTAATTCATGAATGTATCATTGGTTTGATGACACCTTGCCTTAGCCATCTAGGACACTATGTGTAGGAAAAAGTTCCTTTAGCTCCCACATTTAGTTGGATATGTATGATCCATGTGTATATGATATTATGTCCAATGTGTACTATTTTTATTGTGTTCACTTAAACACTATGTTCTAACTATTAATTGATTGACTATAATTTTTAATCTGAGTTATTCCATTGTGTTTCAGAATTTTGCTCAGAGAAGTGTGTCATCTTGATGGTTTGGATATATTCTTGGTGATTTGAGTAGGTGCTATACATTGATATTATTGTACCCTTTAATTCCTTTAATCAAAATTTATCCCATGTCTCTCTTAACAGCACATGTGAAGGGCTTCTAATTGGGTATTTTTAAGCTCTAAATGAACTTCCTCAAAAATAAGAAACTAACTATACCTACTTAAATTTATTGATAACATTATTCATAGATTTAAAGATAATTTTCACTACCTTAAAAGTTGATATATATTTCCAAGCTCATGTTCATTTTCCCTCTTTATATAAAAATTCTTACTTATATTAAAGAGATATAATATAATTTTGATTAATTAGGATTCTTACTTATATTAAAGAAGTATAATATAATTTTGATTAATACTCTAATTAGTTTAACATTATTTTTACTCACATTAAAATAAAACCTGATGAAAACCTAACCGACCATAGAAATTTATTTGACTACCTATTAAAATTTAATTTGGTGGCTACTATAAAATTTAAATCGACCTAATAAAATTTATTTTCCTGCCGATATTCTCCTTGCTAGGTTTGGGACAGAGTTTGGTGCTCCTTCTCTGCTCATAATTTTTATGATTTCTCTGCAGATTCCATACCCTTTTTTGACATTCAATTCTTCTATCCATTCCACTAGATTTTTAACCCAAACTTATTATATCAGATCTGTGTTCACTCTTTTTTTTATCTTTATTTGAAATCTTCTTCTCCTGATTTGGAACTTTCGCTGCAATTCGGAGCAGAAAACATGTTCAAGAACTCCTAATTTGGCTATAGTAAACTATATTAATTTGTCATTGTCCTTCAGCCTTTACCTGCTCGCCTTCATCCAAGAGGCTCGATTGATATTTCCACTATGGTGAAAATCCCGTCAGTCAATTTGCAAAATAGACTAGTCTTCGTGGGATGGATGGCTGGGATCGCTGGCTTCACCAATGAATGAGGTAAGGGTTGACGGATTGAGGAATGAATAGATAAAGATGATGTTATAATGTAGTCTGATTAGTAAGTATTATTAATTAGTCAAGCTTCACCTATTTTATTTGTGTTTTCAGTGGTTATAGCTTCTTTCAATGAGGTTGATACATGGCTTCTGTAGAAATTAGCTGAATAAATCACTTATTCAATGGAGATTAACCCGATTACATATCAATTTCGAATTGCATGCATAACACATAATCTCATCTACAATTAATTGTCACATGCGGAAATAATAGAAGCAATCTCACATCAAATCAATCACACATTAACTCGGTATGTATGGGGAAAGCCTATAGCTGAAAACCCCGCAGCTATTGTGTATATTATAATGGAGAAATCATGTAACAAAACAAGTACAATACTCCTCACAAGTACTCGGTACTTTCTCATAAAGTCACACACAATCTAGCTCAGTTTTGAACAGGTTACTGGTTCAAAACTCACTGCTAATTGCCTTGCCTCTATTGCGCAATCATGGCATGTCTATGTAGAGATCCAAGGTTCGAATCTCCTTGGCTTGACTGCGCAATTGTCATGGACAATTCCTCCAAGTGTGGTGCAAATCTCATGCACAACTGATGTCGCCACTGATAGCTAACTCCACCCTTTCATCTACCTCTTTCACTGGTCTCCACTGAACTGATCATGCACTGTAGTGAACTAATGTGTTCTTGAGTTGAATAATGAGTTACTAATTAATGAATTAAATAATATTTAATTCACTCCACTCATAACTAATTGATTAGCTAGTTAAACTAATCTCAACTAGTTAAACTAAAATAAACAGAACACAACTCCACTATCTGTCTCATTAACTCCTCCAAAACTTCTGCCACTGAAGTCCAACTGAAGTCAACCATGCAAGATGCCATCAAACCCTAGGAACCACGTGATTCCTCTATCAGTTGCATGAGCCACCTCCATGACTCGAACTGAAGTGCTCCAAGAGAGTAAACTGCTGTTTATAGTCAAAATATTATTAAGGGTAAATAATATTTGACTTCCATATTTTTAGGAGAGGCAGTCTAAAAATAGCCTGGAACCTAAAAATATGAGTCTCATCTATTTTTACCAACATGTCGCATGCTTCAAGAATCTCCAACTGGAATCTCTGAATCATGCTCCGTATGTCTAAAAATAGACATAGTCTAAAAATAGATTTTGCGCCAGAATTTGCCTGCGGGCCCACTTAGTGAAGGCGACTTCATTTCACTAAGCTCCATCATCTTGCTGCATTTTCAACACTCCCTCTCAGCAAGATATGGATTATCTGCAACCCTATCCTGCCTCTGTGGAATTCGAACTTGCTCCTGGTGAGCGCCTTCGTCAGGATGTCGGCATCCTGATCCTCCGTGGGAACATATGAAAGCATCATGATTCTCTGCTGAACACAATCTCTGATGTGATGGTACCTGATGTCGATATGTTTGGACCTATCATGAAATAATGGATTAGCCGAGAGCTTGATGCAGCTCTGGTTATCACAGTAGATCACTATAGGCTCCAAATGCAACCTGAACAAACCTGCGAGGATCTTCCTCATCCAAATAGCCTCACATGCAGCCAAGCTTGCTGCCATGTACTCGGCCTCTGCTGAACTGAGTGCCACGGATCTGTGCTTCCTGCTGTACCAGGAAACTGCTGTCGACCCAATGCTGAAAACTCCTCCAGAAGTGCTCTTCCGGTCTGTTGGGCTCCCTGCCCAATCTGCATCAGTGAAACCAGAAAGCTTCACTCCATCCTCCTGTCTGTACCATAGACCATATCCCGATGTGCCTATGATATAGCGCAATACATGCTTGCCTGCCTTCCAAAAGAGCTTGGTAGGCTTAACCATAGCTTGCGAAAGCTGGTTAACTGCATAGCATATATCGGGTCGTGTATTGACCGGATACATAAGCGACCCCACCAACTGTCGATAGACAGTGGCATCCACTACCTCCGCTGAAGTAGCATCCTCCTTCCTCCAACCACCAGGAAGAGGAGTGTCAACAGGCTTGCAGCCTTGCATTTTGAACCTCTCCAGAATCTCCCGGGCATACTTGCCCTGAGAAACAAACAGTCCTCCACTGCGCTGCCAAATCTCCAATCCCAGGAAATAATGAAGGATGGCCAGGTCCTTCATCTCAAACTCTCGTGCAAGATCCTCCTTGCATGAAAGTATCAACTGCTCGTCGCCAGTCAAAATCAGATCATCTACATACAGTACGATGATCAACAGCTTCCCCTCCACCACAATCTGATACAGGTTTGGATCCGCCTCACTCTTGGAGAATCCAAGCCCGGTGAAGTAGCTGTCTATCCGAGTGTACCAAGCACGAGGTGCTTGCTTCAGCCCGTACATTGCTCTCTTGAGTCGGCACACATGCGACTCACTGCTGAAGATCTCGAAACCTTCAGGCTGCTCTATGTACACCTCCTCCTCAATTACTCCATTGAGGAACGCAGTCTTCACATCCATCTGATGAATGTGCCACCCCATCTGCGCTGAGAGAGCAAGGATCGTCCGTATGGAAGAGTACCTTGCGACGGGTGCAAAAGTCTCCTCATAGTCAATCCCCTCGATCTGTGAGAAGCCACGGGCGACAAATCTCGCCTTGTACTTCTCCACACTCCCGTCAGCCGCCAGCTTCACCTTGTAGATCCATCGCGAACCTACAACTGATTTCCCAACCGGTCTTGGGACAATCTCCCATGCACTGTTCCTGATGATCGAATCATATTCTTCGATCATGGCATCAACCCATGCGGGTTCCTCCACAGCTTCCTCAAAAGAGGATGGCTCTGTCACAACACATTGACTCAAAAGAGCCATGTATCCAGTGTACCGATCCGGTGACTGTCTCTGTCTGCGCTGTGCTGTAGGTGGTCCTACAACCTTCTCTGCATCCCGAGCCAGTCGCTCAGCTTCTGTGGTGCGCATGCGCCCTCTGATGGTTGGCGCTGCCTGGGTGGTTTCTTCCACCTCCTGAACCTCCTCTTGTGGCTGATCCACATCCGGAAGCTCCTCCTTAGGAACTAACAGCTCCTCATCTGCATGAAAGTGTAGCTCCCTCTCAAGCGAACACTGCATGGCTTTCTCCTCCTGGAATTTTATATCCCGTCGCACAACAGTCTTGCGACTGTCTGGCACATACACCCGATAGTTATGAGGTGTATCAGTATACCCCACAAATATTCCAACTTCACCAGTTGGATCCAGCTTCCTTCTCGCATCCTTCGTCACATGCATGTAGACAGGAGATCCGAAAATCCGCAAATGGGAAATATCGGGCCTCTTGCCAGAATAAGCCTCCTCTGGTGTACTCATGCCAAGAACCTTGTGAGGACAACGGTTCTGCACATACACTGCTGTATTGCATGCCTCAGCCCACAAGTGAAGGGGTAGGCCCTGATCATGCAACATCGCCCGTGCAGCACCCACGATTGTTCTGTTCTTCCGCTCAACCACCCCGTTCTGCTGTGGGTTATGGGGTGCGATGAGCTCTCTCCGAATCCCTTCTGCGCTACAGAACTCCTTGAATTCAGCCGAGATGAATTCACCACCGTTATCACTCTTTAGAGCAATCACCTTCTTCCCCGACTCCTTCTCGACCAGTGCTTTAAACTCACAGAACTTCGCGAATGTATCGCTCTTCTTCTGCATGAAGAAGATCCGGCACTTTCGAGAGAAATCATCAACAAAGATCACATAATACTTGTGCTTTGCTGTCGAAGCAACTGAGAAAGGACCACACACGTCTGTGTGAACTCTCTCAAGGATCGTCGTGGCGCGACTATCCTTCTCGTGAAAGGTGGCTTTCACATGCTTCCCTAAAGTACACCCCTTGCACTGATCTGACTGCGCAAGGGTGCCCTTAGGAAGTCCAGTAGAAATCTGCTGCAGAATCTTCAAAGCTCCATGGTGAATATGGCCCAATCTCCTGTGCCATAGTTCGCCCTCATCATCCTGGCTCACCACATCTCCAGCCTTGCATGCCATAGCTGCGCAGTCATCTACCTGCAACTGATAAAGGTTCTGAGTTCGAACCCCTATCTTCCGGGTCTCTCCAGTAGTCTTACTGCACAGGAAGGCTTTTCCTTCGCTGAAGACCACATCATATCCCTTATCCTCCAACATCTCTACTGAAATCAGGTTCTTCTTCAATCCAGGTACATGCATGACATCCTTTAATACAAAGGGTTTACCAGACTCCCTCTGAAAGGATACGGTACCGATACCAGTCGCACTGTATCTACCATCATCGCCCATCTCGATGTGCACACCCAAATCTTTGTTCTCCAGATCTGAGAACAAATCCCGATCTCCCGTCATATGAAATGACGCACCGCTGTCCAAGAACCACACCGATCCCATCACACTTGAAACCAAGCATGCGATCAGTGAAAAGTCAAGCTCAAACTGTGAAGCCAAAGCTTCTCCATCTGCAGATCTTCCCGCTTGCTTCTTCTTCTTCTTCTTTGGACAATTGGTAGCATAATGTCCGTGATCATGGCAGTGAAAACACTTCACTTTCGCCATATCCTGCTTCTTGCCCTTAGCACCAGAATGAGAGGTTTTCTTACCCTTCCCCTTCTTTGCTTTGGACACCAAGGCGCAGTTTTCTTCATCAGCTCCCTTTGATGAAGATCCATCTCGAGTAGTCCTCCTTATCTCCTCCTGCATGAGATCCGCCCAAAGGCGCTCCCATCCCGGCAGCTTCTCCCGACCATTAACACTATCTTGATATGAGTGCCAAGCCTTCGAAAGACCAAGGAGAGCCAGGTCGACCATGTCCTCGTCTTCGACAGTCACCCCCACACTTCCCAGCTCATCTCTGGACTGAGTGAACTTCGTGAGGTATTTGGCGATACTGTCGCCTTTCTCCATCTTGATGTTCTGAGCTTATCTTTGAGTGCCAGCTTCCTTTGGTCGCTCTTACTCTGGAATAGATCCGTCAAATCTTTCCACATTAAATATGGAGTAGCCTTTCCATGCAGGCTGGATACAATATGATCCTTGACGCCCTCCAACAGGATCCTTCGACACTTCGCCATCTTCTTTTGCCATGCATCGACTTCAGCAGGATCAGTGGGATTTTGGACATCCGTATCTACGAACTCCTTGAGACCATTATCTTCTAATACTGCTTCCATGCGATCCTTCCATGCAACATAATTCGAACTGCCTTCAAGAGCATATTCGAGTCGCAAACCGTTGAAAGAAGACATTTTCAACACCGGCACCAAGAAAACAAATCTGCTGCAAAATTCGAATTCCAAACTCCAAGCTCTATCGCTTCCGATCTATACTTGAGAACAAATTATTTCCAAATCAGAGATTGACTGCAAGGGGCTTTTACCAGACCTTTCACTTTCCGAAGAAAGTTGAATCAGGAGGCTTCCTGGCCCATATGCAGACTCTGTCCGAGGAAATAAGTTTGCAATCACCGTAATAGATCTCGACAATTAATCTTGCTCCGATACCATGTAGAAATTAGCGGAATAAATCACTTATTCAATGGAGATTAACCCGATTACACATCAATTTCGAATTGCATGCATAACACATAATCTCATCTACAATTAATTGTCACATGCGGAAATAATAGAAGCAATCTCACATCAAATCAATCACACATTAACTCGGTATGTATGGGGAAAGCCTATAGCTGAAAACCCCGCAGCTATTGTGTATATTATAATGGAGAAATCAAGTAACCAAACAAGTACAATACTCCTCACAAGTACTCAGTACTCTCTCATGAAGTTACTCACAATCTGACTCAGTTTTGAACAAGTCTGAGGTTCAAAACTCCCCGCCAATTGCCTTGCCTCTATTGCGCAATCATGTCCTGTATATGAAGAGGTTCAAGGTTCGAATCCCCTTCCCTTGATTGCGTAATTGTCATGGACAATTCCTCCAAGTGTAATGCAAATCCCATGCAAAACTGATCCTTCAACTGATAGCTATACTCACCCTTTCATCTACCTCTTTCACTGGTCTCCACTGAACTGATCATGCACTGTAGTGAACTGATGTATTCTTGAGTTGACTAATGAGTTACTAATTAGTGAATTAAATAATATTTAATTCACTCCACTCATAACTAATTGATTAGCTAGTTAAACTAATCTCAACTAGTTCAACTAAAATAAACAGAACACAACTCCACTATATGTCTCATTAACTCCTCCAAAACTTCTGCCACTGAAGTCCAACTGAAGTCAACCATGCAAGATGCCATCAAACCCTAGGAACCACGTGATTCCTCTGTCATTTGCATGAGCCACCTCCATGACTCGAACTGAAGTGCTCCAAGAGAGTAAACTGCTGTTTATAGTCTAAATATTATTAAGGGTAAATAATATTTGACTTCCATATTTTTAGGAGATGCAGTCTAAAAATAGCCTGGAACCTAAAAATATGAGTCTCATCTATTTTTACCAACATGTCGCATGCTTAAAGAATCTCCAACTGGAATCTCTGAATTATGCTTCGTATGTCTAAAAATAGACATAGTCTAAAAATAGACTTTGCGCCAGAATTTGCCTGCGGGCCCACTTAGTGAAGGCGACTTCATTTCACTAAGCTCCATCATCTTTCTGCATTCTCAATAGCTTCAAGATGAATTTCAAAAAATGATTTCCGTTTCCAAAAATTTCCTTTCCTCTCTTTTCCTCTCTTTTCTTTGAATTTCCGAGGGTTTTGGTATAGACTTATTTAATTACAGTATTGCCACTGTAAATCAAAATTCTCCACAGGCTCAAGTAGATCAGATTATGTATGTATATATAAATATATATGTGCATTGAAGTCATTGTTCTTATTTCAGTGAGACTCATACTATCTCCACAAGTCAGCAAATACTCTTCTTACTGTAGGAGACTGAGAGCAAGGTCATGAGATTTTTGTTGTGAGATGATAAACCTTATTTCATAGATCTGAGATGGCATAAAACAAGACAAGGGTGATATCCTTTGCTGTTGATTCCTTTGAAATATTTTGAAATGTTAGGGTCAGATTTACCACAGAATGTTCATGTAGACAAATCTTTGCACATCAGATGAGGAGTTCAATTCTTCAGGAGGGTAGAATGACTTCTTTAGGACAGAATCTCAAACGAGTGTTGTCTACTTCATGCCTCTATACATTCAGAGCTGCAACGTTTCAAGCGTGCTTTCATATTGTTTACCAATCCAATGACTCCTTGTCTCCTCTGTTGTAGTGCTTTTCTTTTGAATTAGAATGTTTCCAGATTAGGCTTCAATTAATAGCCTTAAGAAATCACCCTTACCAAGCACTTACAGAGACTGATCTGAGGTCCTAGGAGGATTCTTCAATCACTGTTTTCTGCTCAGATTAGGGCTTGATATTCCCATCATTCCAAAAACTAGAACTCGCTCAGAAATTTTCCCTAGGGCCCCACAATCTAGGGCACAAATTTTCTTTCGATGTAGATGTCATGAATTATAGTTACACTATTGTTATGATTGTTCAAACACTGTCCAAACATTGTATTTAAAATGACTAAATTTTTTCCCAATCTTCATTATCACAAGAACAGAAGATTAGGGCACATGAAGCTTTGACATAAGACAACACAGAAAATGTTCTGTACCTAGCAAAAATACCCAGAGTTCTGAATATACCTTTTGGGTCACAATTATGTGTCTCTTTTTAGATGACCATATTTTTTATAATGATATATTCTTTCCACATTAATACTCTCTTCACATTTTCTTTTAAATTTCTGCATCCACATACTAATAGACATAATATTACAATATCCTTTCACAGTACTTGCATGATTTATCTACATCTCCAGTGTCACATAATTTTCTAGATATCAGGTTTTTCCTAATTGTGTCTAATAAAACTAAAATACAACTTATTCAACTTTAAAAATATCTGAGAGTCCTTTTACCTTTTAGAACCCTTATTAATAAATATCATTACTTTTTAATCAAAAGGCAAATCATTTCTCAACAAAAACATTTTTAAATTAATATTTCACTGAATAATTAAATAAATGTCCCTTAAATCAAAATAATACTGCAATATAAACCGAGAATTGATATCTTATTATATGACTTATATTGTAGGATAATTCCTGAGCACGATTATTATTCAGTATCTCTTCTATTGTTTGAAGTCCTTGTTACTGAGGCCAATTCTTGACAACATTCAGCAAATATCTTTGCGCTTTGAATCCCTTCAAAGCAGGGAGTATTAGTTAGAAAAAATATATTAGTTTTACTTATTGGAAGACAAACTCAATATGGATAAATACACAATTAAAACTTAAAATAAATTTAAAAATAATTTTTTATTGTGTGATTTTTTGAAACTGGTTAGGGTATTGAAATTGCCTTATTTTCTATGTTTTCCTTTTGGGAATATACAAACTCACTTTTGGAAATACTGAGAGGGGATTTGACTTCACTGTCCTCAATAGATCTACACAATCTCAACAAAGGTCTCTTTGTTTGTGTATTACCTTCTGAGAGATCTGCTTCAGTCCTCAGGTTTGCTTCCGAACTTCCTTTAAGTTCTTATCAACGTTTTCTCAAAAGACTATAATCCAAAGGTTCCAAAGGCTTCTCCAAGTGACTATCCTAAAGTCTGAGTTCTCCAAATAAGAGCCTTCCAATCTGCTCCAACAAATTCTCAAAGATTGCCACCAGCTACCCACAAATAATGTTGCCCAAAAAATGGCACATTGTCTAGAAGTGGTGCTACAACAACATATATAAAAGAAGTCTTGTTCTTTAAATGCTGATTTCGGAAGTTGAGTCCAGAGTGATATCAGGTCCAAATTCTTTAATTGTTCAATAAACTGAATTTTTCCTTACTCCATGTGTCTCTGATCTATCATAGGTCTGAGGCAACAATTATTGACCCTGGTTAGGGTATTGAAAATGCCTTATTTTCTGTGTTTTCCTTTTGGGAATAAAAAGCCTCACTGTTGGAAATACTGAGAGGGGCTTTGACTTCACTATCCTCAATAGATCTGCACAATCTCAACAAAGGTCTCTTACAACTGCCTTCAATACACTTCCAGGAATCTGCTTCAAGTCCTCAAGTTTGCTTCAAGACTTCTTTAAGTTCTTATCAACGTTTTCTCAAAAGACTATAATCCAAAGGTTCCAAAGGCTTCTCCAAGTGACTATCCTAAAGTCTGAGTTCTCCAAATAAGAGCCTTCCAATCTGCTCCAACAAATTCTCAAAGATTGCCACCAGCTACCCACAAATAATGTTGCCCAAAAAATGGCACATTATATCAGGGTGATACTACATTTAACGCATATATAAAGAAGTCTTTTTACTGATATATTTTGGAGAATTGAGTCCCTTTGAGAGAGTGATATTAGGTCCAAATTCTTTAATTGTTCAATAAACCAAAATTTTCCTTACTCCATGTGTCTCGGTCTGTCATAGGTTTGAGGCAACACTTATTGACCTTGGGTTGGGTATTAGCTGCCTCATTTTGCGTTTTCCTTTTGGGAATATACAGCCTCACTGTTGGAAATATTGAGAGGGGCTTTGACTTCACTGTCCTCAATAGATCTGCACAATCTCAACAAAGGTCTCTTACAACTGCCTTCAATACACTTCTAGGAATCTGCTTCAAGTCCTCAAGTTTGCTTCAAGACTTCTTTAAGTTCTTATCAAAATTTTCTCAAAAGACTATAATCCAAAGGTTCCAAAGGCTTCTCCAAGTGACTATCCTTAAGTCTGAGTTCTCCAAATAATAGCCTTCCAAACTACTCCAACAAATTCTCAAAGATTTCCACCAGCTACCTACAAATAATGTTGCCCAAAAAATGGCACGTTGTCCAGAAGTGGTGCTACAGAAACATATATAAAATAAGTCTTGTTCTTTAAATGCTGATTTCGGAAGTTGAGTCCAGAATGATATCAGGTCCAAATTCTTTAATTGTTCAATAAACCGAATTTTTCCTTACTCCATGTGTCTTTGATCTGTCATGGGTCTAAGGCAACACTTATTGACCCTGGTTAGGGTATTGAAACTACCTTATTTTCTGCGTTTTCCTTTTGGGAATATACAACCTCACTATTGGAAATACTAAGAGGGGCTTTGAATTCACTGTCCTCAATAGATTTGCACAATATCAACAAAGGTATCTTACAACTGCCTTCAATACACTTCCAGGAATCTGCTTCAAGTCCTCAAGTTTGGTTCAAGACTTCTTTAAGTTCTTATCAACGTTTGCTCAAAAGACTATAATCCAAAGGTTCCAAAGGCTTCTCCAAGTGACTATCCTTAAGTCTGAGTTCTCCAAATAATAGCCTTCCAAACTACTCCAACAAATTCTCAAAGATTTCCACCAGCTACCCACAAATAATGTTGCCCAAAAAATGGCACGTTGTCTAGAAGTGGTGCTACAACAACATATATAAAAGAAGTCTTGTTCTTTAAATGCTGATTTTGGAAGTTGAGTCTAGAGTGATATCAGGTCCAAATCCTTTAATTGTTCAATAAACAAAATTTTTCCTTACTCCATGTGTCTCTGATCTGTCATAGGTCTGAGGCAACACTTATTCAATGTGGTGAGGTCTATCCAACTATAGCCCGAGATAAAGTGATGATTGTTCACACACTGAGGTCAGTGTTCTGAGTTTCTACCTTTTACACCACAGTTCAATAGGTCTGAGCTTCAACTCAACCTTTTACATGACTACACCTTTCCCAGCAGCTTCCAGATGACTGTAATATTGTCCAAGATTACACTTCAAGCTACCATAGGACAGCCACAGGTCCGAGCACCTTCGAGCCTCTCCACAGAATTTATTCTAGAATCTGAACCCATCGTATTACCACTGTTTTTGTCCAAAACCAAGCCTTCAACCGAGCTTGAAACAATCACACAGGTCCGAGCTAACCCAAGCTCCACAGTTAGTAGTCTGAGCTTCTTCAACACTGATCCAAGCCTCCAAATTCATTTAACTGAAACTGTAATTTCTACAATCTGAGTTTGTAGTGTAACAATCCTGCGTAATGATAATCGAGCTTCCACAGATGTGCTTATCTGAGCCTAACACTCTGCTTCTCCATATATACTTGTCCACTAGTATGCGTTTGTCCACTCTGCTTATCGAATAATATCCTTGGAATTTGGTGTGTATTTAGTAGAATCCTTGAAAGGTATTTGGCCTAAGAATTCTCAGGTTACTTAATCTCCAAGATTTTATGAGATAGCCTCCGTTGTGGGGACATCCATCCATAGAACAGTAGAGGAGAAGCTACTAAGGTGAAAGTGGTGACTGATCCCTATGTTTCCCTTGAGCTAGAGTACTTAGTGAAGCTTTGCACTAAGGTGTTACATTTTGCTATAGCAAGCCCCGAAGAATCCTATTTTACCCTAAGTACTATCCTTGGAATGAGGGGAGTGCCTAGTGGGTTTCCCCAGGATATGTATTTCAAGGAAACAAACAAGAGAATATAAGCTCCCTTTTATATATCCTTCCGCTTTTTGTTCTGCTATTGTAATTCTTGTATATATAAGATGTATTTTTCTATTAAAAAGGGTCTACACAAACAAATCCATTAACAAAACCAAGCAGAGAGTAATTGGTCACTTGCTTACATATGGCACCCTGAGTGAGATAAACCCTCCTTAACATCATCGATACTAGTCATATGCAAATAGAAATCATAAAATATTTTGTTTAGACAAATAAACCAATACAATAAGAAGAGTAAAAGGAGATTTTTTTGATATCATGGACTATAACATGGACTCCAAATGAATCTGAACCCCATCCTGTACCCAACATACTCACAAAGTGATAAATAGGAACTAAGCTATTTTAAAACAGCAAAAGGGAGGAACACTAACCTTCAACTTTATTGTATTTAAAATCCCTTGGATAAGAAGGCACCAATGCATTTTCTACCAACAGGATATGAGTGATATTCAAACTCTTTTTGAGGCTGCTCCAACAGAACCAAGAAATAGTTCATGTAAAACAAATAAAAGGGTACTAGTGGCATCATAATCTCATAATCAGCAATTTAACCAGCTTCTCATCAAGTCCTCAGGACTGGAGATGTACTCATGCAATCCGTGAAGATCTCTACTCATGAAAAATGTGCCACTAAAGATGCCTGCCAAGAATAGTGCCCACAATACTATTGATCCATACTTCATTGTCACCTTATACACATGTTTGCCCAAACTATACAAGCCTGAGATGATCTTCCAGGATTTCTTCTTTCAACAAGGTTGATACATGGCTTCAAGATGAATTTCAAAAAATGATTTCCGTGTCTGAAACTTTCCTCTTTTATTTTTCAACGTAATCAAATATTCACTGATGTGAATTTCCTAGTGTTTTGGTATAGACTTATTTAATTACAGTATTGAAACTGTAAATCAAAATTCTCCACAGGCTCAAGTAGATTAGATTGTGTATGTATATATAAATATATATGTGCGTTGAATTCCTTGTTCTTATTTCAGTGAGACTCATACTATCTCCACAAGTCAGCAAATACTCTTCTTACTGTAGGAGACTGAGAGCAAGGTCATGAGCTTTTTGTTGTGAGATGATAAACCTTATTTCATAGATCTGAGATGGCATAAAACAAGACAAGGGTGATATCCTTTACTGTTGATTCCATTGAAATATTTTGAAATGTTAGGGTCAGATTTACCATAGAATTTTCATGTAGACAAATCTTTACACGTCAGATGAGGAGTTCAATTCTTCAGGAGGGTAGAATGACTTCTTCAGGATAGAATCTCAAACGAGTGTTGTCTGCTTCATGCATCTATACATTCAGAGCCACAATGTTTCAAGCATGCTTTCATATTGTTTACCAATCCAATGACTCACTGTTTCCTCTGTTGTAGTGCTTTTCTTTTGAATTAGAATGTTTCCAGATTAGGCTTCAATTATTAGCCTTAGGAAATCACCCACCAAGCACTTACAAAGACTGATCTAAGGTCTTAGGAGGCTTCTTTAATTACTGTTTTCTGCTCAGATAAGGGCTCGATATTCCCATCATTCCAAAAAATAGAACTCGCTCAGAAATTTGCCCCAGGGCCCCACAATATAGGGCACATATTTTCTTTTGATGTAGATGTCATGAATTATAGTTACATTATTGTTATGATTGTTCAAACACTGTCCAAACATTGTATTTACAATGACTAAAATTTTTCCCAATCTTTATTATCACAAAAACATAAGATTAGGGCACATGAAGCTTTGACATAAGACAACAGAAACAATGTTCTGTCCCTAGCAAAAATACCCAGAGTTCTGAATATACCTTTTAGGTCACAGTTATGTGTCTCTTTTTAGATGAATCTCGACAGCGTAGGTAATAATTTTGACCCTAGTTAGGGTTTTGAAAATGCCTTAGTTTCTGCATTATACTTTTGGAAATATATAGCCTCACATTGGAAATACCGAGAGGGGCTTTGACTTCACTGTCCTCAATAGATCTGCACAATCTCAACAAAGGTCTCTTACAGTTGCCTTCAATACACTTCCAAGAATCTGCTTCAAGTCCTCAAGTTTGCTTCAAGACTTCTTTAAGTTCTTATCAATGTTTGCTCAGAAGACTATAATCCAAAGTTTCCAATGGCTTCTCCAAGTGGCTATCCTTAAGTCTGAGTTCTCCAAATAATAGCCTTCCAAACTACTCCAACAAATTCTCAAAGATTGCCACCAGCTACCCACAAATAATGTTGCCCAAAAAATGGCACGTTGTCTAGAAGTTGTGCTACAACAACATATATCAAAGAAGTCTTGTTCTTTAAATGCTGATTTTGGAAGTTGAGTCCAGAGTGATATCAGGTCCGCATTATTTAATTGTTCAATAAACCGAATTTTTCCTTACTCCAGGTGTCTCTGATCTGTCATAGGTCTGAGGCAACACTTATTCAATGTGGTGAGGTCTATCCAATTGTAGCCTGAGATAAAGTGATGATTATTCACACACTGAGGTCAGTGTTATGAGTTTCTACCTTTTACACCACAGTTAAATAGGTCCGAGCTTCAACTCAACCTTTTACAGGACTACACCTTTCCCAGCAGCTTCCAGATGACTGTAATATAGTCCAAGATTACACTTCAATCTACCACAGGACAGCCATAGGTCCAAGCACCTTCAAGCCTCTCCACAGAATTTATTCCAGAATCTGAACCCACCGTATTACCATTGTTTTTGTCCAAAACCAAGCCTTCAACCGAGCTTGAAATAGTCGCACAGGTCTGAGCTAACCCAAGATCCACAATTAGTAGTCTGAGCTTCTTCAACATTGATCCTAGCCTCCAAATTCATTTAACTGAAACTATAATTTCTACAATCTGAGTTTGTAGGGTAATAGTCCTATGTAATGATAATCGAGCTTCCACAGATGTGCTTATCTGAGCCTAGCACTCTACTTCTCCATATATACTTGTCCACTAGTATGAGTTTTTCCACTCTACTTATCAAATAATATCCTTGGAATTTGGTGTGTATTTAGTAGAATCCTTGAAAGTTATTTAGCCTAATAATTCTCGGGTTACTTAATCTCGAATATTTTCTGAGATAGCCTCTATTGTGGGGACATCCATGCATAGAACAGCAGAGGAGAAGCTACTAAGGTGAAAGTGGTGACTGATCCCTATGTTGCCCTTGAGCTAGAGTACTTAGTGAAGCTTTGCACTAAGGTGTTACATTTTGCTGTAGAAAGCCCTAAAGAATCCTATTTTACCCTAAGTACTGTCCTTGGAATGAGGGGAGTGCCTAGTGGGTTTCCCCACGATATGTATTTCAAGGAAACAAGAGAATATAAGCTCCCTTTTATATATCCTTCTGCTTTTTGTTCTGCTGTTGTAACTCTTGTATATACAAGATGCATTTTTCTATTAAAAAAGAAGGTCTACACAAACAAATCCATTAACAAAACCAAGCAGAGAGTAATAGGTCACTTGCTTACATATGGCACCCTGAGTGAGATAAACCCTCCTTAACATCATTGATACTATTCATATGCAAATAGAAATCATAAAAGATTCTGTTTAGACAAATAAACCAATACAATAAGAAGAGTAAAAGGAGAATATTTTGATATGATGGACTATAACATGGACTCCAAATGAATCTGAATCCCATCCTGTAGCCAACATACTAAAAAAGTGATAAATAGGAACTAAGCTATTTTAAAACAGCAAAAGGGAGGATCACTAACCTTCAACTTGCTTGTATTTAAAATCCCTTGGATAAGAAGGCACCAATGCATTTTCTACCAACAGGATATGAGTGATATTCAAACTCTTTTTGAGGCTGCTCCAACAGAACCAAGAAATAGTCCCTGCAAAACAAATAAAAGGGTATTAGTGGCATCATAATCTCATAATCAACAATTTAACCAGCTGCTCATCAAGTCCTCAGGACTGGCGATGTACTCATGCAATCCTTGAAGATGTCTACTCATGAAAAATGTGCCATTGAAGATGCCTGCCAAGAATAGTGCCCACAATACTGTTGATCCATACTTCATTGTCACCTTATACACATATTTGCCCCAACTATACAAGCCTGAGATGATCTTCCAGGATTGCTTCTTTCAATGAGGTTGATACATGGCTTCAAGATGAATTTCAAAAAATGATTTCCGTGTCTGAAACTTTCCTCTCTTTTTTTTCAACGTAACCAAATATTCACTGATGTGAATTTCATAGGGTTTTGGTATAGACTTATTTAATTACAGTATTGTAACTGTAAATCAAAATTATCCACAGGCTCAAGTAGATCAGATTGTGTATGTATATATAAATATATATATATGCGTTGAAGTCATTTTTCTTATTTCAGTGAGACTCATACTATCTCCACAAGTCAGCAAATACTCTTCTTACTGTAGGAGACTGAGAGCAAGGTCATGAGCTTTTTGCCGTGAGATGATAAAACTTATTTCATAGATCTGAGATGGCATAAAACAAGACAAGGGTGATATCCTTTACTGTTGATTCCATTGAAATATTTTGAAATGTTAGGGTCAGATTTACCACAAAATTTTCATGTAGACAAATCTTTGCACATCATATGAGGAGTTCAATTCTTCAGGAGGGTAGAATGAATTCTTCAAGATAGAATCTCAAACGAGTGTTTTCTACTTCACGCCTCTATACATTCAAAGCCGCAATGTTTCAAGCATGCTTTCATATTGTTTACCAATCCAATGACTCACTGTCTCCTCTGTCGTAGTGCTTTTCTTTCGAATTAGAAGGTTTCCAGATTAGGCTTCAATTATTAGTCTTAGGAAATCACCCTTACCAATCACTTACAAAGACTGATTTGAGGTCCCAGGAGGATTCTTCAATTACTATTTTCTGCTCATATTAGGGCTCGATATTCCCATCATTCCAAAAACTAGAACTCACTCAGAAATTTTCCCCAGGGCCCCACAATCTAGGGCACAAATTTTCTTTTGATGTAGATGTAATGAATTATAGTTACATTATTGTTATGATTTTTCAAACACTTTCCAATAATTGTATTTACAAGGACTAAAATTTTTCCCAATCTTCATTATCAAAAGAACAAAAGATTAGGGCACATGAAGCTTTGACATAAGACAACACAAACAATGTTCTATCCCTAGCAAAAATACCCAGAGTTCTGAATATACCTTTGGGTCACAGTTATGTGTCTCTTTTCAGATGAATCTCGACAGCGTAGGTAATACTCTTGACCCTGGTTAGGGTATTGAAACTGCCTTATTTTCTGCGTTATCCTTTTGGGAATATACAGCCTCACTGTTGGAAATACTGAGAGGGGCTTTGACTTCACTGTCCTCAATAGATCTGCAAAATCTCAATAAACATCTCTTACAACTGCCTTCAATACACTTCCAAGAATCTGCTTCAAGTCCTCAAGTTTGCTTCAAGACTCCTTTAAGTTCTTATCAACGTTTGCTCAAAATATTAGAATCCAAAGGTTCCAAAGGCTTCTCCAAGTGACTATCCTTAAGTCTGAGTTCTCCAAATAATATCCTTCCAAACTACTCCAACAAATTCTCAAACATTGCCACCAGCTACCCACAAATAATGTTTCCCAAAAAATGCCACGTTGTCCAGAAGTGGTGCTACAACAACATATATCAAAGAAGTCTTGTTCTTTAAATGTTGATTCTGGAAGTTGAGTCCAGAGTGATATCAGGTCTAAATTCTTTAATTGTTCAATAAACCAAATTTGTCCTTACTCCATGTGTCTTTGATCTGTCATAGGTCTGAGGCAACACTCATTCAATGTGGTGAGGTCTATCCAACTGTAGCCCGAGATAAAGTGATGATTGTTCACACATCGAGGTTAGTGTTATGAGTTTCTACCTTCTACACCACAGTTCAATAGGTCTGAGCTTCAACTCAACCTTTTACAGGACTACACCTTTCCCAACAGCTTCTAGATGACTGTAATATAGTCCAAGATTACACTTCAAGCTACCACAAGACAGCCACAGGTCCGAGCACCTTCAAGCCTCTCCACAGAATTTATTCCAGAATCTGAACCCATCGTATTACCACTATTTTTTTCCAAAACCATGCCTTCAACCGAGCTTGAAACAGTCACACAGGTTCGAGCTAACCCAAGCTCCACAGTTAGTAGTCTGAGCTTCTTCAACACTGATCTGAGCCTCCAAATTTATTTAACTGAAACTGTAATTTATACAATCCGAGTTTGTAGGGTAATAGTCTTGTGTAATGATAATCGATCTTCCACATATGTGCTTATCCCAGCCTAGCACTCTACTTCTCCATATATACTTGTCCACTAGTATGAATTTGAGGGAACCTTAATACAAAAAAAACAGAGATCTGCAGGTTATGAATTTGTCTTCAAAACTGCCACTATAGATCCGAATTACAAGACTGTTGCATGGTCACATATTTCACCATAGGTCCGAATTAGAAGGGTCTGAGTTGCAGAGAAGAGTCTCAGGTCCGAGCATCTGGAAAGGCTGAAGTTACAGGCTTGTTAGGGCCGAAATTTCAGGCTTTGATAGGGCCGAAATTTCAGGCCTGAATTTAGTTCCGAAAAAATTTATTTCCGCAGGTGGAAATAGGTCTGGAAGAGATATATCCTTCTAGCCCAAAACGTTGTAGTTATGATCTCCCTTTTAATCTCCTTGGCCTCTGTTTTATCTCTGAATTCTCACTGTATTTTTCACCGAAATTTTCATTCCAAAATGATGAGCATGACTAGTTATTTATAGTTGTTTGTGTATGAAATGAACAGTCACGTCTTTTGATTAAGGAGCCGACATACTGATTTGAGCCGACCTGTGCATCATTTTTGGCATTTATTTAAACCAATTTTAAGACTGATACAGGGGGGCAATTTTATGGTTAAGTTTGGGCCTCAGCGCTTGATAGGAACACCATACAATATAGCGGTACTTGTTGTATCTTCCGCTGTAGTGCAGACATGTTTTAACACCTCCTTTGCTGAACACTTGATAGTTGTAGGGGATCAAAAAAATTATGTTAGATCCCTCCTTTGTGGATCAAAGACTCTTTTTGTCATATAAAATTCTGCATGTCAAAGCCTCTCTGCTCCTTCACTTCCCACAGGACATTGTCAAAGCCTCTCAGCCCTCCTGCATTCATTCAGATCACCAAACCTCACATATGTTACCTGAAATAGTAGTGCTCTAGACCTCCACAAAAAAACATACATACACAGAAAAAGAGATATTTTATTCCTGAGTAGTGGTCATTATAGGGCTCTAGTTAGCTGGATAAAACATGCATGCAGAATAGAAAAGGCATATTTTCACCATGGATTGTGTTGTTGCCATTATTCTTAGGCAGCTGATATGTTTTCCCATTTAGTGTGAATTCTCCATCCTTGATACGGTTGGCTACACGACCCACCAAGGCACCCAAGTAAGGTCTACTGGAGCTCATGTTCTGCATTAATAAACAATCTCATATTCCCCATGGTAACACATACATTTGAGATCCATTCCAATATGTGAGTAGAAACTGTAAATTTATCTTAAAATTCTAGCATATGATGGCAGTACTAATTTCCAAAGGGAAATGAAAATACATACCATGTATGAGGCAATATTTTCATAGCCAAGAAGTACGTCTGCTAGATGGCCTGAATGCATAAATACCAATAATTAATGAGCTAGCTCTCTCTGAGTAAATGATGGCAAAGTAGTTGAAGGGTAGGGTTTAGGGATGATTACCTTTAGCATCAAGGAGAGCAAGGGAGACGAGGGTAGCTCCCCAGTTGGTTAGATTTATATATAGATCACCTCTGCAAAGTTGAAAGAAACTTGGGGCATTGATCTTTCTGTAGGGATGACCATAATGAGCCAACTTGCCTTTCCCTTCCAAATTTCTTGGATTCAATTCCCATTTGTGCCCTTGACTGCTAGCATGGAATTTGCAGAGGTGAATGAAATCCTGAATGCACCAAAAATGCAAGAGAATGGATGACACTTTTACCATCATCGATTGATTAACTGATCAAGGGATGGATGGATAAGCTAAAGAAGAATATTCAATGATATATATAGAGAGACTCACATAGTCAATACTAGACTAGGGTGTGTCTGTATGACTTAAGATAAGGTCATGGTGTAAGACGTAACATGGATTGTGTGCAACTATAGACAACCCATGCATTGTGGCTACGAAAAAATGTATTCTTTGGAATCTAAACATGTTACATTTTTTAGTTTTTGTCTTATTACCCCAAATTTGTTTTTGGCCAAATCTTAATTTTGTTATTTAAAATGGAATTTTGACTACATATATGGATTCAACACCTTGAAAAAACCCTAGAGCAACACATTTTTGTTGTTTGTAGATTGAAGGACCTAAACTAATGCAACATGGTTTTGTGGATGCCATTTCTAAAGTTGGGCTGGCCAAATTTCTTTCTGACCTTTCTACCACCTATATAACCAAGTAATTTTCTATCACCTGTATAACCTTGCCTTTTTATAAAAAAAGAGAGGTTCCTACACTCAAAGGATTGGCTTTTCCTGGCCAAGAGGCAATTAGAATGTTGAAATTATATAACCTTTTAGATGATTAGAAGATCCAATTTTTCCATTGCTAGCCTGAACTAAGTTCAAATTGCGGTTTTGGGTGTAAACTGTTGGTTAGTTGAAACCCATTTATCAACTACACTGTTTGAGTAAAGCCTAGATAATATCTAAGATGAGGAGGCTAGACCTATTTCAGGCTGTTGTACTCAAGCTAACGGTCAAACATAAGGTTATGCATATACATGTGGTTCAAGGTCTCCTTTTCCTCACGTTATTCTCTATGAATTAAGGAATGTATGTTGCTGAGGAGGAACACCTGCTGGTCTAGGATCTGATACAACCAACAAGTTACTAGGAACACCCAACAGATTACTAGGATCTAATACATGCTTTAGATTGCTAGGATCTAGTCTAGGAACACCTAACAACGAGAGGTTTACCCACAAACCACTCCAAGTAAGATATGAAAAGGGCTCTTGAAATGCCTCTGAATACCAAAGCACTCCAATGTTTATAATGACATACTGATGTCCAATTCAAATGCTACCTAAGGATTTCACAAAGGTTCTAGTGCCTTTGTTCAAGGGTTTGTTGTATGTTTCCAAGGGTTTCAAAAAAAAAAAATTCACTAGATATTAACAACCCTTATGTTATTTTTTACCACCACCATTTCTGCCACAAAATTTCTGTAAGGTGAAGACACATGAAGATTTAAATTGGTTCCTGCTTGAAGGAAAGATGAATTGTTTTGATTGATGGGTATTTAGAGTTTTATTGTTGGCTATAATTTTCTTACAATGACCCTAGATGTAGTCACAAACAAGTAATAAAGATGATTGTTTTTCACAAGGCTGAAAAGTTGTCTGAAATCCCTCAAATTATCCCACAACAAGGTTCCCAAAAACCTCACATCATTGTTGGAAACATTTGTTGATTGCACCTGTATTTTTATACTTGTTTTCATGCTACCCTATCTATCCAAACATTGGTATCAGAGCCATAATTGTGTTGTCATTAACCCTAGTTCTATTTGTTGGTGAAAATTTACCACAGTTGGAGGTATCAACCATTGGAAAGACCAACACTATTGGGTTCCAGAGAACCACCAATCAAAGGATATATCTATTGTTGTATCTTCTATTTAGGGCTCTTCACATGCTTCCATCGAATCTGCAGTCATTTTCTTCTATATATCATCTTCATATTGCCTCATAATCCTACAAGAGTATGTTACATGACCTCACATCCTCCTAGCAAAATTTGATCTTATATGCCGAGTTATATTTATGCTTGGATGGTGATCTGTTTGCTTTGTTTGGAGACCATGGAGGATGAAAACATGCTATTAAAAACAGTTGTATTATAACAAGATTATTGATGTCAAACTTTTCATGGAGGCTACCACCAAATACTGCAAATACTGCAATAAGGGAGACTTTCCCATGATATTTTTGAAACCTTAAAGCCATGTTAAAATTGTTTGAAACATGAGCCCTAAAACTAAAACAAATGCTACAACAAAATCACTATAATGTGATGGGAGTTCTATTATAGGACTTCTCTACTGCTGCTCATACGCTATCTAAAATAATCAGGTTGAAATTTAGAACCTAACTATCACTGGTCTAGTATGCAAAATCCAATTCCTGGCATGAGGCATATGATGAAGCCATTGGCTAGGTTACATGTTGGAAGTGTATGTTATGTTGATCTATTACTTTTTCTTTTGGTTAGAAACTGGGAACTTCACCACAACATCATACCAATATGTAAAATCTGAATTAATTGTTGTGAGACAACTAGCATCTAGGATATTTGTTTCTATCCCATACTTTGCCATCAACATCTAAGTTGTATTGCTTGTGCATTTGTTGATTGGAGTAGCTATTGTGGCATCTTTATGATTGTCTGTGTCAAACATACTATTCTGACATGTCTTCTCTTTTTTGGGGAAGGTATTGCTACATTGTATTTGCTAAGGACACATGTTCACCAAGACAAGTCAAATACTTCAAAATGTTGGATGTGTTTTGTATTATTGTTCTAGAACATATTCTCTTTGTCTTTGTTTCGTATTATTGTTCGAGAACATATTCTCTTTTTCTTTGTCTTTATTTCACACATTGTTTTAGGATATTTGAGTGTTTTAGGTTATTTAGTTTTTTGGCCCTGAAATTAGTGATTGAAATGCCAAATAATCACTTTATAATTGTGGATTTGCTTGTCTATTTGAGTTATTTTACATAAGAAATCTTCATAAGTAGATCTTAAGTAGATATTCCACCCTTGTTTCGGGGAAAATCACCCTAGAGGTTTGTTGGGTTTAAACCTCCACAGAGCAGGGCATGCTACTTAAGAAGGACTCACACAACCATACATGTTCATGAAAAACTAAATAGAGTAGATCGAGGAAGTTACCCGTAGGTCCTACGGTTGAAGCAGATCCCGCGGGGTTCAAACCCCCAACAACCCTTCTTCCTTCTTAACCTGAAAGACAAGAAGAAACAAGCACGAAGAACTGGTTGTACAGCATATATCTACTCTAAATGTTAGTGAAATCCATATGAAACATTAGATAAACCATAATGAATGCTTAAATAACAATATTCTCATATATGTGAGCAGACACTAACACGTATATTTCGGGAACAAGATGGTACTTCTGTATTATAAATAGCATGTACAGAAATAACGAGTGGAGAGATCACCTGAATCCTTCCACGATCTTCGAGCAGACCGTCGTCCGGATCCGTCCCACCCTTGCCTCGCTAAGATTCCTTCCGAACTGGTGCAAACGAGATGACATATAAAGAGATGAGCATCTCTAGGAAACGAAGGTTTCCTATAATGAACTGGGAAGTGCAGGAGGCACGGGAATTCAGACTTGGATAGGGAATACCAACAGAGTATAATATCAATAGATTCTCTCTCTCCCTTAGGCCATACACATGAGGTGCTTTTATACTCCCTCAAAGTAGTTTCAACAGTTGGAAACAGTTGGCCACGTGCTGGGGTGGTTGAACTACCAGAGTAACCATCAACCCAACCCGAAAATAGGGAATTTATATATATATTTTTAATGATTTTAATGGCATACGCGGGAAAGTACATGTGGACTCACGTATACACGCGGAAAAGTATGGCCATAACCACATATGGGGAATTTAACACTGTTTTTTAGTGAATTTTGTCCAAGTCTGTAGGAATGGGTGCCCAAAGCCATAAAAGCAATCATGAATCATATGAAGGTGAGAAATGATGCTATAAAAACCCTTAGCTCTATTTCAAAGTGTTGTAAGAATTTCTGAGGACCTCTTCTATTCCTTGACTCGAGGTGGTGGATTCCCCATCCTGCTGAGGCCTTTCTCTTTCATCTAGTCCTTCATTTTCCATTGAATCTGATTCAAGAGATTCTCCCACTGGATCTCTCTTGGGGGATTCTTGTGGTGGTAGTCCATGTATCATTTTTAAAAGTCTAATTCTTCCCTTCACCTACTTTTCATAACTTCCATAACCATTAGGTAGGGACCTACAATGTCGATGGTGTTTTGTTTGTTTAGTAAAAGATTGTCGAGACTTTAATTTATTGAAAGTTGTAGAATTTACAATCTATGAAGTTTCAAGATATAATTTTTAAAAGTATAATTCTTTAAAGGGTGCTAGCTCAATGGAAGAGCACCTAATTTACAAGCAGGAGGTTGGTGGTTCGATTCCATCGTGCCCTAATATTCATATATAGGGAATGATGAAGATCAGTTTTTGGTGACAGATGCTCTTTTGACCATCACCAATGAGCTTATGGTGACATTTTTCGACCCTCACCAAGATATGAAATGGTGACGGTCAACGAATGCCACCATATATACGCATCAATAGTGATGACCATTAAAGGTCCATCACCATAAATTGTTGTTGTTGATATGAAATGGTGAGGGTCACTGTTTGTCATTATAGTCATTATTCGTGACGGACCTTAATGTCACCAATGAGTTTATGGTGACGGTCAATGAACGTCACCATATATATGCACCAATAGTGACGGCCATGAAAGGTCCATCACAAAAAATCGTTGTTATTCATATGAAATGGTGACGGTCACTATCCGTCATTATAATCAATATTCGTGACGGACCTTGAATGTCACCACAACACATACTTTTGGCGATGCCACCTTTGGTGACGTTCAGTTTTTTGGTGACAGAGGCTATTGTCCATCACCATTGCCCATATGAAATGGTGACGGTCACTATCTATCACTATAAATCATTATTGGTGACGGACCTTGAATGTCACCACAACACCTATACTTTCGGCGACGCCACCTTTGGTGACGTTCAGTTTTTTGGTGACGGAGGCTATTGTCCGTTACCATTGCTTATATGAAATGGTGACGGTCACTATTCGTCACTATAAATCATTATTGGTGACGGACCTTGAATGTCACCACAACACCTATACTTTCGGCGATGCCACCTTTGGTGACGTTCAGTTTTTGGTGACGAAGGCTCTTTTGACCCTCACCAATGAGCTTATGGTGACCATTTTCGCCCCTCACCAATGTGATTTTTTCTTGTAGTGATTTAATAAATCCTGCATTTGTTGGGTAAAAATGCTATAGAGGTTGTGGGGAGGAGTGTGTCCGTTGGATGATAGCATCCAATGGTGAATATCTGTTTGCGAGAGGTTAAAAGGAAGCAGAGGAAGAATTAGTTAGAACCGATGATCTACAACCGATCAAGGAGATCAACGGTCGGGATAAGTGGTGGACTAATAATGTGAAAGAGTCACATTATTTGGATTTTTAGAAGAAAATGCAAAAGAATAAGGTTAAAACCTTTGTTCAGAGGAAATATGATAAAAAGCAAAATTGAGGGTTCGGGATGATCGTGGGCTGTCGGATAAGATCGACCCACGAGATCAACGACGAAGATTGTGCATTGAAAAATTTGGTAGATGTGGAGGGTGATGGTGTATGGCCAGATTAAATCTGGGCCGTTGATCTGTAGAGATCAACGGTGGGAGTCACATGCGATAAAACATAATAGAAATGGGGAAGATGGTTTTGGGAGGTAAAACCACTGTTTTCGCATGAGAAAAAGGCGGGGAGGCGATTTTTCCTTTTTGAACGCGATATGCGTTCTCGTCCGACACGTGGCTTCGAAAAATAGCTTATATCGCGCGGCCCTTAGGAAATTATCTTTCGCGCTGAAAGTTGCACGATATGGAACATGGACCGTTAGATCTGGGGCCTCATATCTAACGGTGGGAAAGTGAACACGATATGAGATAGATGCGCGGACAGAAGCAGGGAGGGCGGTTTCAATCTGGGTTGTCAGATCTAAGATGGACGGTCGAGATCACATTTTGTAGAAGGCAGGACCCACAGGAGGCAGGCCTGTCGGGTTAAATATGACTTGTTGGATCTAAGAATCAATGGTAGAGATTGCATCTGGGGATCAAATGAAAATGATACAATGATGGAGGAAGGGTTAATGGGGACCGTTGATCTACAGAGATCAACGACTGATATCGGTCGAAAAAACATTATGAAGGGGGGGTATATTTCTAACCAAAGTCATGAAATGCGATCTGGACCGTCCGATCTAGACACGTGGACGGTCCAGATGCAATCGGAGGTATCGGCATCGGCGGGGCAAAGAACAAGGAGGCGCCGAAGCGATTGAGCGTTGGCCATTGATCTGAGGATCAGATCAACGGTGGGGAGTGAATCGGAGGATTTTGAAGGCGGGGGAAGGCTAACAATCAGAGCAAATGTGGGTCGTTGGATCTGGGAAAGTGGGGGGGAGATCAACGGTTCACGATAGATCAGGGAATGGCCAATTGGAGGGGACACAAAAATGATCCCAATAAAACTTATGATGCGATGCTGCGCGGACCGTTTGATCGACTTTAGATCAACGACGGATATCGTTTTAAATCATGCTCCGGCGGAAACCCTTAATACTTTATGGAAACCCAAAGATTTAATAAAAACAAAGGTTTGGCTTTGGGGGTGGGTTTATATATATGAAGTGGTTAGGCACCCATCTGCGGGGCCTCGGGTGTATGGAAATGAATGGGACCGGGGTTTGATATGCACAAGGGCTAATCGCATCGGAACTTCGGATGCGGGCTTTTCAATCTAACCATTTGATTTTCTCCAATGCGATTAGTGCTTTGGGACTTGAACTCTTGGTCACAGGTGTAAGATATATGGAGTGAAGGGGGGGGGGGGGTCAGAGTTTATACAAAGGTGCTTTAATCGCATCAGAACTTTTGATGCGGGCTTTTTAATCTACCCATTTTTACATTAAAAACATGGTTTCGGCGGGCTTTAGACCAAAACTTAGGAAAGTGGGTTTTACGAGCTTTACAAAGGAAAATAATGCATCAAAGATGGATTATTACAATGTTTTAGCACCCGATTGCGGGCACAAGGGTTATATGAGGCGATAATAATATCGGGGGTAAAAACATAGGGCTTAATCGCATCAGAGGTTTTAACATAGCATAAAGGCTTGCGCGCTCTGAATTTTTCCGATGCGATAAGTGCCGAAAGGGCTTAGCGCTTGGTTCTAATGCCTGGGCACATGTGGGGAAGTGGTTAGCTCTTGGCCCAAGGGGGCTTAAGTCCATAGTTTAAACAAACTTATTTTTTATGAATTTTTCCAAGGTTTTTGATGGATTTGGGGGTTTCGGTAAAGTCTAAAAATGAGTTTTAGACATTGTAAAAGGGATTTTCACGAAGGGAAGAAGGGAAATCACAAAAATAGAGGAATTCTATGGGGAATATAAAGGGGTAAAAAATGAAGGTTAGTTTTGAGTGAAGAAGGGGAAAATGGGATTTTGCAGTAGCCTTTTTCCTTATGAAAATAGCAGATTTTCAGATTTGAAAGGTAAACATCAGTGACGATTAAACAAAGGATAGAACATCTTCAGAAGACTTTAAGCACCAAAAATTTTAGGCAATAAAATTGTTTCTTGAAGGTTATCAAAAATCATTTAGCCATCACTTGATATGACAAGTTTTTATAGGTGGCTAACACCAGTAGTCATGCAGACAGCCAAAAGACGATATATATCAGAGTAGTCGAAGGCCAACAAGCTAGACCAAAATGTGAACCCGTAGTCTGAATAGTCCCCATATTATAGCCATCTCGAGGGAAAACCAGCTCATGGATCCTTGATTTCCCTTCATCATTATGAAAATGGTAAAAAGTCCTCGTAAGTCGCCATATTAATTTCCTATAACCCGCTCCCTCAAACAGGAAGCACGATTTCCTAAGTGCCCACTCCATTCCAACGGCTAGTTTTTCCCACTTCGCATCCCACCGGCGCAGATAGCGCACCCCCTGTGCATCATCCCTGCTTTTCTGTTCCTGTGCACTGGCCCTACGCATACCGTTTGTGACACAGATACTCCGGCCATGTAGTCATTTTATTGGCATGGAGGAGTCCCGATAGGGCTTCAACCAACTTCCATTAACATATCCTGGCATAAGATCATCGCGCAATGTAGCTAACCTCAACCAAATTCCATTAACATATCCTAGCATAAGATCATCGCGCAATGTAGCTAACCGGACGGCTCCTTCGTTGGTGATTTCCTTTACCATATATAGGGACCTAACCAGTGTTGGCAAAACTTCCCCGGGTGTTTCGCAAACTAGCTATCATATACCAAGACCAATTCTCCCTTCGAAAAGACCTTCTGTCGAATATGTCTATCGTGCCATGCTTTCTCCCGCGCCTTCTGATCCTGTTGGTGGAAGTGGGCTACGAACCAGTATTCCTCCAATGCTACCAGCTATGCCAATCGTTCCTCCATGATGTCTGGGTCTGCCATGTTGGTGAAGGCTGAGATACATAGACTGGTGACAATGTATTCCATAGGCATAATAGCTTCTTTCTCGTAAACCATGCGAAAGGGTTTTCATCCTGTGATGTTTTTACACGTAGTTCTATATGCCTAGAGTACGAAGGGGATGTGCACATCCCAATCACTCTGTTGTGAGTTACAAAATTTGGTGAGCTCTTGTTCCAAAATTTTATTGAATGCTTCCATAGCTCCATTTGCTTGGGGATGGTATGGGGTGATTTTAGCGTGGTGTATCTAAAATTATTCTATCAAAGATTTAATTGTTTCATTGACGAAGTGCATTCCTCTGTCACTCATCAGGATTTTTGGGCATCCAAATATGGTTAGGATATTCTCAAAGATAAAGTGCATCGCAATATCTGCAGTGCATTCCTTGACAGCTTTAGCCTCTGCCCATATGGTAATGTAATATGTGGCCGTAATGATATACTAAGCACCCGTTGTCTTTCCTGGGGGGTTAATGGGGCCTACAAATTCTATGGCCCATTTGAAAAATGCTTGCAAGGCCATCTGCGGCTGTAGGGGAATCTCATCCCATCATGAGGGCTTCCCAATTCGTTGGCATGTGTCACAGGCCCGATAGTAGTTACACGCATCTGTGTGTAGTGTGGGCCACTAGAGTTCGGCCCGTAATATGTTCTGGGTAGTAGCTTTACCTACGTAATGAGCCCCCATAACTCCTTCGTGCGTCTCAGCTAGAATAGCCGACCTCTCATGTTTGAGAACATACCTCCACAGTACCTCATCTACCCCTAGTTTGTAGATCTGAACCGCGATTATAGTGAAGTCGGCTATGCAGGTGACCAAATATTTATTCCGTGGCACAGAGTATCCATCTGGGGCTGTACCAGTAGTCAAGAAGTTGATAATATTGGAAAAGTGGTAATCACTCACCCTGATAGCGAATAATTGTGCATCTAGTAACCCTTCATCCAAGTTAGTTGGCTCTTCACCATTCTCATTTCGGGACAAGTGGTCTGGTACGACGTTCAACCTTCCTGTATTTATAATAATTTCAAAGTCATACTCCTGAAAAAGAAACAACCATCGACAGATTTCCTCACCCAACACTGGCTTACTGACCAGGTATTTTAAGGCTGAGTGATCTGTGAACATCTTAAAGTGCCTGCCTAGTAAATAGTGCTTGTATTTTTATAGGGCATATACCATCGCCAACCCTTCTCATTTCATGGTAGAATAGTTACACTCCACACTGGACAACTTTCTACTAGCGAAGGCCACCAGGTGATCTATATCCCCTTCCCCACGTTGCTTCAGGACAACCCCCAAGGAAATCCCTGATGCATCCACATGGACATGGAAGGTCTTAGCCCAATCCAGAAATATCAAGATAGGTGCAGTCACCATTTTTTATTTTTGCAGCTCAAAACTCTTCTGACATTCATCATCCCAAAATAATGACACATATTTCTTTAGTAGCTTCTCCATCAGTGCAGTTATCAATGTGTACTCCTGTATGAACTTTCGGTAATAACCTGTGTGACCCAGGATGGAGCGTGGCTTTTTTTCTGGTCGAAACTGCCAAATTAATGATACTCGCGAACTTGGCCAGGTCCATCATCAGCCCTTGCTGAAAAACCACATGTCCTGATAGAATGCCGAATGGGACACAAAAGATGCACTTCTTGATTTTCAGCGAGATCTGGTGTTTTCTATAGGCGTCTAGCATCATGCACAGGTTCGATACATGTTTTTTCACTAACCCGAATATCGTCCAATCATCAAAGTAAAACTCCAAGAACTTGTGCATGAATTCCTTGAATACGACCACAGTAACTCGTGAAAAGATGGCAGTCACATTCTTTAACCCAAAGGGCATGACAATATACTGAAAGGAGCCCCACTCTATCGAGAAAGTTGTCTTGCTGCGATCTTCAGGTGAAAAACGTATCTGATGGTACCCTGAAAATTCATCAGTAAATGAATAAGCCTCCTGACCTCCTACATTATCCAAGATTTCATCGGAGAACGACTTGGGGAACAGATCATGGATGCATGCGTCATTTGGCTTTCGTAGGTCGACGTAGATCCTTATTTCTCCTTTAGTATTTTTTTCTTGGAATACAATGGGGCTTACCCACTCGGACTGTTCGACTGGTTCAATGATACCTGTGGCCACCATCTTTTCGAGTTCCTCCTTAACCTTTTGCTTGTATTTTGGGTTTAGGCAGTAAGGCCGTTGTTTAACTAGGCACACATCTGGCTTCAATGTTATCCTCATAGCTCCCATATCACCCAAGATTCCCTTAAGTTTCGAGAAATTGGTTGGAAACAGGTCCTGGTATTCAGTTAGTAGCTCTGTGACTTTCCCCACCATTCCATCATCCTAGTAGTCCCTGATCTTGGCCATCTTGGGTTGTTCCGTCAAGCCAATATTAATTTCTTTCAATTTTAGAGGTTTGATGACATCAATCGTTTGCAGAAATGGACTTGCAATAGCCCGTTCCCCTTCTGATTGTGCAATGCTAAGGTTCCAGGGATCTTCCTCACATGATTTTATGGATAAATTTATGCAATTTATGACATCTTGCAGCTGCGCATCCCAAGATGTTGCAACTCCTTCTAGCCCTGAGATGGTGCCACTGAAGACCAACAGATTGATGTCTTGTAAGGCTTCGTCGGGTTGTTCGGTACCTCCTGTTAGTCCAAATGTTCGTACGAAGCCCTCGATCATCATAATACAATGCCTAGTTCATTGATGTAGTTCTGCGTGCACAACTCCTTCTAGCCCTGAGATGGTGCCACTGAAGACCAATGGATCGATGTCTTGTAAGGCTTCGTCGAGTTGTTCAGTACCTCCTGTTAGTCCAAATGTTCGTACGAAGCCCTCGACCATCATAATACAATGCATGGTTCGTTGATGTAGTTCTGCGTCCAAGTACCAGGAGGTTGGGATTAGCCCCAATGAGTGAACAAACTTATGGACCCATTCATTCGTTGTGTCCTTATACGCTTATTCTAGCCAATGAGTTACATGTATGTGCGAATCCCTTTGCCTCGATAAGAGTTCTATTGGTGGGTTAGTCGGTTTGTGGAATTGTAAAATAAGCATCCTGTGACATTCTTCCCAGTATCGGAAGTTTCTTTTCTGGGTTTCCCACCAGCGTGCAGGGTTTGCGCACATGGAAAAGTCTAGGGCCCATACCCGCCGCTCCTTAGGAACACTTGCCTCAATTGTTGCCAGGAAATATTCAATATCACCAAAGTCATCAAAATGGGGTAGTTCTCTTACCTCTAAAGAAATACATCGGAAGATCTTCGTGATTTTCAGGCACCTTAATGTGGATACATCATGCAGTCAGTTTTTCCAGTTTTCAATTTCTTCATCTGAGTCGGATAAGAATTCACTATATTTTTCCCAACATAGCATACCATCAGCCATGGGGTTGATCCAATCATCATCTCGGGTGGTCAGTTTGTATATATTATCAACATCTTCCTCTTCTTAAATTGACTCTGTGTACTGTTCTCCTTCCGTTGGGTCTAGTGGAACAATTACCCTTGTACCCCTGTTTCGAAGATCATACTTCTCCTTTTTAAATTAATGATACCTCCCATGTCAATAACCCAATCCAGACCCAGGAGCACAGGATAAGGGTCTGCATCTTCTACTATTTGGATTACCTCAAAATCTGTGTGGATTCTGATGCCTGCAATATCTACCACTACCTTCGTCAGTATTCCTAATGGGATAATCTTCTACTAATTAGCCATCCGTAGCTAAATAGTTGACCATTCCAGCCTAGGTTATCCCATGCGCTGCCAGGTCTTCTTAGGTAATACATTAGCATCTGAACCTAAGTCAAGGATAACTTGGTCCATTTCATATTCCGCAATCTGCGCAGTCATGCGCATCTCTCGACCCATCCTCTTTTTCTTTTTTTCTATCTTATTCAATGTATTTACTTCATGCTGCGAATCAAATATTCTTGTGTAATTGTCTATTAGGGCTTAGAGATTTTCTACAGTCTTCTGGTTGCATAGCAACTTCATACAAACCTAGAGGAATGGTTTGACTACCTCTTCTTCCCTTGGATCTACTGCCCCCTTGGTTGGTGTTTCATCTTTAGTCACCTCCTTCTACGTTTCGATGAAGGTTTATTTTTCTCTTTGCAGGTTTACACCTTCTGCCTTATCCTCAGCCCTTCGGATTAATGGCTCAACTTCCACCTTTTCCTCAACCCCTCCTATGGAGATGCCACTGCGAGTGATTACATTTATACTTGGCCCATCGTCCCGTGGTTCTACCTTAACTCTTTGCATGTTATGCGTAGGTTTTTTTTGTTTCTCTTGCATTTTTTCTATTAGCACTGGGCAGTCTTCAATGACATGGTCAAACTGCTAGAAATATCTGCAAGACTGGCGTGTCGGGTTCGGGCATTCATGTGCGAAATGTCCTACATATCCACAGTTATAATAGATCAGTTGTTTGCGTCCTTGACCGACACTTTCCTTTCTTCCTCCTCCCCTTGCTTGCGCAGGGGATCCCCCCCACCCTGATGGAGGCATTGGTGATGAGGGATCGACTTGAACCCTATATAAGTTGCCTCTATCTACCATAAGGTTAAGGGTTTGGCAGTTTTGTTTGTCATGGCCTACCAACAAGCAGAATTTGCACCACGGTTGCTTTAATTCTAGTACATAAGCACCTAACCGCGAGCAATGATCTGTGTTGTGTCTTCCTGCTACCCGACAGTCTGCACACCATAGAATTAGGTTGCTGGGGCCAACCATTTCCCTAGGTCGCAGTGGGCTCAGACCCCCAACATGCATGTAGTTCAAGAGCAATGGAAATTGATCCTTAGAGTGACCCGGTCCCTTACAACATATGCACTAAACATTTTGGATCGCTTCCTTACCACGGTCATTTCGAAAACTTTGAATTTCCAAGTGCATTGCATCAAATTGGTTCTAGATTTGAAGAGTTGCGAACTGTGTATCATCCCTGGGTGCAACTTCTAACTTCATAGCTATCTCCAGTGATTCCTCTTGAGATCTGATCTTTTGCTATCCCATGGGCCCACGCAAGTGTGGTAATAACATAGTGATGAACCATTATTTGTGTTGCTTATCTTCATAGACAGATTCCCCGTCATTGATAACATTTTTTAGCTATTGGTCAGCTTCCCAGATAGATTTTTTAGGTCCTTGCTTAAAGTATTTTAGTTCAACCACACATTGAGTGTACGACTTAGGCTTCCAGAATTCTTGCTTTAGGGCATCCTTAATATTTTGTATGGATGAATTCACGTTTTGACCAATGTATCCCGTGAACCAGTTCAGCTCCCTTCCTTCAAATGATATGGATAATTGCGCTCATTTGATAGCGTCATTGTTCACGTTCTACGCAATCCATACAGATTCAGATACGAACCAAAATCGTTCCGTGGCTTCATCCCATACACCCTTGAAGGTAGGAAGCTTCATGTGCGTGGCCATGTCGTCTTCTGAGGACAATGGTGGAGGTGTAGGGGGGTTCTTACCATGTGAAGATTTGATGTTGGTGTGGTCGGGGGCATGGTTCCTCTTTGTCCAACCCCTTCGTGGTTATACCCCCTTAGTGGGTTGTATATCGATATGTCTCCTTCCTGATTAGTCCGGTAGTATTTACCACTTTGCGTTGTACTTCCACTCTGATTGGAGGTCATTCACTCGATGCGGCTACACAAGATACCCTTTTCACTCAATAGCATTTTAATCAACAACAAAAAGGTTTTTAAGAACTTACCTCTAAATCATTTGAAAAACCTTCGTTCGGCTTTTGAATATGACACGAACTGATCAATAGAAAATTTTGCCACGAATCTGCCAAATATATTGTCAACCTAATGCTCCACAGTCCTAGTAATCGTATTGTGAGTATTTTCCAATTTCCGGACTAACTCGGGGGTCCACCGTGTGATCTGATTGTCTTTCCAGTAGATCTGAAACTCCGCCAATCGAGCTAACCACTCTTGTAACTCGTGTGCGAAGTATACGAAGAATATTTCATGTACTTTCGTGTAGATATACCTATTCTTCCAATCCTCTGTGGACAATATTTCACTTCAATTATTTTTTAGGGAAAATTGCTGGATCTTTCACTTCAAACCAATATTCTAACTCAGGCTTCAGTGGCTACCAATGTCCCTGTGTCATTACCCGATATCTCTCTCGAAATGCTCTCGATCCCAGAAAAAACCATTTGTTGCCTTGAGGGGTCCTGAGCTAGGTTCGACATTGAGTTTTTCCAACAAAACCCCTATACTACTGGCCCTTTCGGCAATGGCTCGCAGAGCAAACCAAGGTCTCACTCGAAGTAGTATGGGAGGGTGTTGGAACTAGGTTTTTGCACCCAAAGAGAGAGAGAGAAGGTTAATAAAAGAGGGCACCTTTAGATCTATTAGTTTTGTGTTGAATAAGCCCGTAACCTAGGATTCACAACAATAGATCTAGCAGAATACTTTGCAGAAGATAACGATTAACCAATCAATTACGTAAACCAGATCTATGCATTCATCGCATCCATGTGCGTATCATTAACAATCATAACCAAAAAGATATCTTTAAGCAATAAACGCAACACAGAGATCGCAAAACAGTCTTCTCATGCAATTATAACTAGATTCACTTACAGAATACTTACTCGGCCCACGCACACAGCCAACGGGGTCTGCACACAGTAGGACTTAGGGTCTCCATGCACACAGCCAACAGGAGCACTTACCCAGAAAATCGATGCTACAAATTCACAGTTCATAACTCAATTCTATCTCTATGCCCTTCTACCTCTAGACTCAATTTACTAATTTATTTATATCATGCTATCTTGCGCTATCCTGTGGTCTGTAAACTATGGTTTGTGGACCCTTGGCCTACCCTTTTGACCCATTACAAATGATTTGGGGTTTTTTACCCATCCTATCCCCATACGCTAGACTAAATATTGAAAAATATTACAAAATTGGACAAAAATAAGGAGAGGAGACCCTGTTCCAATGCACCACCTCAACCCTTAACCAATAATCCACTTCCCGATCAAAAATCACTAACCATCACCAAATTGGTCTCTACCCAAGGTTTCCAGGGCTCTAGAGCATTTTTTCCAACCAGGGCTTCCAGGACTAGTAACTCAACCCACAAATTATGTCGGGCTTCCAAAGCGTTTGTCCAACCAAGGCTTCCAAGACTAGTAACTGAACCCACCAAGGGCTTTTAGAACATTTTTCCAACGAAGGCTTCCCGGATTAGTAACTTAACCCAAGATGTTATAGGGCTTCTACAGAGTTTTTCCAACCAAGGCTTTCAAGAAATAATAACTCAACCCACAACAAAAGACACAAGAAAACCAACCAGAAAAAAAAGTAAAACCCACAACACCATGACTATCCAGGAATGGCAAGGCTAGGAAAAACCAATGCCAATCTAGGAAATCTGTTGGGTATGTGTTATATTCTTTCCATGATTAGTCGCATGTGCAAGGGAGCAATGGGGGGGGGGGGGGGGCGGGGGTTATGAGGGAGGCGATAGCCCACGCTGTTTTTTGCATTGGACGCAACGGGGGGGGGGGCATAACCCCCCCTGTTAAGGGGTTCGCAGGGGGCGAGTAGCCCTTGTGTAGGGTCTGGAGTAGCGCCCCAAGAAAAATGTTTTTCCTTATTTTTCAGTGGGCGGACCCGCCTATGGTTTTGTGCATGGGTTTGCACATGGTTTTGGGGCATGATGGTTTTTAGCCCTTGGTATTTTGTAGATACAGTCAAGGGAACTATAGTTATGTTCTAATCCATGGTTAATTGATTGGGGTTTATGAATGCTTTGGCATGTATATATGCGTTTTAACACTAAAAGGAATATAATGAAAAATCAAGCTGGTAGTCCCGATTTTGGGATCCAAGGGAAAAATCTCTGTGTATATATGTTTTATGTTTTATGCTCTCGCTATTTTTTATTTTACATCTTTAAGAATTTGTTTGCATATAATTTCTGTATAGGGTTAAAACCTACAAAACCCCCACACCAATGACATATCATAACTAAATAACCACATGCATATGCCATGAATTCCAAAACTAGTAAGATAATCATATATGCAACTCGGTACTTGCAAGAAACACTTGTTGTAGCTGCTAATCCCAATGTCCTCTTGCGCTTTCCTACTTTTCCTTTTCCTTCTTACTCAAAATCCAAAGTATGCCACACTCCTCCAAGAGTGCTCCAAGAAAACTCCAAGTATCCAAGAGTATGAGAGAGACAGAGAGAGACAGAGAAATGAGAGCTCCAAAATTGAACTAGTCAAAAGCCATGAACTGATCCTAAAAATCCTTTTATTAATGAGGCCTCTATTTTCTTCAATTTTCCATTATTTTCCTTCATTTTCCTCCTCACATGCAACCTGAGACCTTTTCTCCTATTTTCCATTATTTTCATAAATAAATGCCAATAAATGCCACTTTGTCTTTCCAAAGCCTCAACCATTTCCCTTTTCCAATTTCCATAGCCATAGTAAACAAAATTAACACCGAATAAGATGTTTTGTCGAACATTCAGCTTGGAATATGTGTCCCATGGCCAAGGTCTTATTTTACCTTTATTAACTTTTACATGGATTTTTTGACTAGGGTTGTTACAGAATGCTCCCCCTTGGGGGAACACCGTCATCAATGTTCAATGACACCTATAACCAACAAGACTGCTGAAAGAAAAACATATTGACCATGGAGATTTATAAATTAGCTCGTTGTAGTATTTAAAATGATCAACCTGTTGAGAAGCAAACCAACATGATAACATATTAACATGACAACATATTCATATGAAAATAATAATGACATGATGCCATACTGCTTATTGGAGCTTCATAACACATCTGATGGCGGTATTTAAATCCATATGCATATGTACATATACCAAAACATCATACCCAAGAATGTACTAAAAACATATATCAAGGACATTCACTCAACCAGAATAGAGAATAGAGAATGATAGATAGTCTGCATCTAATCTGCCATCTCCCATGTAGCTTCATCGGGCCCAAAGTGCTTCCATTGCACTTTAACCTACTCGATAGCTCGGTTCTGTAGCATGAGCGTATTTATTTACAATACACATTATGGCACCGACAATAATTCTCCTTTTGGCCCCACTTGCAATACAAACCAGTCCATTAGGGGAATTTTGAGGTCTAAAATGGGCCTCCTAAGGAAATTATAAAATAATAGTGGAAATAATAAAATAAGATTTAATTACATCATCAAATTTTAGAGGGAAAAAAGAAAAAACTACTTTTTCAACTTGTATTTTCAACTTGTCACCCTATGGGTTTACTCAAATTTCAAGTGGGAACACTCATTGGATGTAGAATTTGATTCCTCATCCAAGGAGTACCCATGGTGCACACTTTTGATGGATTGTGCTACATGAAAAAGGATTGCAATTATGTTTTTTCATGTAGCAGGGTCCATCGAAAGTATGCAACACATGCAATCCTTGGGTGAGGAATTAAATTTGAATCCAATGAGTACTCCTGCTTGAAATTTGAGTAAAACCTTATGGAGATAATTTGAAAATACAAGTTGAAAAAATAGTTTTATTGTGACAAAAATATTTCGGTAAAAATCACATATGAAAAATATCGTTGACGCGTTTCAAACCAACTATTGTGGTTCATCATGAGGACCAGATGAGAGCATAAATAAAGGCTTACTATTTAAGTAGATGCAGAGAGAATCAAACTAGCTGTTATAGTATAACGACTAGTTTGACTAAATTAATTAAGAACTCACCTAACGAGAAATTTAAATTATTTTTATTTATTAATGGAGTAAAAATAAGGTTAATATTAAATTTTTATTTATTTATTTTAATTTCTTATTTAAACATAAATAAATAGCTAAATTAATTAATTCTTTAATATATATATATATATATATATATATATATATATATATATATATATATATATATATATATATATATATTTTATATTTTATCCGTTTTTTTTATATATATATATAATAAAAAGAATAAATATAAAATATATATATATATATATAATAAAAAAGAATAAAATATAAAATATAAATATAAATATAAATAAATAAAAAATAATAAAATAATAAAATAAAATACAATAAAAATAAAATTAATTAATGAATCAATTAAATAATTATTTACTTATTTGGTTAATTAATTAAATTCGAAAAAAAAAACCCTAAGAGGAAAGTGCAGGGATCCAACACCTGCTAATGCTCCAACCATCGTCTTTGTTTAGATTCACCTACTTTTTTTCAATTTCTAATGCCTCCCTTAATTTACGATGATGAACCACAATAGTTGCTTCGAAATGTTTCTTTGATATTTTTCATATGTGATTTTTACCAAAATATTTTTTCACAATTTATTGGATCACAGAAGCCATCTCTCAAACATTGAAACCCTACTAAGTAGTTTGATTATTTGATTATTTTTTAATATTTTTACCTTTTTACCTTAAAAATGGTGAATTATCCCCCATGGTTGACATCATCATATTGAATCCTATTAGTTCTTATAAATTTTATTTTGGTTGTACATTTTTCTTTGGAGGCCCATTTAGACCTCAAAAGTTCTCTAATGCAATCACATGATCAACATCTTTAACATACGTTTTAAGCAATGACACATGGAAAACATCATGTACTTTCATTGTCAAAGGCAGTGCAAGTTCATAGGCTACTGGTCCAATCCTTTCAAGAATATTGAAAGATCCATAAAAGCGAGGTGACAACATGGCACATGATCCAATCTGCAAGGATATCTTCTTGGGATTGATGCACAAGTATATATATTCCCCAACCTCAATCTCCTTAAAGAACCTGTTCCAATTTGCATAGATTTTCTGTCCATCCTGTGTTACCTTTAGATTCTTCTTGATTACCTACATTTCCTATTCCATTTCTGCCAACATATTCGGTCCCATCAATACCCTATTAACTAGATTACTCCAGCTAATAGGGGTATTACAACTCTACCCATATAATGCCTCAAATGGATTCATCCTTAGCAACTCCTAATACCCATTGTTTAAAGCAAACTCTACCAGTGGAAGATATTAGTCCCACTTTATTTTTTGATGCATCACATCCTAAACATGTCCTTCAATATCCTATTGACATTCTATGTCTTTCCATCTATCTGTGGATGATAAGTTGTGCTGAAGGCCAACTCTGTACCCAAACCTACAAATAAATCTTTCCAAAATCTCAAAGTTAACTTAACATCTTTGTCTAACACAATGTTCTTTGGGACACCATGAAACCTGACTACATCTCTGATGAAAACTTGTGCTACATCATTGGCTGAATAAGTAGACTTCACTAGAATGAAGTGCGCTACCTTTGTCAACCTATCAACCACAACCATAATTGAGTCATGTTGTCTATATGTCCACGACAAACCGGTGATGAAGTCCATGGAAATGAACTACCATTTCCACTACAAAATTGAGATTGGTTGTAGTAACCCACCTAGATGCTTACACGAGGCCTTCACTTGTTGACAATCCAAACATCTTTCCAGAAACTCTGCCACTTCTTTCTTCATATTCAACTAGTAGTAGAACTTCTTCATCACTATCAATGTCTTCTGATATCCCGAGTGACCTGAATTCAATTTCGCATGAAACTCTCTTAAGGTAAGCTTCTTGAGCTTGTTGTCATTTGGCACATATATCCTGTCCCTAAATCTAACCAATCCATCTGTTGTGAGATGATAGTCCACATCCTGTGCACTTGTACTTGCACCTGTATCTGTATCTATTCCTGTACATATACTCTGAACAAAGTTACCAAGAAAACGAGAAAATTACATGTTTTGAGGTAGTAAAAAAAAATCCGATTTTGAAAATTGGTGATGTAGAATCACTCTTTTTTTTGGAAAGTAGTTCTCGCAATTTAAATTTTCTTATGACCTTTTTTTTTATTTTTTTATTTTTTATAATGTCATTATTTTCATGTCGATTTTGAAAAGTGGTGATGTAGAATAGCCTGCTTTTTAGCATATTTTTGAAACTTTAAATTTTCTTTGATTTTTTTTTAAATGTCATGTCGATTTAGAAAAGTGGTGATTTTTTTGGTACTTAATTTTTATTTATTTATCAAGTACGAACATTTGTTTTAAAATGTTAGTGATTTTCATGCTAATTTCGAAAAGTGTTGATGCAACATCAATCCTTTTTGTTTATAATGGTGATTTTCATCTTGGTAATAAAACATGAAAATAAAATTAAAAAACATAACAAAAAAAACAAATATATAAAAATATATAAAAAAATATAAAAAACCAACAAAAGTGTAAAAAAAACAAAATTAGTTTGTAAAAATAAAATATTTAAGTAAAATAAATAAATAAATAAAGAGAAAAAATTCAAAAAAACACATAATTTAAAGAAAAAAATAAAAATTAACCAAAAATTACAAACAATTAATTAAAAAAAAACACAATTAAAAAAATATTAAATAAAATGATTAACATTAAAAATTAATTAAAACACTAAAATAAAAAATAATTAAAATTTAGAAATTTAAAATTAACCAAAAAAATAAAAAAATAGAAAAATAATAAAAAATAATAAAAATTTAAATTTTAAAATAATAAAAATAAAAATTTGAAAAAAAATGTATATATATATATATATACATTAATTTAAATTAATATATATATTAAGTTTAAAAAAAAAAAAATATTAAAATAAATTAAAATAAATAAAAGAAAATAAAAATAAGTTATTAAATTAAAAAAGTAAAAAATTAGTCATGGGGCTCCGTTGCCCGGCAGGGGGGTAGTTGGCAGCTCCCCCCCTGCCCGACGACTAAGTGTTGCATCCCCCGTGGCAACGAAGGTTGATTCTCGGAATCGACCTCCGCTGCCACAAGGGCTGCAGGGCTCGATCGTCAGGTCGGGGTAGAGCTGGCACCTCCCCCTAGCCTGGTGGCGGAGCCCTGTGGCCCTTGTGGCGGCGGAGGTCAATTATCGGAATTGACTTCTGCCGCCATGGGGGCCGCAGGGGTCGGTCGTTGATCGTCAGGCAAGGGGTAAGCTGCTAGTTGCCCCCCCCCCCCCCCCCCCCTAGATGATCGAGCTCCATGATGATAGCGGGCAAACCCCGCTAAACCCACAATCACACTCTCTATGTGCATATAAAAATGCATCCCAAATTCTCATCCAAGCTATTTCCAAATCTGGGAAATTATTTTCAAACCAAGCGGAAGCTTATTTCATTTAATGGTCATAAAAGCCACACAAATACAACCCAAATTCAAATATCTTTACGGAAGCTTTAATTTTTTTTTAAACAATGGTTATAAAACCATTGATATACCCCACCTTATGATTTTTTAAATTCAATCACTGAATTTCAAATAAATTCAAATATAAACTTCCCCTTCATTCCAACATTCGAACTTTATAAAAACTCAATATTTAATGAGACCATTTCATACCAAATTACCTTTTGTCCATTATATCATGGTTCGACCCACACATATCATTTAATTTGTATCAAAGCTCAACTTTGATAAAACCTCAAAGTGCTAACATCTACGTTAACACATATTGGCTTGCTTTTCATCAATACCCATATAAGACATTTTAATCAATGTTTAATTCTTTCGGGCCCACACATTCAAATGTTCAACAAATATAAACGCTGGCTCATACCTCACTTAACAACCCAGCAACTTGGTGAAGCGACCAGCGTTCGATCTCTTGATCAACACGTCTGACGGATATCGCGTGGATCTCAACCTCGTGACTTAATCCTCCAATTTCACGCGAAATTCGTGGTTTTAAAATACCACTTCAATTCTACGTGTCAAACAAAGACCTTTATCGCGTCCAAATTGAATAAAATGCTTCCCAGATTTTTCTTGTGCAAAAACCGGTTGTGGATTTTGAAACCCACCTTCACCGTTGTTACTCACGGTTCCGTTCCTTGGTTCCAATTTCACAATTCCACTACGCTCTGCAATTTTGATTGAATTTAAAACATTCGCACCATTTCAAGGTCCGAGCATCCTACTTGTAACTATAACGATTCATGTATTGTGGCTTTAATATTAAAATTGGTTTCGATTTATGCCAATCAAACCCACCTTGCAATTTCCATTGCGCAATTCAGGTTTAAACCTTCAATTTGATACCCAGCACCATAACTCTGCACACTTAGTGTTTAATAAACCAAGGAACCTCACATTAAAGTTCCGCTCCAGTTCGTTGGTTCTTAACATGAGTTTTTCTCCATTTCTATAATCAATCTCGCTCCTTTAAAACTCTGTTTTCCCGCCTCACTGCTACGACTGCGATCTAATCTCAATTGAAAAACAAATCGATTCGAATTCTTCCGGAACCTTACACGCAGAGTTAAATTCTCCACGGATTCAATATTTTGTGACTTAAACACGGAAATTGATATCAATTTTTGCAAATCGAATTCCTTATAGATTTCCTCAAATATACTTTACACAGGTCCACATTTATATCAAATGAATTCCGAAAGATTAAATCCTTTTCACATTGAGACTTATATATGCAAACGTGGGACTCAAGTAAGCTCGAAGGAACCAAAATTGATTCTTCACGCAGACTCTAATAACTCAATTTCTTGCACAATATAATAACTCAGACATTTAAAAATAATCAAACCTCCTTCAAATAGTGATTACCTAAATTTCGATTTGCTTCCAATGTATTATACAGGAATTATTCCTTCTCAGAATCGAACCATTATATGATCGATTTGTCCAAATTCACAATCACAACCAATCAATATTGTAACCCATTGCATTCACACAACACATAACTCAGGAATGAAATATAATCTTCAGAAAATTAAATTCTGCATTGACACACACAGTACTTACATTTACAATCTTCCTTCTTGGCCTGATTTTAAACCAGTGGCCACATTCTACAATCTGCCAGAAGGCTTATAGGAAAAACCCCTACTTCTACTCTAATCAATCTCTGCTCTTCTATCGATCTATCTTTTATGCCATTTAGGCTGAAATTTTATACAAAAAAGGTCCTGCAACTGATTTGGCTTTCATTTCTTGCATTTTTTCAACAAATTCTTGCATTTGTTCAACAAAATCCTAAATATCCTATTTAATCCCTAAGGATTCTCTTTTATCCCAAAATTAATGAAACCAACTCTAAATTAAGATTTATAAAATCTCTCAACCCCTATACATTCTCAACTCACTCATGTTCTCAAACATTCGAGAGTATTTACAATTTCCTCACAATATTTAATTAAAATCATTAAAACCCACTCAAATCATTTATAAAAATCCAACTCCTTTAAAAACTTAAAAACCCCTAAGTTTAATAAAATACATGGATTTTTCTTTTAGCCTAATGCTCCTGCATTAGACTCCCAAGGTCAAAATTAATCATGATCTCCTGATCATGTGTCTTTAATCTCTGCCTCCTCGATCCCATACCTTGTTTTGCTATTGTCTAACAACTGCATCATCCTTCAACTGCACTTCTCCAGGTTTCCATATCTTGTTCTGCATCTTGCCTCTAGCTATGCTCTCACAATATTTCCTTGTCTTTCCTTCGCTAAAATTCCTCTACTTTCTTGATAATGTCTGCTGCTTCTGAGACACCTTCATCATTAGTCTTCTGATGCTTTCAATTTCTATGTCTAGCCTTTCTTTTTTTTGGAAATTACTTTTCCCACTGCTGCTGCCTCCAATTCCTGTTAATTCAGCTGTTGTAGCTGCTTTTTCTGTTGCTACTGTTACTGCCCTTCTTGCTGCCAACATTGTTGTTGTTGCTGTCAATGTTGCCTCACTGATTGTTGCTAACATTGTTTTTACTCCTGCATATGTCACCCCACATGTTTCTTCAGCTGCCACCATAGATGTTGTTGATGCCAATGTTGCCTCCTCCCAAACGTTCTGAATATCTCTTAAGATATCTCCCTCTGCAACAATTTTATTTTTCACATCACCTGCAAATTTATCTTCAAAAAATAAATTATCATTTAATTCTCTATTTGTAGTAACATACTCATTTAGTATACTAGTAAGCATAATCAAATTTGACAAACTAGTATCTGTTCCTTTCACAACTTTAGGCAATTTTATTTTAGTGTCTGCAATTCCTTCCTCTTGTATAATTGTTTCCAACAAACATTTCAGTCATCTCTCTTGTATTTGCTTCACATCATCAATATGTTGCAATTCAGTTTCAGCATTTCCCTCTTCTTCCTTGACAATCTTCAGTAATTGTCCTTTACCCTCTTGACTGATTCTGGCAATCAAATCAAGTTCTTCAAATTCTACATTTTCATCTTCTATCATAATAGAATTCTGATTCTTCATCGATGTGTCAGTTTTAAAAATCTGTCCCACAGTCTGCTCTTGGCCCATCAGACAAGCCAATTCTTCCTTTTCACCAACAGTAACAAGTTTCTGCATATGAGACATGACTGTCTCACTTCTTTCTGCAATAGTTCCTCTTCTTTAAAGACAAATCCAAGAGATGGATTGTCTTCTGCAATACTTGTGAACATAAACAAATTGTCAATTTTAAAATCACAAGACCCAGTGGTGTCATTTGATGATCCTGTCACCAAATCTTCTTTCTGCAGTTCTAAGTCTATTTCAAGACCCAAAAAATCTCCAATGTCTTTCTTCTCAGCTTTCATTATTCCAATCACCATGTTAGAATGATGATCCTCTACTATGTCCTCAGCTAACATAGTTTCTCTTTCATTCAATTCTCTGACAATTTTCATTGGTTGTCCCTCTTTTCCTGCATGATTAACACATGAATTATCAACATTAAAATTAGAAGGTCTCAATACCTCTTCCTCCTCTGACAACACATCAGTATGTTGTTATGAGTTTCCTTCCAAATCCTCTGTCAGCACATCAGTATGCTGATTTGCCTCCTCCACGAGACTGTCAGCTAGTCTCTGCTTCTTTCCATCACCTGTTTCATGAATGTTTCTCTGCTGTGATTCACCAAAATGAACTTATTCATTTTTATAAATAATTATTTTATCGTCTGTTCTCTGATTGTCATTCATGAAAATTTTCCTGCCTTGCTTCTTCAACAAATTATCCTGTGTGTAAGTTCTTTTCCTCTCTAATTCTCTTCTTTGAAGACCTAGTTTCCTATACAATTCAACAATTTCATTAGGAGTATAACTTGGAAAATTCACACAATTTTCCATACCTTCACCGGATTTTGACCCATCATCAGATGGTCTTTCTTCTTCTGGTCCAATATTCTGCAAGAATATTCTTCATGTCTTCCTCTTGAGATCTTACTATCTCAGCATTGATCTAAACATATTTCAGATTCAATTCTATCTCCTTCTCCTTAACAAAATTTAAAGCTTGTTCATCTCACCGTGATGTACCTACAAACATACACAACTCATTAGTTTTTAAACCACAAGACTTTTCAATCTTGGTTTCTTTCTCAATCACTTCCCTTTGAATAGATCTGCATGTGGAATCTTCAAATTCCATCTTTGATTCAAGAACCCTGAGTTCTTCTTTCAATAAGGCAATCTAATTCTGCCTTAACTTCAACTGTAATGGTTGCCAAATTACTTTCTTTCCCTTTAGTGGAAAGATCCATCATCCTCTTTGATTTTCCTCTTCTTGCAGCCATTCCTTTAGTACTTCCAATTGTACTTTCATCACTGCAATCTCTCTTTCTCTGACCTTATCAATCATCTTACCTCTGTGGCATTCTTCAAAACCTCTTCTTTGATCCTTCATGATCATCTTTTCCATGAGATTCTCACTCACCATGAGTTGCACTAAGCCTCTACAACAACAAACTCTCCTGCTGCCACTTACCTCACCAATCCCTTCACTAGACTTGGTCTTTTGGCAAGTACTCATTCACTATGTTTGGAACCTCTTGAGCACCCTCTTCTACTCTCTCTAGGCTATCTCCTCAGCTCACCTTTTCTTGAGAACACTTTAGTTGTTCTCTCTATCCAACCTTTAGCTGAATATCAGGTTCATTGCCATCACCATCAAAACTTTGTCTTCATCATATCTACAACCATAATTTTGCAATCATAAATCAGATTTAAATTTATTTTACCTGTAAGATCCTTGCATGATATTTTTCTTCATTCATTTCTGCAATCCCGTTCACTGCAATTGTGTATTTGCTACATATCATATCTAAAAATCTGATCTTCTTTCATTCTCTCATCACATGCACTCATTCAGATTTAATTAAAAAAAATAAAAAAATATTCAGTTTCAACAGAGCCTTCCGGCTCTGATACCACTTGATAGCGGGAAAACCCCGCTAAACCCACAATCACACTCTCTACGTCCATATAAAAATGCATCCCAAATTCTCATCCAATCTATTTCCAAATCTGGGCAATTACTTTCAAACCAAGCAGAAGCTTATTTCATTTAATGGTCATAAAAACCACACAAATACAACTCAGATTCAAATATATTTGAGGAAGCTTTAATTTTTTTTTTAAACAATGGTTATAAAACCATTGGAATACCCCACCTTATGATTTTTTAAATCAATCATTTAATTTCAAATAAATTCAAATATAAACTTCCCCTTCATTCCAACATTCGAACTTTGTAAAAACTCAATATTTAATGAGACCATTTCATACCAAATTACCTTCTGTCCATTATATCATGGTTTGACCCACACATATCATTTAATTTGTATCAAATTTCAACTTTGATAAAACCTCAAAGTGCTAACATCTACGTTAACACATATTGGCTTGCTTTTCACTAGTACCCATATAAGACATTTTAATCAATGTTTAATTCTTTCGGGCCCACACATTCAAATGTTCAACAAATATAAACACTAGCTCATACCTCACTTAACAACCCAGCAGCTTGGTGAAGCAACCAGCATCTGATCTCTTGATCAACACATATGACGGATATCGCGTGGATTTCAACCTCGTGACTTAATCCTCCAATTTCACACAAAATTCATGGTTTTAAAATACCACTTCAATTCTACGTGTCAAACAAAGACCTTTATCGTGTCCAAATTGAATAAACTGCTTACCAGATTTTTCTTGTGTGAAAACTGGTTGTGGATTTTGAAACCCGCCTTCATCGTTGTTACTCACGGTTCTGTTCCTTGGTTCCAATTTCAAAATTCTGCTATGCTCTGCAATTTTGATTGATTTTAAAACATTCGCACCATTTCAAGGTTCGAGCATCCCACTTGTAATCGTAATGATTCATGTATTGTGGCTTTAATATTAAAATCGGTTTTGATTTATGCCAATCGAACCCACCTTGCAATTTCCACTGCACAGTTTAGGTTTAAACCTTCAATTTGATACCTAACACCATAACTCTGCACACTTGGTGTTTAATAAACCAACGAACCTCACATTGAATTTCCGCTCCAGTTCGCTGGTTCTTAACATGAGTTTTTCTCCATTTCTATAATCAATCTCGCTCCTTTCAAACTCGGTTTTCCCACCTCACTGCTACGACTGCGATCTGATCTCAATTGAAAAACAAATCGACTCAAATTCTTCTGGAAACTTACACGCAGAGTTAAATTATCCACGGATTCACTGTTTTGTGACTTAAACATGGAAATTGATATCAACTTTTACAAATCGAATTCCTTATAGATTTCTTCAAAAATACTTTACATAGGTCTACATTTATATCAAATGAATTCCGAAAGATTAAATCCTTTCCACACTGAGACTTACGCAAACATGGGACTTAAGGAAGCTCGAAGGAACCAAAATTGATTCTTCATGCAGAATCTAATAACTCAATTTCTTCCACAATATAATAGCTCAGACATTTAAAAAAAATTGAACCTCCTTCAAACAGTGATTACCTAAATTTTGATTTGCTTCCAATGTATTATACAGGAATTCTTCCTTCTCAGAATCGATCCATTCTGTGATCGATTTGTCCAAATTCACAATCACAACCAATCAATATTGTAACCCATTGCATTCACACAACACATAACTCAGGAATGAAATATAATCTTCAGAAAATTAAATTCTGCATTGACACACACAATACTTACATTTAAAATCTTCCTTCTTGGCCTGATTTTCAACCAGTGGCCACATTCTACAATCTGCCCGAAGGCTTATAGGAAAAACCCCTGATTCTACTCTAATCAATCTCTTCTCTTCTATCGATCTATCTTTTATGCCATTTAGGCTTACAGTTTATACAAAAAAGGTCCTGAAACTGATTTGGCTTTCAGTTCCTGCATTTGTTCAACAAAATCCTAAATATCCTATTTAATCCCTAAGGATTCTCTTTTATCCCAAAATTAATGAAACCAACTCTAAATTAAGATTTATAAAATCTCTCAACCCCTATACATTCTCAACTCACTCATGTTCTCAAACATTCGAGAGTATTTACAATTTCCTCACAATATTTAATTAAAATCATTAAAACCCGCTCAAATCATTTATAAAAATCCAGCTCCTTTAAAAACTTAAAAACCCCTAAGTTTAATAAAATACATGGATTTTTCTTTTAGCCTAATGCTCCTGCATCACATGACTATTTTTATTTATTTATAAATTTAATAATATTTATTTATTTTTTTAAATTTAATTTTTATTTGTATTTTTTATTTTTAAATTTAATTTTTATTTTTAGATTTATTTGTTTTTATTTTTAAATTTTAATTTTAGAATGTACTTTTTTTTATTAAAAAATAAATGAATTTTGTTTTTAATTTTTATTTGAATTTTTTTTTCCATATATTTAAAAATGGGGACAAGAGTGTTCCATCTAACTACATGACCATTATGGTTCACCATATCTTGTCCAAGCTTTATGGGCTCATTTTGGAGAAGAAGCTCAGCCTTTGGCTTGAAAGCCAAGGGAAAAGAGCTAAAGGACAAGCTGGTTTTAGGAGACATCACTCGACTATTGACCATTTGGTCACTCTTAGAATTATTGCGGAGGAATGTCGCAATAGTAAATCCGATGACTTCTGTTGCTTTGTGGAATTTAGAAAAGCTTTCGACACTATTCCTCGAGATAAACTTTGGGAGAGACTTAAAGAAATCATGGTCCCTCCCGAGCTGAGGATTGCAATGATCTGTCTCTACGAGACTGTCATTGCCAATCTTAAGACCAATGAGGGGTGGTATAAAGACATTAAATGAAATATTGGAGTTAAGCAAGGGTGTTCCCTATCCCCTACCTTTTTTGGCATATACATCGATAAGCCAGAGGAGAGTTTGGAATCTGCAGGGTGCAAGGGCACCGAGCTTGCTCGTGTTCTCATTACTCTTCTCCTCTATGTCGATGGTATCGTTCTTCTAACAAAAATCCATGATGATCTTGACAAGCAGCTCCAGATTCTTTATGACTACTACTCCAGGATGGGTATGACAGTTAATATCGACAAGACTAAAGTCATGATCATTAAATCCAAAAATATCGCACATGGTAGTTTCGTGTATAATAACTAGTGCTTAGAACATGTTTCCTCTTATAATTATTTGGGTATTGACTTCCCTCATCATCTCAACTGGAATTATAGCATTGAGAAAAGGATTATTGGGGGTTGGAAATCTTATTATGAGCTTGAAAACAAGTGTAAGTCAGTTGATCTTTACATTTGGAGTAAAACGAGGTTCCTCTTTGGGACCCTTGTCACACATGTTGTCCTATACGGATGTGAAGTTTGGGGTTGCAGTATATCTAGAGATTCATGGAGGAATATTGAGATGATTCAAAAGAAATTCATAACCTACAACCTTAAGATCAAGGGAAATACTCCCTATCCTATCCTCTTGATCGAATCTGGTTTGTCCCTCATTGACAGTAAAACAATAATTAGATATTTGATATATAAGAAGAAGCTTGAAAACATGGAATAAAAAAGGCTCCCTAAAATTGCTTCTAACTGTAGTCAAAACCCTCACCTTCGCCTCAAGCATGGGTGGCATAAGGATGCCCAGTCCCGACTCAACCATTGGGGAATTAAGGAGGAGCTCAGTATGGGAAGCAAAGATAATATAAAAAATACTATTACCTCCAAGTTTTAAGAAAAGATGTGGGAGCATTAGGAGTTGGAGGGTAAAAGGAAGCTAAGATACTATAAGGAAGTGATCAACCCCACCCTTGATAATCAGAATTATCTCTCTGTGTTGTCCAACGATAAGAAAAAAATGAACATTGCTAAGATAAGAACTAATTCCCATGAGCTTCGGAGTGAGACCGAGCGGTGGTCTATTCCCAAGACCCCTTGGAACGATAGAATCTCTCAGATTTGTGATTCTAAGCAGGTTGAAGACGAAAATCACTTCCTTTTAGACTGCCCTACTCTTACTCACATTCGCTGTCAATTCCCCACCATCTTGCACACTTCCAGTCTTCTTGACCTATTAAGCCAACCCACCTATAACGATCTTAGAACACTTATATCCCTTATCGTTGACCATAGAAACAAGATTTTGAATAATCAAACTTAGATTCTTTCTCCTTTCTTAACGCCTGATAGACTACATTGGTCTTAACAAACGGTAACCATCATCATCATCATCATCATATATATAATTTTTTTTGTTTTAAATTTAATTTTTTATTATTTTAAAATTTTTAATTTAATTTTATTTTTAAATTTAAATTTAAATTAAATTTAATTGATTTTTTTTAATTTAAATTTTGAAATTTTATTTAGTTTTTATTTAAGTATTTTAATTATTATTTTTTTTTAAATTTAAAATTTAATTATTTTATTTTATCATTATTTTAATTATGTGGTATTATTATTATTATTAATATTATTTTTTTATAACTTAAAAAAATGATTTTTTGGTTAATTTTTTTTATTATTTCTTTAAATTGTGTGTGTTTTTTTAATTTTTTAATTTTTAATTTATTATTTATTATTTTTACAAGTGATATTTTATCTTTAATACCATGCCTAAAAATTGTTGGAATTTTATTTTCATAAATGTGATATTTTATCTTTAATGCCATGTTTATCATTGAAATTTGAAGGTTTTTCAGAGTCATGATATTTTATCTTTAATGTCATTTTTAAAAACTATTAACAATTTACCTCGAAAAAAAAAATTGTTATTCCAACATCAACACTTTTGTTCAAGGTGTTTTTTGCATACAAAAATTTGACGGTGTTATTCCAGAATCAACACTTTTTTTTTTTTTTTTTTTTCAGGCTGCTTTTTGCACACACAAAATTGGTGACGTTATTCCAACATCAACACTTTTCATTTTGAGGCTATTTTTTGCACACAAAAAATTGGCGAATTTATTCCAACACCAACACTTTTCGTTTTCAGCCTTTTTTTTGCACAAAAATCTTGGCTTTTACTTCCATTTTTTTAAAAATGTTGAAAATTTTTCCCGAAAAAAAGAAGGTTATTCCAGAATACAACTTTTCATTTTTGGTTGTTTTTTCATAGTTTTTTGGTGTTTTTATGGTTAGAGTTCTAATTTTGAGGTAATATTTCTCGTTTTATTGGTAACTTTGTTTCTGTTGTAACTTGTGCCTAAGCTCCATGTACATGTTATCCTTCTGACCTGCCTGTAAGATATGAGCCTGTAAATTTGTCCCATAATAACTCATAGTTGTTATGTGGTTCACCTATATCCGTATGCTAAAAGAATTTTTAACCTTGTTCTCTTTACCTTTAATGTACTTGATCTCAAATCTTAACTCATTGATCGTGGCCAACCATCTAGCTTTCCCAGCGTTCAAATTTTTTTGGTCAAATAGACACCTCAATCCACTATTAGGTCCCTATATTACTAGTCTAGTCCCTTATTGTTGTTAGTGTAGCCCCCTTATTGTTAATGTTGTACCCCTGTAACCCTGATATTATTATTATTGTGCCTTTACATTATTATTGTTAGGTCGACTAGGATTATATTGTGACCCCATGGACTCCTATATATAGAAAGGAGGTTTTGTCATTTGTATCATCCAAGAATTTTTCATTTATTTAATGTAAAGGAGGTTGCCCCTCGAAGTGGCTGAATTCTAAGGCGTTGATATCTCTTTTCTTCTATTTTTGGAGTTGGTTTCATAACATTTGGTATCAGAGCTTTGGATTCTAGGGTTTCGCTGCTCTATATTGGTCATCGTGGAATATTATCTATAAATTTGTTTCAATTAAGGTTCAAAAGATGAAATTTATACCACTAGAATCTGAACTCCTGAGGAACTTCGTGTACAAATTTCAAATCTTGGTTCGCAATATTTTCGAATATATGATCTGTGGAATTTAGGGTTTTTCAGGCTCTCGCATTTCATCTCAAAGAGGAAACTATGGGAAAAACTTCATAACTCTATCTCTAAGCATCGAATTGGTATTTTGTAAAAAGTGGCCCAAATTACATAGATTGTAGTTTCATGTATATCAATTTCAAAACAATAGGAGGAAACAGTGACACGTGGCACGTTGTACAAGTTCACTCTATTGAACGAGTCCATAATTTGGTCATTGTGAGAGATTGGACATAACTTTGCCTTGAAGAATCCAAATCAGGTCAGACCTATGGAATTTGAAAGATGATTAATAGGGCTACTACATGACCTAATTTTAGATATTGAAGATCGGAAATCACAGAGATAATTCAATTTCAATATCGAGCTCATCAAAAATAAGAAAAATGTGTGTATATTTTTTTCAAATTGCATAAGCCTTGTTTGAAAAAACAGTTTGAAGTGATTCCAAGGGCATATTGAAGCATAGATATCAGTATTGGGTTCTAAAATTCCCCCTAAAAATAATTCAACACCCATTAAGTCCTTAGAATACTCTACTATGGCTCATGAAGAGGAAGAAGTGCAACATGATATATCAAAATTACAAGAGCAAGTGCACCAAATTTCACTCTCGCAAAGAGCAACCAAAAATGAAATGGAAGTTTTGAAGAAAGATGTGTAAGCTAATATGGATGGTTTGAAGAAAGGTGTGGAAGCTAATATGGATGATTTGAATAATGGCATGGAATACAAAATTAAAGACATGAAGAATGATATAAAAGTAGACATGGAAGGTTTGAAGGAAGGTTTGACAGAGTTGATACAAGAAATGATTCCTAATGGAGAAAATATAGAAGAGGAAACTCATGATGAGAAAAAAATAAATGTTAATTGTGATTTCATAAACTCTAATGTTGGATTTAAGACCCACCATATTCCAAAGATCAATATGAGGAAGTTTGATGGCAAGGATCTCGTAACATGGATACTATAGATGGAGCAATATTTTGATCTCAATAATGTGCAAAACACACAAAATATATGCCTTGCAACTTTATATTTAGAAGAAAATACATTTGTATGGTATCAATGGATTTTATTCCATAAAAAAATTGTCACTTGGTCAATTTTTACGGAGGAAATGATAGCACACTATGAGGATACAAAGGGAAACACCTTCTTTAGCCAATTGATAAATCTCAAACAAAAGGGTTCAATGATGGAGCACATTGAGGACTTCCAAAAATTGAACATAAGGTTAGCTTATATTCCATAGGAACACAATATTGATGTCTTCATAGGGACTTTTAAGGATAACATCCAACATGAGGTTCGCCTTTGGGAACCTGATTCATTGGAGAAGGCATTCAGGTTGGCAAGAAAAATTGAATGTAAGATTATGGTGATAAGAAATCCTACCACTCGCATCTATAAAGATGTAAGTGTTGCTACTCCTAGACTTCCAAAACATACAAGGTTGAAACCACAACAACTGGAAGAAAAAAGAGCAAAAGGGCTTTTCCACAGTTGTGATAGTGAATACACTAAAGGTCATAAGTGTGCTAAGAATAATTTTTTTTACATAGATTGTCAAGAGGAGGAAGAAAATGAACAAGAAAATTTAAAAGAAGAGGATATACACCAGGAACCAAACCTATAGAAAGAATAAATGAGTGCAAACATATCCCATAATGCATTGGCAGGAATTACAACTCCTCAAACTCTCAATATAGAAGGGCATATCAAGAAGAAAAAGGTAATAGTGTTGATTGACTCGGGTAGTACCTATAATATTATTCACTGTAAGGTAGCCAAGGAATTGAATTGCTTCCTATACCCAACACTAGAATGTCAAGTGATGGTTGCAAATGGAGGAACTGTAAATTGCTCTGGAAAATTTCATAATATCTAGCTAACCATGGGGGAATATGTATTGAATAGTCCAATTATTTCCATTCCAATGGGAGGTGCTGATGTTGTACTAGGAGTACAATGGTTACAATATTTGGGGATGACATATTTTAATTTTAAAGAACTTCTATTGAATTTTTTTTCAGAAGGAAAGGAAGTTGAATTACGGGGTACTGCAGGGAATCCGAGAAAGATAATAAGCTATAATATCATGACAAAGATTCTGAAGAAAGAACAACAAGGCATAATTACACAATTATGCTCACTAGAAGTTCTGACATCAAAATCATATATTTCTCTAGATCTCCAAAAAGTATTGGATAATCATTCCAAGGTGTTTGAAAATCTCAAAGGACTCCCACCTATTCATGATCATGATCATGCTATTCATTTGATTCCAGGAATTTTTTCTCCAAACATCATGCCTTACAGATATCCATATGTCCAAAAGAGAAAAATTGAACGTATGATTGCAAAAATGTTAGAGGCTGGTATAATTCAATCGAGCCAAAGTTCTTTCTCTGCTCCCATAGTATTGGTGCACAAGAAGGATGGATCATGGCACATGTGTTCGGATTATAGGGAGCTCAATAAGCTCACTATTAAAGATAAATTTTCCATTCCTGTGATTGATGAATTATTGGATTAATTACATGGAGAAATTTATTTTACCAAGTTGGATTTGCATTCAGGATATCATCAAATTAGAATGAAGATTGAAGATATTCCGAAAACAACTTTTTGAACTCATGAGGGTCATTATGAATTTTTGGTCATCCCTTTTGGCCTTACCAATGCACCTTCTAAATTTCAAAGGTTGATGAATTCCATTTTCAAACCCTTTCGTAGAAAAATTGTGTTAGTATTTTTTGATGATATACTAATCTACAACAGGTCTTGGAAGGATCATGTTCAACATGTTGACAGGGTGCTCAAACTATTTGAGGAGAAAAAATTATATGCAAAAGCCTCCAAATTTTTCTTTGGAGTACAAATGGTGGAATATCTGGGTCATATTGTATCTCACGAGAGTGTCAAGGTATACCCTAACAAAATTAAAGCCATTAAGGAATGGAAAGTCCCCAAAACCATAAAGCAGTTGTGAGGATTTCTTGGGTTAACAGGTTATTATCGCAAGTTTTTTAAGAATCATTGGAGAATAACAACACCTATAACAACATTATTGAAGAAAGATGCATTTTCATTGACTCCTGAAGAAACTAAAGCCTTTGAACATCTTAAAGAGGCAATGTGCCTAGCATCGGTCTTAGCTACTCTAGACTTCACAAAAACCTTTATTGTGGAATGTGATGCCTCGGGAAATGGAATTGGTATGGTTTTAATGCAAGAAGGAAGACACATTTCTTTTGAAAGTTGTCCAATCAAAGGAAAGTATTTACAGAAAGCTATTTATGAGAAGGAAATGTTGTAAATACTACATGCACTAAAGAAATTGCGACCTTACCTAATGGGAAGACACTTCAAGGTAAAAACTAATCATGATAGTCTTAAATACTTTTTGGAACAAAGACTATATTTAGAAGAGCAAAAAAAATGGTCACAAATATGTTGGGTTATGACTTTGAAATCATATACAAAAAAGGAAAGTTAAATGTTGTTGTAGATGCACTCTCAAGAAAGGATGAAGAGGTGGAAGCATTGCTTTGTGCTATTTCTATTAACCAACCAGATTGGATAACCGAAGCAAGGGACGAATGGAAGAAGGATGAAGAAGTGTGGACACTCATTCAAAAGTTGTAGCAATATCCTAGTACATATGATACATTTAGTTGGAAAAATGATTCCTTATGGTACAAAGATCGCTTATATCTTTGCAAGAATTCCCAACTAAAACAAAATATTCTTTTAGAATTGAACACTTATCCCTTAGGAGGACACTCAAGATTTTTAAAAAATTACCACAGGGTGAAGAAAGAATTTTTTGGGGATGGCCTTAAATATGATATTCAAAAGTTTGTGGCGGAATGCTTGGTTTTCCAACAAAATAAAGTTGAGACAATTAAGATCCTAGTCTACAACCTTTATCCATTCTAAGTCAACGTTGGGAGGATATTTCAATGGATTTTATCATAGTTTTAACTAAGTCCAAAGGAAAGAGTGTCATCATGGTGGTATTTTATAGAATTACCAAGTATGTACACTTTTGTGCATTATCTCATCCATTTAAAGAAAATACAATTTCTACTGCATTTATGGAAACAATTCAAAAGCTACATGGAAACCCAAATATTATTGTAAGCGACAAGGATTCCATTTTTACTGGAAAATTTTTGGACGAAATTATTTTCTTGTTTGGGTACTCAAATAGCTCATAGCTCATATTACCATCCTCAATCTGATGGGAAAACTGAGATAGTGAAAAAATGTTTGGAAGGATATCTTCATTTTTTTGTATTTGATAAACAAACACAATGGGTCAAGTGGTTACCTCTGGCTGAATGGTGGTATAACGCTTCCTTCCATACTACAACAAAAATGACCCCATTTATGGCACTTTATGGATATCATCCACCATACATCACATCAACTTTAAAAGAAAATTCTAAGGTTCAAGCAGTGGAAGATCATATCGAGCATCAACAACAAGTGCTCCAAATCCTAAAGAATAACCTAAATTTGGCACAAAATCGAATGAAACAATAGGCAAATCAACATTGCAGTGAGAGAAGTTTTGATGAAGGAGAAGGGGTATTTTTATGGCTACAAACATACAAATAAATTTCCCTCAATATAGCTAAGAAGGATAATAAATTATCGCCAAAGTACTATGGTCCTTACAAGGTTTTGCAAAATATTGGTACTATGGCGTACAAATTGGAGCTTCCTAGTTCTTCTCGAGTGCATCCAGTTGTCCATGTTTCATGCTTAAAGAAGGTTATAGGTGACAAAATTCTAGTTCAAATAATATTTCCATAACTTGATGAAGAAGATAAAATCATATTGGAACCTGAAGAAGTCACGAAAATAAGAACTCGACAACTACAAAATTGATCAATTTCAGAGTATCTCATCAAGTGGAAGAACTTACCTACTGAAGATTCTAGATGGGAGGATGAGAATTTTTTACAGAAGCATCTAGAGTTACTCAAGTGTTGAGGAAAACACTTTTTTTGAAGGAGAGGGGCATGTTAGGTCCCTATATTACTAGCGTAGTCCCTTATTATTGTTAGTGTAGCCCCCTTATTGTTATTGTTGCACCCTTGTAACCCCCATATTGTTATTATTGTGCCCTTACACTATTATTGTTAGGTCGGCTATGATTATATTGTGACTCCATGGACCCCTATATATAGAAATGAGGTTTTGTTATTTGTATCATCCAAGAATTGTTAATTTATGTAATGTAAAGGAGGTTTCCCCCCTCAAAGTGGCTGAATTGTAAGGCATTGATCTCTCTTTTCTTCTATTTTTGGAGCTGGTTTCATAACATCCACTATGATATCTCATCAGTACAAATCTACTGCCAAGAAGATAGTGCCTCCACATATTCAATGAATTAATGATCGCTTCCAACTCAAGATAACATGTCAGATAAGTCTTCTCGTGCTCATTCAGTGCTCGTGATTCATAGAATACTACCTGTCCTTCCTACATAAGAACTCCAAAAATTCCTCTCTTGGAAGCATCTATGCATACCATGAAACCTTTGTCTGGATTTGCAATCTTTAGAATTGGAGCATTTGTCAACAACTATTTCAATTTATCAAAATTTGTTGTAAATTTGTCTGTGCATTCAAACTTATTACCTTTTCGTTACAATGACGTGATAACATACGCAATGTGAGCGAAGGTCCTGATGAAACTCCTGTAGTAACATGATAACCCCATAAATGATCTTATGTCATCCACATTCATATGAGTTTTCCATTCCATTATAGCCCTTATCTTCTCAGGATCCACTACTATACCTTCCTTAGAGACTACATGCCCCAAGTAATGTAGCTATGTATGAAAGAAACTGCATTTTCTAAGCTTAGCATACAACTGATGATCTCTTAGGAGTCTCAACATTGATTCTAAATGTCTGAAATGTTCTTCCTCATTATTATAATATACAAATATATCATCAATGAATACAATAATTTTTTTTTCTAGATAAGGACACAACACACTATTCATCAAGCACATAAAAGTAGTTGGACCATTAGTCAAACCAAATGGAACTAAAAAAAACTCATAATGTTCTTACCTAGTCTAGAGAATTGTCTTCTGAATTCCATCTTCTTTAATGTGTACATGATGATATCCTGATCTCAGATCAATCTTCAAGAACATTGCTTCTCCCTTAAACTGATCAAATAAATCATCAATCCCTGGAAATGGACACTTGTTTTTGATGGTCACCTTGTTCAACAACATATAATCAATGAAAAAAATGAGAGTACCATCCTTCTTCTTCACACACAATACTGGTGTGCCCCATGGTGATACACTTGACGTAATTTATCCATTTTCAATAATTCCCTTCAACTATAACTTCAAGTCTACCAACTATGGAGTGCTCATCTAGTATGGTGCTGCCCCTGGTACCAAATCAATAGAAAATTCGTGACTTCTCTCCAAGGTGAAAAATCTAAGATCTCTACTAGAAACAAATCCTGAAACTATTTTAAAAGCTATTACCTACTCAATACCTCTGCATCCTCAACTTCCTTACCTCTATCACTGGAAATATGTACTACAAATAATACAAATCCTTTTCTATGATTGCACTTTGTATGCATAACTATCACCATCCTAACTGATGTTTCTTTCTTCTTACCTGCAAGATTCTTTGTTCTCCATTGTCATCAAAAATTCAATGGATTTTTCATAACAATCCACTTTGGTTCTATAAATATACAACCAATCCATATCGAAAAACATATTATATGAACCTAATGACATGTATGATGTAGACATACCATTCAAATCAAATGCACAAGCTCTTACCCAATGATGAACTCACTTCTTTGTACCTGTATCCTATTGCACTAACCAATATTTTGCATACACTTCTTTATTCAAACCACACTTATCAACCATGTTAGAATTAACATAACTATAATTAGATCTAGGGTCAATAAAAATATAAACAACTTGATCACAAAGCTTACCGTCCATCTCAATACTAGACGCCTGGAGATCTGTCTGCAAGCTATCCAACACCACATAGATTTGAGGAACACTCTATCCAACATCCCCCATTTTCTATGCTTCCTGAGAACTATAGATATGTGGTCTACCAACTTCATGTTGTGGACACTCTCTCGTGCGATGATATTTTCCACAAGTTCAACACTATATAGGTGTTATAGCATCATTTCTCACCTTCATATGATTCATGATTGATTTTATGGCTTTGGGCACCCATTCCTACAGACTTGGACAAATTCACTAAAAAACAGTGTAAAAATCCCCATACGCGATTATGCCCAGACTTTTCGTAAATCTACGTAGGCCGATGAAATTTCGTGCATAGTGTTATAGCATCATTTATCATGTTCATATGATTCATGATTGCTTTTATGGCTTTGGGCACCCATTCCTACATACTTGGACAAAATTCACTAAAAAACAGTGTAAAAATCACCATACGCGGTTATGTCCAGACTTTTCCACGTGTATACGCGAGTCCACATGTACTTTCTCGCGTATGCCATTAAAATCATTAAAAAATATATACCCCTTTTATGGCCGGGTTGATGGTTACCTAGTAGTTCAACCACCTCAAAGACGTGGCCGTCAACTTATTTCCAACTGCTGAAACTACTTGGAGGGACTATAAAAAGACCTCATGTGTATGGCCTAAGAGAGAGGAGAATTATTGATATTATACTCTGTTGGTATTCCCTATCCAAGTCTGATTCCCCGTGCCTCCTGCACTTTCCCAGTTCATTTCAGGAAACCCTTGTTTCCTTGAGATACACATCCCTTTATATGTTATCTCGTATGCACTCATTTGGAAGGAGTCTTAGCGAGGCAAGGGCTGGACGGATCCGGACGACTGTCTGCGAAGGCCTTGGAAGGATCAGGTGATCTCTCCACTTACTTTTGTACGTACTATTTTTATAATACAGAAGTATCATGCTGTTCCCGAAGTAAACGTGTTAGTGTATGCTTTAATGTATGAAGAATATTGTTATTTAAGCATTCATTATGGTTTATCTAATGTTTCATATGGATTTCACTAACATTTAGAGTAGATATATGCCGTACAACCAGTTATTCGTGCTTGTTTCTTCTTGTCTTTTAGGTTAAGAAGGAAGAAGGGTTACTGGGGGTTTGGACCCCGTGGGATCTGCTTCAACCGTAGGACCTACGTGTAACTTCCTCGATCTACTCTATTTAGTTTTTCATGAACATGTATGGTTGTGTGAGTCCCTCTTAAGTAGCATGCCCTGCTCTGTGGAGGTTTAAACCCAACAAACCTATAGGGTGATTTTCCCTGAAACAGAACTGGCGACTCCGCTGGGGATCACATTCTTGTGATTCCCCTGTTGGGTGGTTTCAGCTGTTTGATAGGTTTCCAATAGTTTTAACTTTCATTTGCAGTCCAGTTTACTCTTTCTCAGTCAGACTGAAGTCCTGGTTTCTTATCCAGGCTTGATCCTTTTTGTTTTTTCATTATTTACCTTTGTATACGCACTTTTTTCTGCACACAGTTGTGTATACATGCAAGTTTGTCTAAAGGGACTCGCGTATACACGTGTTTCCTTTAGCACAGTTGCGTATGCACGCTTGTTGCTAAACTGTGAAGTAGTGTATACCTAGGCAGATTTTGAAATTTTGGATTATTTGGCTTTTTAGTCCTTTCTGTCTGTGGAGACCTGTTCCTGCAGTGTATTTGTACCCTCTGGATTGTGAAGAAAGTGGTCTTTGGTCTTTTCTCTTTTTCGTTTGATTGAAAACTAGTCTTTTTGGCAAAGTGTTGTTTCTTGTGCTAGCACTTCTGGTTTGAGTACCAAGATCGCTTTCTGGGCATTCTTGGCTGTTCTGCTTCATCAGAACAGAGAGCTCCTGCTCATTTACTCTTTCATGTCTTTGTGTTTTGCTTGGCACTACAATTTTTGCCCGTTTCTTGATTGGTTTTCTTGAGTTCAGTTGGCTAGGTCTTGTTGCAGCTTTCGAAGAGTCTTTCTTGGTTCTTTGGAGTTTTTGTTTGCGGCAAGGTTGCACTATTATTTTAGGCTGAGTGGCTGAGTTTTCTTGTCTTCTTTTGCTCGTATTGATCTTGCTACTAGTTAGCCCTATAAGATTTGGAGCATTTTGGAAGTTTTTTGCTTGAAATTCAGTGTTGTTTGGCTTGAAATTTTATAGTTTTACTTGGTCTTTTCGAACTCTTTTATAAAACACAAAAGCTCAAAAAACATTTTTCTTTGTTGTTTGCTTTTGTTTTTGCATTTTTGTTTTCGTTTCTTTGTGTCTTTTGAAGATTGGTTGAAGTTTCTTGCCTTTGGATTTTGGCTTGATAATTGGAAGGGAGTTGTCATTCATTTCTTCCTCTTGTTTTTAAGCGTTTTTGGTGTCTTCATATTAAGAGTTCTTGATTTCGGGAACTAGCTTTCTGGACAACCAAGAAGAGTTAAAACTGAAGGAATTTTTGGGAAATTTCACTCTGCTTTAGGAGATTTGCATCTTAGGATTTGCATGCTTGTAGTGATTTGCATTAGGTGCATTTAAACATTTAGTCAATTTCATAGTTTTTGTGAGTGTGAGTTTGCTATTTGAAAAGAAAAAATACAATTTTTAATCTCTTAGAACCCGTGTAGAGATTGCTTTTCATCGAAAGACAATAATTGCATTTGCATGTAGTTAAGTTTTTATTAATTTCTTTCTGCGTCAAAAACATCATAAGTTTCATTTCCATATCCTTGTGACTTAACATAACAGCCCATTAAAATAAGCGATATAATTAAAATCAACTAGCAAGTTTTCTAAGTGTCATACACCAACTAGCTAGGTTGTAGGGCCTTGGATTAGGTGAGTGGAGATTTAACTCTCCAAGGTCGCTCAAACAAAGCATAGAATTTGATTAATTGAGTGAAATCCAATTCCGTTAGGTGGACCGGGAAAGCTCTCCTCTAGAGAGTCAATCGCGAGGGGAAGTGAAGGCTGAGAAGAGGGATACCCCCTCTCCGATTAGATGAATCTGACCTCAAGACCATTCCGCCCAGCTTCTGACACGGATTGGTGCCCATAGTTGCCACTCCTAGGTTCCACACAGGTGACTGCGGGGGGGAATACCCGTGGTACCTGAGGCAGACGTCGCATCACTTTCAGCAGTACTTCTGGGGGGTGCCCTTGCGAAGCTTGGGTGCTTCAGCCGGCAAAGGCTATCATTTTGAGGTCGGCGTAACTGTTTATGATACCTTCGCTAGTTGTTATGGGCCGTAATTATCCCAGACTGCTTTCGGGAGGTCCTATATTTCGCTTTCCTGTATTTTGGTGTCCGGTCCTCATCACCCGGAGCGGAAATACTTGGAGGCTGTTTGTTTGATTGTATCTCAGGGATTTTTCTTATAGTGAGTGCTCTTTGCTCCTAGCTTGCCTAGCTTTTCACTTTTTTGAGTCTAATTAAAATCTATAAAAGTGGCTGATCAAGCGCCTTGACGATCGAGGAGAATCTGGGGGTTATCTCCCGAGAGTCCAGAGCCTTCTTCGAGAAGGCATATGAGTGATTTAGCAGGTGGTTACCACCCTGTGATGTCTGACGCAGTGGAGAGAGATCCTCCACGAAGGTCTGAAGGTTTCATAGACGATTTTGGTGTCGGTTCCGAGAGTAGCGTTCCGCTCACCTCGCGAGTTTTATTTCCTCAGGAAGAAGATTTTAAAATCGAAGAAGTACATGAACCTCTTGCGTCAGGTCCATCTCGTCTTCCTCTTGATTATCCGTTCGTTGGTCTCCCAGTATCGGACTGGTCGAGAAGCGGAAGGTCTTAAGTATCATTCTTACTCGCCTTTCGATGGCCATGGCCCGGGAATGCCTTCTGCGCAAGGCAGTCTTTGCGAACGTCAGACCCACAGCACGGTCAAGGAGGGGCACTATTTCTTATCTCTTCGATTGCTTCCTAGTCATTCACTTTGTGTTTGGCTGCGGGTTCACTGGCCGGAGCCTGCATTACGGTCGCCACCGGTCGGGGATGCCTAGTGGGAATCCCTCTTTTTCCTTTTCCGCTGCTGTAGCTGGCTCTACACCCATGTCTTCCATGGCTAGTGGATCAACTTCTTTTCAGGGTTTCCCCTTTGGAACTGGGCACATTCCTAGTTCCAATCCTTCTTTAGGGTCCTTTCCGTTTACCTCTCAGACCCAGAGTTTCAATCCTTGGTCTGGAGGTCAGAATTCGACCACTTTTACAGGATGGAACCCTGTATTCACTACAGTGGGGGCAGGGAATCAGTTTTACGCAGGTCATCAAGGGAATACTTATTTCCCTTCGTCGAGTGCTTATCAGACCTTTTCTCCTCTTTCTAATGCCTGGAACCCCTATCAGGGGCTTTCCTCTTCATTTCATACTTCAGCGGGGGGAACTGGTCTGGGCTTTGGTAACTCTGTGTTGGGAGGAGGTTCTTCTCCTTTTTCTACGAGTCCTTTTTGGCAACCTGGTGCCTCATCAAATCCAGGGTATTCTTTTCAGAATGTTGGGAATCCATCCCATCAAGGATGGAATCCTCAGGCTCCACCTCGCTTACCTTTTTTGGCAACGTTAAACTTGCCAGATCTGTCGAAGTTGACTAATGATCCGATTCGTTATAGTCCGGGGTGGCCTCCGGTTCCCACCAAACTTCCTTCAGATATTCCAAAGTTTGAAGGTAAGAATGGAGAAGATCCGGCTGACCACATTACTACTTTCCATTTATGGTGTTCTTCGAACTCCCTGATCGATGATTCGATTAGGTTGAGATTATTTCAACGCACCCTAACTGGAAACACTGCCAAATGGTATATTGAGCTAACTGGGGGCAGTTTTGCTACATTTGGAGAACTGGCTATTACATTTCTAAACCATTTCCAGTTTTTTATCCGATATGATGTTGGGACTGAACTCCTAGCCAATTTTAAATAGGACGATGCAACCCACATTTCTGATCACATTCAGGAATGGAGGAGAAGGAAGAGGCTGATTAAAGCTCATATTCTAGGTGAATTCCTTTTGGAATGGTTTCTCAAATCCCTGTAGTCAGATATTTCGAAAGATGTATCCCTCTCCGGGGTATTTTCTGAGGAGCAGGCCATTTTTAGGGCCCAGCAGCTAGAGTTGATATATTCTCAGTCTAGGGTCCTTCACAAGTATTTGCCCAATGCTCCTCGCTCCAAATTAGATTTGTCGAAAACTAAGCCCGGTCCTCATGGAGACAGACTGATTGGATCGATCAATAGTGGTGTAGCCAGCCTGCTTACTCAATTGCAGTAGTTGTCTTTACAATCTGCTCCTTCTGGTCAGGTTGTGCCTGCTGAGTCATCACCTTCCCAGTCTTTGTCCATAAATGCTGTCCAAGCTTCTGATCCCAAAGGAAATCAACAATCCGATGGGAAGAAGAAGGGATGAAATAACAAGAAGAAGGGAAAGAACGGGAAGGGTAATGAAAATAAAACCAACGAGCATGTTGGTGAGGGTCGAAAGGAGAAAAGGAAAGTGAAGTTTCCATGCAAGCTATGTGCTGGAGACCATCTTACACACCTTTGCCCCAAAATTCAGGATGTGCAGCGCTTGTTAGCCCAGCAGGGTTCTTCTAGTTCTCAGGCTGTATTAACAAACCCTTTTCCCCAAGGGCAACAATTAGTTGTTGGCGCGAACCAAAATCCTGGGGCTTCCTCTGGGGGCACCCAGGAAGGGGAAATTCCATCGAACATTTTCATGATGAGTGCTCACGCGGATATCGCTACGAGATCCCGTGATTATGGCGGAGAAGAATCTTCGAAAGCTAAAGAAGTTCCTGATGCTACTGAGCCGCTTCACATCACGAAGCCTACTGTTGAGTCTATGCCTCGGATTTCCAAAGCATATTCTAAGCGATCAACGATTAATCCAAATGCTAGGGCTGCCCAGAACTACTCGAATGTGGAAGATCTGGCGCAGAGCCCTTGTGCTATGTCAGCTTTAGAGGTACTCCAGTCTTGTCCGGCTCAGCGCAGTGCTTTTCTCACTACCATTGGGGCTATTGATCCGAAAAATTCTCTTCTGATTAGTTTTGATATGACTAATTTTAAGAAGAGATTCCTCATCACATGGCCTTTCATATTAAATCATCATACCAGAAGTGTAATATCTTTCAGACGGTTGTTGATGAGGGTTCTTCCACATGCGTGATGTCTCTCGCATGCTGGAAGACACTTGGATCTCCCAAAGTTGTTCCATCTAGCACTGTTCTGACTGCGTTCGATGGTCATTCTCACAGACCCCACGGGATTGTCCCAGCTTTGCCCATCTGTGTTGGGGGAAAAACTATCAATATAGAAGTTGAGGTAGTGGATGCAAGCTTGGACTACAACCTTCTGTTGGGGAGAAACTGGATTTATGAGATGGATGCCATTGCATCCTCATTGTTTCACATTATATGTTTCCCCCACGAAGGGAGGATTGTTATAGTGGATCAACTGGACTGTCCTCCTGTAGACCCGAATGCGTCTACTGACTCATCTATTCCTAAGTTGGATAATTCTAAGGCGCCTGTTGAGAATTTAGGAGTTGGAATGTATTCTTCCTTGATGGGTACTTTCGATATTCCTCCTCCTACGGTTCATATTAATGTTATTTCATCCTCCAAGGCTCCTCTTCGAAGAGAGTTCTTCAGAACTCATTATTTTTCGGACCCTTGGACCTTACCTTCCCCTACTGCCACATTGGCGGAAGGTCAAGTGGGTGGAATGGCATTTCCTATTTCTGCAGCTGAGATTGCCTATCAGTCTGTTGTTGACTCTGCAGAATCCATTCCAGCTCCTCTTTCACCGGAAGAGTTGGATGGAGATGTGGTTCCAGCTTGGACACTTAGTTCTTCTTCTACCCAGGATTGCCTTGATACCACTCTTCCATCTGAAGAGGCCATCCTGGAAGCCATGACTGGTATAGATAGACCGTGGGATGACTTGCATCATTGGTCTTACTTTTTACCTGACTTGAGCGAAGTTGAAACAAGTTTTCCAAGTCCTCAGTCTCCTGGTCCTGTTCACCCAGTCTTGAACCCTTTAGCACCAACACAGGTTTATGCTGAAGGGAACATGGCTGTGATTTCTCCTACTATCCCGGTGAACATTTCCAGGGATCCCAATATTATCGAGAATGTCTTCATCGGAGCTGAATGTTACCGTGAAGAGGTTCAAATTTACACCAAGCTCTTTAAAGAGTATAGGGATGTATTTGCTTGGTATTATGAGGAAATGCCTGGCATAGACCCATCTATTTTCCAGCATGAGATCAAGACCTATGAAAACGCTAATCCGGTGAGGCAAAAAATTCGTCCGGTCAATCCTAGAAAGGCAGCAGCTATCAAAGCTGAGGTTGAGAAGCTGCTTAAGGCAGGATTCATTTTCCCTGTTCCTTTGACTGAATGGGTTTCAAATCCCGTTCCTGTAGATAAAAAGCAAGGAACGATTTGAGTGTGCATCGATTTCAGAGACCTAAATAAGGCATGTCCTAAAGACAATTACCCCACACCATTCATCGATCAGATCATTGACGAGTGTGCCGGTAATGAGATTTTCTCCTTCATGGACGGTTTCTCCGGATATAATCAAATTACTATCCGTCCTGAAGATCAACATAAAACTGCCTTTATTTGTCCCTGGGGTACGTTTGCATACAAGAAGATGCCTTTTGGTCTTAAAAATGCTGGGGCTACCTTTCAGCGGGCCATGTCATATGCCTTTCACGACATCAAAAAGATTATCGAGGCGTACTTAGATGATTTAGCTGCTCATTCTCGAAAGAGGATGGATCATCCTGGTCACCTTCGGAAAATATTTGAACGATGTCGGTTCTATAAGATTAGATTGAATCCGAACAAGTGCGTTTTCGCGGTTACATCCGGTCGGCTATTGGGATTCATTGTGTCTAGGGAAGGGATAAGGGTAGATCCCTTCAAGGTTGAGGCAATACTTAGGTTGCCTCCCCCGTCCTCAATTCGTCAGCTTCAAAGTCTTCAAGGGAAGTCTAATTTTCTTCGGAGATTTATCGTCAATTATGCTGAAGTCACAAAGGGATTTATGAGACTGTTGAAGAAAGGAGTTCCTTTTCTTTGGGATGACTACGCTCAACGCTCATTCGATGCTTTGAAAAAAGCATTGACCTCTGCTCCTTTATTGAGTCCACCTGATTATAGCAGGGATTTCCTTTTGTATCTGGCAGCAGCAGAATCTACTATTGGTATGGTTCTGGTTCAGGAGGATGATGCTCTTGTAGAGCATGTTATTTACTACCTTAGTCGAGGCTTGGTAGGACCTGAACTCCGGTACACTCCGATAGAAAAGTTAGCTTTAGCAGCAGTTCATGCTGTGCAGCGACTCCGGCATTACATTATTCTTCGCAAAACTTATGTTTTGGCAGCTGCTAATCCATTTCAGTTTGTCCTCAGTAGGCGAGTGTTTGGGGGAAAATATAATAGATGGATTGTGATTTTACAGGAATTTTATCTTGAGTTCATGTCTGCCAAGTCCAAGAAATCATTTGTTTTTGTGGAATTGATCTCCGAGTTACCCTGTGGGGAAGAGATGATTTATGATGAATCCTTTCCGGATGAACATTTATTTCTTATCTCTTCACAGGATCCTTTGTACGGAGATATCATTGTGTATCTCCAGACTGCGAAGTTTCCCTCTACTTTTTCGAAAGATGAGCGTCGTAAGCTGCGTCACTTGGCCAAGAATTATTTGATTATTGGTGATGCTTTATACCGTCGAGGGGTTGATTCAATCTTGAGATGCTGCTTAACTCTCGAAGAAGCTTAGGATGTGCTGAATGATTCTCACAGTGGAGCTTGTGGGGGTCATTTATCTGGGCTTGCTACAACCCAAAAAATCTTGCGTGCTGGGTACTTTTGGCCCTCGATTTTCAAAGATTGTATTGAATCAGTCAAGAAGTGCCATCCGTGTCAAGTCTATACTCGGAAAATGCACGCTCATCCAGCTCTGCTTTTTCCAGTCATTACTGTCGGTCCTTTTACAAAGTGGGGTATTGATTATACTACTTGTAACCCGCCTTCGGCCAAAGGTCACAAGTACATTATTGTAGAAGTAGACTACTTTACGAAGTGGGTCGAGGCTATGCCTACTTTTGGGAATGATGGTGAGACTGCAACTCTTTTCCTTTTCAACCAGGTTATCGCTCGTTTTGGTATTCCTAGAGAGATTTTCACTGACCATGGCAGTCATTTTCAGAATAGTATGATGGCTGAGTTGGCTCTCAAATTGGGTTTCCAGCAGGAGCATTCATCTCCATATTATCCTCAAGCCAATGGGCAAGTGGAAGCCGTGAATAAATCCTTGAAGACAATTCTTCAAAGGACAATTGATAAAGCTAGATCCAACTAGCATATTATGCTATATCCTGCACTTTGGGCATACAGGACGTCAGTGAAAACTGCAACTGGCTTTACTCCATTTCAGCTAGTGCACGGGGTGGAATCCGTATTTCCTATTGAATGCGAGATTCCTTCTCTTAAATTAGCTGTTGAACTTCTTCCTGACACTTCTAGTCTGGCAGAACGGCTTCTTCATCTGGAACATCTCGATGAGAAGCGTTGGGATGCCGCCACGATGAATGAAGCACATAAAAACCGAGTTAAAGTTCAGTACGATAAGGCGGTCAAGCCTAGGGTCTTTTCGGAAGGTGACCTTGTTTTGGTCTATGCCCAAGAAAAAGATGCCCTGGGGGCAGGAAAGTTTAAGTCTATGTGGTATGGCCCCTATATCGTTAAAAAAATCCTTAAGAAAGGAGCATATACCTTGGTTGATTTCGAAGGGAACGAGTTGCCGGAGCCCCGAAATGGGCTCTATTTGAAGAAGTATTATGCCTAGGCTTCGGCCTGGCATGTTGCTTTTGTATATAGTAGTTTTTTCTTTGTACATAAATGGTTGATTTTCGATCTTTGATGAGTTGGTGATGTTTTTGATCTGCTTTGGCAGGTTGTGTTGGATGTCATGAGTCATTTTGGTTTCGCCGATGGTGCTAGTAGACACACTCGGAACTTAGCTTCCGCGGCTTGGGTGCTTCATTATCCTTCCGGTCAGCTGTTAGTATCAAGAGGGGTCTGCATTGGTCCTGCTTCCAATAATATAGCAGAATACACTGCAGTTGTTTATCTACTCTCGGAGGCAATATCTTTGGGTGTTGATTCATTGGTAGTTTTCTTGGACTTTCAGCTGGTGGTGTCGCAGTTGAACAATACTTATCGGGTTCGTGACCCATTTTTATTACGGTTGTTCTTGAGGGTACGTTTGTTATAAAGATCATTTCAATTTTTAACTTTCATTCATATTCCTCGAGCTGACAATTGGTTAGCAGACTCATTAGCTAATCAAGCAATTGATTGGCATATTAATCATTCCATACAATAAAATTTTAATCATCAAAAAAATCATACATTTGATACATTTATCACATCACATCAAATATCGCTGTATATATATCATCAGAGTGTTCAAAAACTTTACAAAATTTGGATCCATAAGGTCATACAAAACTTGGGCTTATGCCCGATCATGTTCAGTCTCAAAAAAGAATATACAGTCATCTAATACATAACATCTATTTACTCCTGAGGTCCCTGCCCAGAAGTCGTGTTCCTATAGAATGTGACCGCGGTGGCAACTCGGCGGAATAATCGTACCCAGTCTCGGGGCACTCCTACCACCCGTCTCTGGATGGCTTCCGGCAGGTCTTCCATGGCAACCATAGGTATTTGGCGGGTTAACCCCTCCAAGTTCCTCTGCACAGCCTGGAGAGTCCTGTTTGAATCCACTATATCTGCTTTGCCCCTGCGACGCTTGTGGCGCGGGAAACCCTCAGGTCGAACTGGTCCAATATCTGTATCATGATCATGTTTACATTGTCAGTCATTATGAATCTAATCAAAAACATGTTTGTTTTTCATTTTTTCATACATATTTGAAAAAATCCAAAAAAATTATATAAGTCAAAAAAATTTGCAAACTTACCGACTGTGCCCCATGCTGTGCCTGGTGGAAGAACTAGATCTGGATCTCCACGAAAGTCCATCCCGGCATAGGGATAGTCGTCCACTGCAATGATTTGTTCTCCCCACCAAAGGAAGAACTCATCGTCCCAAGTGGTCCGGGGAACTTCACTTCCCCCTAATCTCTTCATCATGTCCGCCCAACGGGCAATTCTTGGGTCCCGCGGGCCACTGATGGTAGAGATAACTCTGGGTCTCAATGCTGGTATCTTCTCAAAGAATAATGTCATCAAAATAGTACCATACCCAAAGTGTTTGGTCTTTCCTTGGCGGATTGAGGTCAACTGTTGTTTCATGTTCAGTAAAAGGGTTGTGCACCAATCATACACATGACTCAAGCATTCTACTGCTATGCTCATTTGCGTCCTGGACGCCTGATGTAGGGAGACAGATCCTGCCACTCTGCCAATGGTGAAAAGGAGGATTTTCATGTGCAAATCCCGTAAATCTTTAATAGCAATCTGAGTTCCAACTTTCTTGGAACCCTCTACACAATACACGTGGACATAATCTTCCACGGTTAGCCCTCCCAGGGGCTTCCCGTGCAAGTCTACTGGTTCTCCCCTCCGGGAGAGTCCAGTAATAAAGTATATGTCTTCCACTTCAATGCGTACTGGCATCTGATCTATCACGAAACAATCTTGGTCTAGTTCCCAGTAATTGACGAGCATTTCTAGCAACCGAGGATTGCTTTTCATATTTGGCATTTTGAAGAATTTGAACAATCCGCAATTCCGAAGGATATTTTGCGATGCTCGATCTTGCATGACCTCTTGATCAATTGCGCTATGTTCACGCTCCCTCCATGAGATTTTCATCCTGTCAAATTTCAACAAATCATCCATTAGCCACGGATTTTTTGATTCGGACCTGCGCATACGCGACTTTTTCTTTGCACAGTCGCGTGTATACGCGACTTTCCTATTACCAACCCGCGTATGCGCAAGTCCGAGTTTTTTAGCAAGGGTTTTAATGGTGAAATTCACTAAATTTTAATTTCCAAATGGACAAAATGATTTGCACAGATGATTGAGGAGCCTACCTGAAAAATTCGGTGCGATTCGACGGTTGGTTGTTCCTGAATTGACGAAAGAAGTTTTTTGCTCCAGAGCACTTTTTTCCAAATCAGCAATGCAATAATGAACCAAATATGAGGTAATTTGTTTATTTATGCCTAAAAAGTTGAAAATTTTCGCAAAAATTTCTTATGCTCATTTTTTCGATCTATCTTAAGCTGCATAACTCGGATGCCTGGAAGTGCCCAGTTTGGTATGTTTTCAGGTACATTTTGACGAATTTGAGATTTTTCCCGTTTTTGATCCATGATTACCGACTCGTCACGGCAGGTATATGATCTTCACTGGCATATAGGTTAGGAAAATTACTTTCCGTTGCATCTTGCATACTAGCCTCCATACTGATCACTTGCCATAGGGTCGACCCCATCAGGTCATGAGTATTACACCCATTTCACTCGCCGATTATTTAATCATGACTTGATGGTAGAGCCTTCATTTACATGGGCTTCCTAGTTAGTTCCTCGCTATCACTTTTTTCCCATGCTGCGTTTTATGTAGGCTCGGGAGTCCTCTTTAGTACTGCCATGACTTATGTGTTGAAGCTTCATTCTTCTTCTTCCTCACTATCATTTTTTCTGGCTATTACCCTAGAGGCTCCTTGGTGTCGTTAAGTTGTATTACTGCATTGCATATTGGCTACTTGTTTATCCTGGCCTTTAGCCGGCTTCATTTGGACTCAGTGTTTAAGACAACTTTTGACCTTGATTATTTGTACAAGTTAACCATTGCATGCACTTAGCTATCGCGACTTAACACCCTTTTACCCATGGATGGAACGTTCCTTTGAGTATCGCTTACCAGTTTCCGCCACCTTGCATTGAGCATAGGATTGTTCCAATCCCAGGAACTAGTGCATCTGATTTTTGATACTCGTTCTATCCATTGTAACATAGCATTCTTTTATTCTTTTTCAGGCTTATTATATGAAAAAGACAAAAAAATCAAATATAACAAAAAGAGCGGGAACGGGATGTATCTTCGTTGTTTTGATGGCAATACAGAGTCAGTTTGTCGCCCTTGAACAAAGCACATATACTTATATATATTTCATTCATTTGGGATGGTTTTAGTTTTGACCTAGGTTCAGCCTTTACCATGTTTCACTTGTCAGTCCTCCCCCGATTGGTTATCTCTTCCAATCATATGGAGAGTTTGTTCTGCCTCCTGCATAACAGACTTATACAGTGTCACTTTTTACTGCCATGGTCATCACGAGTCGTGCTTTTTTTCAAGGGAAGTCTAACCAGAGTCGGCCATTCTGCGGTGTCTCTTGACTCATTATTCAGTCGGCCTTCCCAGTCTTGTCGGTATCTTGTTCTATCACATCAGATGTTTTGGTCCTCTGCTCGTGCTGGTTTGAGAAGGTCTCCATTGACTTCTTGCTGGCGGGTTTGTCTCTTATCGACTACGACACATTGCTCTGAGAGCAAACCTAGAGCCGCACCCTGGCCCTATTTCCATCATTGATAGGTGACCTTATGCTCAGCATTTGATCATCATTATGGGTCTTTGACTGAGTGTTTTCCCCTGTGTTCGACGTCAGCATACATTATCACACTTGGGATTCGTGCAGTACCTTGATTTCCATTTGACCCTATCGGTGGATTTCTCGCCTCTGTGTCAGCTTTCATTATTGGTTGGTTCAGAGGGTTTCTTCCGTGCGCTAGCTTCATCTTGTGCACGTCGGAAACGTACTACGGTTTTGGTTCCATCACTCTCCTTCGTCCGATTCCTTCCAAATCTTGGCCTGCGGGTTACACTCGCGCTGGACTGATGTGGGATGCCTTAATGCCTTCCTTCCAGGAGATCTTTTCCCATCGACTCCGACTCATTGCTCTGGGAACAAGATCTAGAGTCTTTTTGTCAGTACCTTAGGGTTTGCAGTCATCAGTGGCAGACTCTTCGCTATCGACAGTGGGGATTCATCATTGCCTCTTGATTGGTAGATTCTTTCAAGTGTTCGACTTCAACTCATTCATTCGCACTTGTTAGATTGTACTGGGGCACCTTGACACTCATTATCATTATCGGTGGGTTGTCTCGCGTTGGTTAACAGTATACATCATTGACCGGTAATCCAACGATTTCTCACATGGTCGACTTCAGCTCATTTATTCCCATTGTGTAGAATTGTGCCATAGTGATTGGTGAAGACCTCGGGTTGCATCAGCATTTTTCGGTTCACTTTTGACAGTCCATTCAGTTTCTGCCAGTGATGCCGTCCACTCTTATATGTTGCAGTTCAGTACAACAACATCCTATATGTTGGCTCCTGAGTTGCATGATAGTACCATTTGTTCCGCCCTTTATGATTTGGTACTTGGAGATTCAGTTACTTATTTGATCAGACATCCAGTTGCAGCATCCTTGATCAGCTTTCTATATGTGATACTTGGACATTGATTCAGACTTCCTAGCCATGCTCAGATGATTCATAATGTACTTTCAGTTCAGTTATACTTGTATACATTTTGGATCTATTTAGTACTTTCTATATGATGTATTTTTGACTGAGCATGGGTATGCCCGCCTCAGAATGAGTTGACTCTCTGTTTTCTTTCATTGGTTTTTGGCAGGATGAACTCTGGTGAAGTCCTCTCTTGTCCTTGCGAAGTTCTTTCTATGTGCATAATACATTTTGGCCATCATGTACCCCTTCTGACCTCATGTATTAGGGGGCATCTGTTATAGCATCATTTCTCACCTTCATATGATTCATGATTGCTTTTATGGCTTTGGGCACCCATTCCTACAGACTTGGACAAATTCACTAAAAAATAGTGTAAAAATCCCCATACGTGATTATGCCCAGAATTTTCCGCGTGTATACGCGAGTCCACATGCACTTTTCCGCGTATGCTATTAAAATCATTAAAAAATATATAAAAATTCCCTATTTTCGGGCTGGGTTGATGGTTACTCTGGTATTTCAACCACCCCAGCACGTGGCCAATTGTTTCCAACTGTTGAAACTACTTTGAGGGAGTATAAAAGCACCTCATGTGCATGGCCTAAGGGAGAGAGAGAATTATTGACATTATACTCCGTTGGTATTCCCTATCCAAGTCTGAATTCCTGTGCCTCCTGCACTTCCCAGTTCATTACAAGAAACCTTTGTTTCTTGGAGATGCTCATTCCTTTATATGTCATCTCGTATGCACTAGTTCCGAAGGAATCTTAGCGAGGCAAGGGTGGGACAGATCCAGACGACGGTCTGCTTGAATATCGTGGAAGGATTCAGGTGATCTCTCCACTCGTTATTTCTGTACATGCTATTTATAATACAGAAGTACCATCTTGTTCCCGAAATATACGTGTTAGTGTCTGCTTACATATATGAGAAAATTTTTATTTAAGCATTCATTATGGTTTATCTGATGTTTTATATGGATTTCACTAACATTTAGAGTAGATATATGCTGTACAACCAGTTCTTCGTGCTTGTTTCTTCTTGTCTTTCAAGTTAAGAAGGAAGAAGGGTTGCTGGGGGTTTGGACCCCGCGGGATCTGCTTCAACCGTAGGACCTACGGGTAACTTCCTCGTTCTACTCTATTTAGTTTTTCATGAACATGTATGGTTGTGTGAGTCCTTCTTAAGTAGCATGCCCCTGCTCTGTGGAGGTTTAAACCCAACAAACCTCTAGGGTGATTTTCCCCGAAACAATAGGATTCTAGCCTGCACCCTTATTCTGCTCCTCAAATTGAAATCCCCGCCCTTTGTCAGATGCATTGAAATTCTTGCGTGGTGTTGCATTCTCTTTATCACCTTTGTCATGAGGCCTCACTCGCTTCTTATCACATTTCCATTTATTCCTTGCGTTAACTTTCCAGTATGGTTTAGTCTTAGATATGTGCTTTGATTTCTCATAACAATGCTTTAGCTTTCAGATGTCATCCTCCAAGGATCTAGGCTCATCAAACTCAATCGTGTCTTTGAATGCTATTGGAAACCCACTGATGAATCTTTGAATATTGGATTTCTCTCCTTGAGGTAAGTCACATATCTCAACAACTCTAGTAATATTCCAGTGTACTCCTCGTCAGTCATAGACCCCATCTTTAGCTCATAGAATTTTTTTCCCTGTCATCATAGTACCTCTACGATAGATACATATTCCTGAATAATCTCTCAAATTCACTCCAAGTAAACTCCTCCTCATAAATATCTATGACGTTATTTACATATTCCCACTAGATATCAGCTTTACCTTTAATACTAAATGTAGTTATTCTAGCATTCATGTTCTCTGAGAAATCACGAAATATGAAGAACTTATTCATTCCAAGAAACCATGCTTATGCATCCTGTGTTTTCTTAATTTCCCCATCGAATGTAGGTGACTTGGATTTCTTGAACTCATCTGGAAATTATCCCATATCATTCCTCCTGTAAGGATGATAGTGATCATGACCATGATAACTGTCAGAACTAGAACTAGAATAATATGTGTGGCTATCACCCCTCCTGTCTGATGTATCCAAGAACCTTTCATCCCTAATCGTGTCATATCTATATGACATGTGCCCATTATGGGGCCTACTACTATAGACCCCATTAGTCTTATCCTCCTATCCATAGTTGATTCAGAGTGGTCCATGTCTCTGCAATTCTAACAAACTCTAAGGAATTACTGCTTTGACTTCTTCTATTTTCTCTTGTGCATGCATGATTCTGTCATTATCTACTTTGAAACTCCTTATTTCTTCCTTCAAACTCTTCAATGTGTATGCTAAATCAGAAGAGTGCCCAACACCATGATGCTCATCTGATTCATAGGGAGAATATTTGTATTCTACCATCTTGCTAGTCATCTTTGATCTCTTCTTCTGGCGAGGTATATTATGAAAACTAAGCCAAATAATAAACAAACCAATGTACCTTATTATATTGTGGGGAGGATGTCTCATATGCAAGACAGACCAGATTATCACAATACATATAGAAACATAATTATATAAACATATAAGCATATTTTCATCCATTATCCAGTTATCAATGCATGATTATGGTGACCACATGCCATGAATTCATGCGCAATGAACATCATCCAAAAAATGTATGCATAACAACATATATACACTAACACACATAATCAATGCATGACCAAAATACACTCACAACCAATACATTCAACAATGGCACCATCAACTTTCATATGACGATACCACTGTAATCATGACCAATGCCATGCATATACAACAAGTACATATACCACATGCATAAGGACCTATATGAAACCGAAATGTACATATGATAGCACACTCATCCAAGAGAAATTGAAACCAAACATTGCCTAAGGAGAATGGAACCATGATCTGATACCACTTTGTAACACCCTCCTCCCACATCTACCGATGTAAACAGAAAACTGGGGTAAAAATGTGATGAAGAGTTAATATGATATGATTCAACTCCCTATATATCAATTAAGGAAGTGGAACCGATGGAACACAACCAACCCAACCTTCTACACTGGAAACAAAACCCCTAAGATCCATCCAACCCATCCAAGTGACCAACCCCTAAGACAAACTAAAATTTGTTTGCATTAAAGCCTCATTCGCTCCCTTGACATGGGCATGCATGAAGTTGGGACCCTCCAATCACTCACACAAAAAGGCATGTCTGCGACTCATGACTTTTCTAGGTAGTTATGTGCATTCGAATCCAGATTTCGTGCCAATTTTTTAGGGCCAGGACTCAGGCCACTGCCAAAAAATCCATGAAGATTCCATAAATGAATAGTAACATCAAAACAATGACACTAGTGCAAATAATTAGACAAGGAATTGACTGGACCTCTACTAGCCATGACAAGAATTTGGTCAAACACATCACCAATATGCATTCTACACATTTAAACAACAAATCTGAGCATAAGCATATCACATTTATCTTAGAATCACTAATAAGAATTGACACCTCATCACAATAAATTGATTACCATATTTTAATCCATACATTCAATGATTAACCAAAACATGATGAGATCCATACATTATCATTGTCATAAAACTCTGTCATAACCAAAAAAAACACCAAGGATATAAAATCCATATAAACCACATATGAAAAAGTATATTTACCCATAAAATACCAAGGAGAAAGAGCTCTTATTGATGATTTCATAGGTCGACCAGGTATGGGACTTCCGCGAACCACCCGACCACAGACTAGGTTGAATCGAATATTTCTTTCATCTAGTCACCCACGTTCCATATTCCAAGCATGAATGTGGAATCTCATAAAAAAATCAATCAAAACAAAACTAGGGCTTCCAAAGGCCAGAACACCTCAACCCTCAACTAGTGATTCCAAATCACGGTCGTACATAACTAACCATAACCAGATCAATATCTACCTAAGATGTCTAGGGCTCTAGAGAATTTGTTCCAACCAAATTTTCCAGGACTACTAACTCAACCCAAAAATTTCGATGGGTTTTTAGAGCATTTGTCTAACCATGGATTCCAAGACTAGTAACTCCACCCACAAATTACTTCCAGATAACTTTTCCAACGAAGGCTTCCAAGACTAGTAACTCAACCCAAGTTGTTATAGGTCTTCCAAAGTGTTTGTCCAACTGAGGCTTCCAAGATCCACAACGAAAGGCATAAGAAAACCATCTAGAAAACAAAAGTAAAACCCACAACACCATGAATATCCAGGAAATGGAAAGGCTAGGAAAAATCACTATCAATCTAGGAAATACCCCATGCCAATAATAGATCATAATCAAATAACCACATATATATTCCATGCATGCCAAAACTAGTAAAAGAATCATACATTCAACTCAGTACCTACAAGAAAAACCCATTGTAGCTAGTGATCCCGATGTCCTCTTGCTCTTTTATGATTTTCCTTTGCCTTATTGATCCAAATCCTAAGTATGCCACACTCCTCCAAGAGTGCTCCATAAAAACTCTAAGTACCCAAGAGTAGGAGAGAGAGAGAGAGAGAGAGAGAGATAAATTATAGCTCCAAAACTGAATTGATCAAAAGCCATTAACTAATCCTCAAAATTATTTTTATTAATGAGGCCTCTATTTTCTTCATTTTTCCATTATTTTCCTTCATTTTCCTCCTCACATGCAACTCGTGACCTTTCACCTCCCTTTTCTCCTATTTTCCATTATTTTCATAAATAAATGCAATTAAATGTCACTTTTCCTTTCTGAAGACTTAGCCATTTCCTTTTTCCAATTTCCATAGCCATAATAAACCAAATTAATGCCTAGGATTTTTTTCCCAACATTCATCTTGGAATACATGTCCCATGGACAAGGTATTATTTTACCTTTATTAACTTTTATATGGATTTTTGACTAGGTTTGTTACACCTATGATGGTTGCTTGATACATGAACTTCTCAGGGGTGCAAATTTTGCATACAATCTTCATTTTGGGTGTAAATTCACTTATTAGAAAAAAATATACAAGGATTACTAATTTCAGCTACAACTAGGGAGTCCCATGGCAACCCCTGATCCTATGTATTACCAAAAACCCATTATTTAGGTTGGAGACAATTTTTTTGAAAAAACTGTTTGTGGAGAAAATGTAATGTTTGATGTTTCAAGTGAACATTTCACCCATATTCAGGGATTGTAAGATTGAAAATTCACGGTGAATGATTTTCAAGTTATTTTATTAATAATTCCAAAACAAATGATCAACCAGGGGTTGTAAACATAAAGATGCTACACTATATGTACAAGGATCAAGGCATCAAGAGGTTCATTAGCATATTGTTTAAGAAAGGAAATTCATGGGAAACCAATTTTGGACCTTTATTTTAACATGATTTCACCCACCTTTTTTTCTCTATGATTTCCTATATCCATATTCAATTCCTACCATTATCATCCTCAATATGTATATTTCTAGACTAATATAATAAATCAACAACTATAAGCATGCCAAGGTAAAATGTTAATTAATTTATGTATTTACTTTGTTTTCAATTCTTTAAGAAGGTTTAAATGATATTTTGCTAAAGATGGTAAATGTTGAGAAACAATTATTGTGCCATATGGAAAGTCCCTGCTCACATAGTTGAGTTCCTACTAACAAAGTAGAGTTACATATCCTATGTTACAGGTTTTGATATTTCTAGTTGTCTTGGTGCAAATTAGGAACATGGTTTTGTAGATTGGAGGCCTAAGATTGTTTCATGTTATTCCATCAACAGATTGAGATCTTGAATTCCATTCCTATGAATGATATCGAATAGGATATATTTAAAATTTGTCTATAGTTTGTTATTAGCTAAAATGATACTTAGGATATGATCATTATTGTAATACATCAACGAACTTGGTTATTTTTGTAATTATGTTTCCAAGGGCTGAGATAGGCCTAATCTTGTAGATAGAGGATTTGTTCATGTTTTTTAGAAGAATATATATATATATATATATATAGATTTGTATGGATAATTGGAACACAACAATAATATATAGAAATTGGATCAAAGATAGTAGATAGATATAAAGTATAGCAGATAGTATATGGCATATAACATATGAATATGTTATACTTCCCTTTGAATACAGTATAATATTGTTGGGTTTTCAATTAAAGGCTTCAATTATTTCTCTAGAGTGGTGATAAGAGTTTATTACTGAGTAATTCACAGTAGCCTTCTCCCAAGGAAGGCAGGGACCCATTGTCAGGAAGTTGTCCTACATTTGTAGATGGTATTCTTGTAATTTTTTTTCATCTCATCTATAGCTAGATTACTTCATGTTTATGAATTTTCCTTCTCAACAAGTTTTATTTCCAAAATAGTTTGTTATTTATTGAAAGACTCATTTAGGCCATATACCAAACCATATTTCATTTCATGTGCCAACATATGGTACCATATGAATTAGTGAGCATCATTCATTTGGTTTAATGATTTATTAAATCATCATCTCAATTTATAAAAACTTATGGAAACATAGTACATGGTTCATTGATATTCCTGAACCAATTGAGCTCCATCTAACATTCAATGCTTGAGAGGAAGTAATTATACTTATTTAGAGTATTATGCAAGTGTGATTTTTAGTTACTTTTAGTTGTTATGATTTCAAGATGTCCCAAGCTTTATTATTGCACATATAGTGGCTATGCCTTATAAACTTACGAGCCTTGGGTTGATGACGAAATTTTTGGGGCTTATACATATAAGTAACTCAAAATTTTGGAATCATTGTTGAGGAAGGTGCTAAAGGGATTATATATGAGTTAGGTAGGTTTCCTTTAAATTACACGTCTTGTGGGAGGAGAAACAATAAGACACAAAGATGCCCTAGTTTAGAATTGTTGAAGGGGTTCTAGCCCAACACATCCACTTTAGTGGGTTTCAAAAAATTCTTATTGTTCCTTTTATGCATGGAAAGGGAAAATTTTCTCATGTCAGTAGAAAAATTGGTGAAAAAAATGTCTTAGTAGCATGAGTTTCTTGAATACATGCTTTGCTTCAAAATTTGTTTTGTGTGCTGTACAGGATTTCATTTATTTTCTTATAATTTTTTTCTTTTTTTCTGTAAAGACCCCACACACTAATCCATGTGCAAGAAAAGGATTAAAAAAAATAGTAGTAATACTTCGAGGAGGCTCAAGAATAGTTGGAGGGAGGATGTTACTCAAAGAAATCACTCAAATATTTGCAACAACTTGAAACATTTCTACAATTCAAGAAGAACAAATCCTAACAGCCTTCAAGATTATGCATGTCCTCCAGGAATTTATAGTGGAGAAAAAAATCCATGGGAAAAATAAATAATAATACCTAGAAGATAACAAGCAACCATGGAACACATTTTATGAAGAAATTGAGAAACTTCCATTGTGTACATCACCAAATCTTGTGTATAGTCAAGAGACTAGCCATTAAGTGAATATGGTAAGAGAGGACATACAAATCCAAGATGATGAAGAAGAGGAATGAAGGATTTATGATTAAATTGAAACATGCTCCATATAGTTATCATACTAGAGCAACGCCTTACCCTTCAACTTTTCTTGGCACCAAATCAAGAGGATCAACTAGACATTCTTCATATTCAGGTATATATCAAAGCTTATATTTTCAAGTTTGAATATGAATTCTTTTGTAATCATGTTTTGCATGTGGATCCACAAGAAACATAAATATAATTTAGAGAAATTTTACTTTTTTATCAGGGTATAATAGTGCAGTGAATAAATGAATAAGCTTAGTTTTGAAAACAAGATCTTCTCGTAAAACCTAGCAGGGATCTAGTTAGAAACCAGGCAAGTGACTAGATCCCAAATAAGCATGTCTCTCCAGTTCAAAAAAATGAATTTTGGTTCTATAATCCTCTTCAATGATTGGGAGTTTGAATTTTATCTACCATATTCAACTTTTGCATACTAATCACATTGGAGAAGTTTTTCACAAGAAGAAATAAGGAAGAAAAACTTTATTTCTTTATGTGGGTTTCTGAGAAACTTGTAGTAAAGATCATTTTTAGCAAGTAGCATATGTTTGTTTTGAAGATTTATTGTGGATACAATTTAGAAGTTACTTATCAATATAGGTACTTATAGCAAGCAATATTGGTAGTGTTTCAATAAGAATATGAGTCTTTGATCACAGGAAGTCCACAGGAGTAGCAGAAAAACCTGTAAGTAAAAAATTTGAAGAGAAAACTCTAACAACATAATTCATGCATATATGTAAATATCGATGGTATATCAGAAGGTAAAATTGAGTTATGAATATTTTATTCTTTCTTATTTTATTGAATATAAAGGAAGTTGATATTATAAAGATAGCATTTACTTACATAATTATGGGATTATCCTATCTAATCCAACCACTTCATAATATGATTTCATCCATCTGTGTAGTTCTGATATTCATTTATCCCTTTATTATATTTTTATGATGGTCCATACCATTTTATTATGAGGATATCATCGCCAATCCTTTTTCACTTTAATGTCATTATTATTTATTTTTATTTTTTGTTGGTAATTTAGGCTATTCTATATTAATTCGAGAAGAGAAACAATACATATGCTACAAGCAGGTTTTGGGGGCTGCCTCTATGGAGGAAACAAGCCCAAAAAGTACTTGAGACAATAAATTAAAAAATTCTCAGTAGCTCTAATGTATCCAGATATTACAAAATGCACAGAAGAAAGAGTATAGCTTGAGATTCCCTGGTGGTAGCATGCATGAAAAAAACCATGGAATAAATGAGTAGCTTCGTAGTCCTTAGTATTTAGCTTCATCATTACTGTCGGGTGCTTCCTCCTCTATGGGGTAGGCGTAGGCCTGCGCAGCCACTTCCTCATAATCTGCTACTGGACGCGTAGGTTTGGGGACCGGTGCGCAAAGGATGGGGGACTCCAGATACTCAGCGTCAGGGACGCGTGTCCAAGTGCCTTTAGAATCCATAATCCAAACATCAGCTTCATCGTCTTCCTCCTCCTAAGCCAGTAGAGGATTAGTCTTGTGAGGCGGGGGATGCACTTGGTGTGTGATGGTAGACTTCCGGGGACCACATCTATCTCTTTGCGCAGCTTGCGCTGGAGATTCTTCCTCCAGCTCAAGATCGTGGCTCTGTATAGCACATTTTCCAGAGGAGGAGATTTCAACAGACTCTAAATGGTTTTCCATTCCACGGTGGTAACATTCAGGGAGAGCCCCTCTCTATCCATCGTGGATGTTTCTTTGGCACGATCTGAGAACCATTGCCCGCTGTAGCAAAGGAGAGGCTTCAATGGAAGGGTGCGCAACAGGAGGACAGAAAATATCAGAGACTAGAGGAGCAGAAGGGCTAAGGTTAATATGTGCAAGCTGGGTAGTCACAACCCAGAGGGGTTTGCATAGAGAAGCTCTAGGCAAAGGGCTGTGCGGCAGACTGGTGGTGTAGGAGGGAAAAAATAGAGACAAAAGGAAAGAATGAGGGAACTTACTATGAGTCTCTTTGGGATGAGGGCCCATCCTTTTATAAGGTTTGATACACATGTGAGGGGGATGGTCATGAGTGAACCTCATACGCGGTTGCATGCCATATCCAATTTCCTTAGTAGGCCTGAGGGAAGAGTAATGGCTGATAGTCATATTAATCCTGTTAATAATTTATGATGATTTCTGCAGAGGGGTACCCTGGAGGGGGTAACACTGTACCAAACATCTCATCATCATGCCTTATCTCATTCATCTCATGTAGATGGCTAACGGTTTGAGGATCCACAGCGGGTGAGGCTCTGCGTGGTAGATCTCCATCCTCAAGGGCGTGGGGGAGATGATTATCATTCGTGCCACTTCTGTCACCACATCCGGGGGGAGTAATGTCATTATTATTAATTGGTTCAACCATTTTACTTATTCAAATAATTGGATTTGAATGAATATTCTCTAGTTTACTCATCCATTCATGACTATTTAACTCCATAATTGATTCAAATTAATTGGTGAAACAAGTGTCAAATATGTGATTACCCCTACGCAATATTTGATAGGTATTTTTAATGAACCATGGGGAAACCAAAGAATGAACGCCATAAACCCACATCCACTGAGGAATTAGAAAATTTCCATGGGTATAATTCATGCAATTAGAGGTTAGTGGTAGAAGGATGGCATAATTTCTTTGGAAAAATTCAAGGGTTTGATGATGAAGTCAATTTCCAGTTTGTAAAAGGATTTGAAAATAAGGTATCACATTTTGGGGACCTGATCATGACAATGAATGAAAGAACCATTTCCCGAGAGACTAGGTTTCCACTTGAAGGAGTAAAATTGTTAAAAAACAAGGTTGTTGACAAACATTTGAGCATACACTTTCTCAAGAATGAAAATTAAGACGTTGACTGGGTGAAATGAGTGCCTCCTTCTTGGATCATAAATGAATGACATAGTATTTTGTTCATTCTTCAGAAATACCTAACATGTGAAGGAAGGTATGCCATTACCTTTTTGTATCATATTTTTCTATTACTTCATTTTTCTCTAGATCATAAAATTAATTTCCCTGATTTGTTGTGGAAGAGTTTGCAGAAGATGTCATAGAAAGTACAGAAGATCCCTAAAAACCCTCATACTAGTCTCTACCATTATGAACTTATTAAAATAGTAATAGAAGATGAGTTAAATATGAGGAATGAAGTTTGGGATGAATTATTGGGAGAAAACGAGTTCAATTCAGTTAACATAGTTCCTCAAGAATAAGGTATTCAACATATTCCTAAAATAAGAAGCTTAGATGAAGTTCTTAATGTTGAAGAATATAACTATTTTTGGTCTTCATAATTGTACTTGAGTCATGATGCAATATATTTGTCAAAATAAATTTTTATTATTATTAAATTGACTTATTAAAGCATGGGTTTCATGCTTGGGTCAATGGTCATTAGGTCAAAGCACTCATTATGTTCTCTAGGATTATTTTGTTAAGTCAAAGTCAAATTTAAGTAACAGACCCTTCTTAGAGCTCATTGTGTCAAAGAAAGAAAAATATTTTTTTAATTATTATTCCTCCATTTTGGATCAAGGCCTAAAATTAGCTAAAATTTCAAAGTGCTCAAAATTTCTTCAAACTTGAACGACCAGATAGATTTCGTCACCAGGATTCCGGTGCAAATCGTTTCATTAAAATCCGAGTTCATATGACTGAGTTATCGTTTGCTGTTCATTTTCCAAAATAGGCAAAAAAGGAGAAGAACAGGTACATTGATGATGTGGCGGGTACAGTCATCATTGCATGGAATATTCTCCAGACTGCAGCCAGTGGCACTATGACAAGTGTTGTCTTCAGATTTGCCAGATGTGTTAAGTGAATAAAGAAAATGTCCAATGACCTCCAATATTCTTCCTAAGTTGGAATTTGAAATTTTTTAAGGTTGGAGTATAATCCAACCAGAGGGTGCCACGTGTGCTATCTGGTGGGCCATCTCCTAACCTATGGGGTCGAATGTCAAATTTTAGTAATGTTGGACATTTAAGTTCATGGTTGAATTATTGGGTTGGACCTTAGTCTATATGGTGGAATTATTTTAAATATACATTTTGTATACATACATACATACATACATACTTATATATATATATATATATATATATATATATATATATATATATATATTTTTTTTTTTTTTTACAAACCCACTGTTCGGCAGACTCCACCAAAGTGAGAAGAGCTCCTATCTACATATAGCAGAGGCCCAAACCTAGTCGAATCGACAAGTATGGCGGAGAAGTCAATTGTATCATTGTGCAAAATTTATGTGGCAGAGTGGGGGTCAAACCCCTGACCTCACGCCCGCAAACCAACGCCTCTACCACTTCTCCTACATGGAGTTCCTTACGCGTTAGGTTCTCTGCGCGTATTTAAAGTTTCACCACCCGACCATTGGGGGTTGGAGGGGGCCAGCCCCTCGGGCCAACCTCCTCTCCATGTGGCCATATCCCGAAGTCCGAGTGCCAGTACAATTGAACGGTGGAAAATTTAATCACATTTAATTAAATCTAAAACGTGGATTAGTGACGAAAATACATGATTAGCACTTAAACTATGCTTATCACTAAATTGTGGTTATCCGCTCGTAAGCACACTTGGTGCTAATTAATCAGGAGATTACGGTTGGCAGAAATTATGGAGGGCGCGAAAATTTTGGCAGACTTCTAAATTTAGAAAGTTAACTGGCAGTTCCTCTAGTTTTAGAGGAGAAATTGGGGCAAAATTGGTTTTGGTCATAACCCACTCAATTTTTTACCAAATTGAGCTCAGTAAAAGTCATTCTAGGCTAATTGGCATGATGGGAACTCAATGGAGTAGGTTGAAGAGTGTAATATTCAAAAAATTTCACATGTTTATTTGGAATATTAGAGTTCTTAATTTTCTTAATTAATTAAGTAAAAGGGTGAAGGGACCCATAATCATCAAAGATGAAAAAAATCTACTTTTGAAGTTGTATACGGATATTCTAGATCTAGATCTCAATCATGGAGTAGTGGAGAAACTTATTAATGTGAAAGAAGTGGATATTATGTCTCATTTATGAGATAGATCATGGAGGATGAAACAGTCAAATAAGATCATGGATCTTAAATGTAAAATAATGACGATCTTTGAAAAGGTAAACTGAGATCATAGTGCATTCAAAGTAGGATCATAAAGCACTTATGATAAGTTAGTGGAGGAAGTGATCCATTTAATGCACACATGATGGAGAGGGTGATAACCACATGTAGACATGATGTAGGACATGGAGAAACAACGCAATCAACCATGGAGACTTATGACCACATGAAAAACGCAGTTATGGAGTTGGCCTAGGCTATGGAAGGCTCATAATCTATATAATGAAGGTGAAGGTGCAATAGAAGGAAAATTTTAGATACTTGGATTATTCTTTGATTTGTTTAGATCTGGATTTGTCTTAGGACATTTCTATGCATGCTTGATCTGTTTAGCTAAGTTTGCAGTGCTGTTTAGCATAGGGTGTTTCCAAGTGAAAATCCCACCCTTACCCATGGGGGACTTGTAGGCCTACTCTGGGAAGGTTTTCTATTGAGCTGCTTTCCTTATCAGGCATTGGTGCCATCTTCAGGAGGTTGTTTCTATCATTTCAGCTAGGAAACCAGTGGAGGATCCATCCTTCACTTTTTTCTTCATATTCAGTCTTCTAGGAGAATCATATCTATATCTAGAATTCAGGCCATTGTATTTTACCTCCATGTAGTAGTAGTCCCTTCAAGGATTGCGCTATCCAGTCCTGTAGATCTATTGGAGGAAATAAGTTTCCAGTATTTCAACTGGAAATCCTGTGAGGGATCATCTCCTCACATTGGATCTATTGTTTCCATCATTTTGGAGCTGTATTGACATATCTAGCAGTAGGATATTGAGCCTCCCTCTCTTACAGCACAATTTTCTAAAGTTGTTGTTCATCCAACAACTTTTCTTAGTGGAGGAGATTGGAGGAGCTAGATCTTGAGATTTTAGCCCAAGGATCTAGTGAAGGGATCAACCCTTCTTTCATAGAGCTGATTGTACATCATTGTAGCCATCATATCATTTGTTCATGTAGCAAATCTGCATACCCAACAGCTACATAGTGAAATCCCTAAGAGAGTGATTTCCTTATATTGATATATCTGAGAAATCATTTGTGGGTTATCTTGGGGATCCATCATAGAGCCTAGATCTAAAGTTTCAGCATCATTGGAGCTCCCATACTGCCTAGATCTGACTTTCTATCTTTCTAGCAGTTATAGTCCCAATAGTTACAGTAGGGACAATGCAGTTTACCTTCCATGAGTCCAGCAGTTATGAAGTCCCTCTTGTTGGATCATTCCAGGGTCATTCTAGGCCATCTCTTTGGCTTCAATGTCTCATATTTCAAGCACTATTGTACTTTATTTTCACCTTCCATATAATAAAGTGGATTGGCTATTTATATGCATTCTTATGTGTATTTCGATTTATTGTTTACTTTGCTGCAATTCTTATATTGTGTTTAAGTATCAATGCATTATTCCATTTTGGGATATTACAGTGGTATCATAGCATGAAATTTGGCTCAACTTGTGGGCACTTCATCTTTTACATCAAAAGAAGAAGCATATAGAAGAGATCTATCATGAAGGAGGATTGTAGTTTTTCCACTCTTCTCTTTAGATCCCTGCAAGATATCTCCAAGGAGGTCAATCAAATGAAGAGAGAAAGGAAAAGGAAGGATCCAAGAAGAATATTGGATGAGGAAGGTCCAAGCACTTCCTATCAGCAACAAAGAAAACTATAGAATCATAGATCTCCTCATAGATATACTATGCCCACTTTCTTCGAAGAAGGTGAATGGTATAGTCATGAAGAAAGAAGAAATATGGAACCTGAGACTCATGAGACTCTTAGTTTATATCTTGAATAGTACAAGCATAGTCTAGAGCATTCAAGGAGAATCTAACCCTCCAACAATTCTTCAAAATCAAAGAAGAAAGAAGATCCTATAGCAGCAACAGAAGAAAGAGGCACAATATATTCTATTTGCCTACATTTGATGGATCTTCCTCAAGCACTGTAAAGGCTTAGAGGAAAGAGTTAGATGCATTCTGTAGGCTACATTCTGTAACTGAAAGAGAGGTTGTTCAAATTGCAACACTTCATCTTCATGGTGAAGCCAATGATTGGTGTTTTGGTCACATAGAGCATGCAAAGGTCACTAAATATTCAGATTTCTTTCACAAGTTGAGAAAGAAGTTTGATATAATAAAACCAGAAATATGTCACAAAGAGACATTTCCTAAGGAATCAAAGGAGGATGTCATTCTTATCATTTTGGACAAAGAATCACTACTTTCACCACTCGCTAGAAAAGTACTTGTATCCGAAGGAGAGACACTTGCATATTTGCAAGATAGTATTAAGCTCTTGACATATAGAGTCCCATGCATGATTCATGAGATGTATGAGGAAGAGGAGGTAGATTCTAGTGCTGGTACATTGATAGAAGATCAAAAATCACTCTTACTAGCCATTGGAGAGACCATTTTACCAGTTGGAGGAACTCTTGTGGTCTTGCAAGAGGTTCCCACACATTGGTTGATCTAAGGTATGCATGCACTTTCATCTCATATTGTTTTAGTACCTCTTATTGAAAATTATGGGGACATGAAATTAGGGCCATTGCATGACCAAGGATTAGAAGACATGCTGATTTGGAGCAACAACATATCACTGCGTAGAGGACCCTTGAGTTGATCAAGGAGGAGATGAAGAGCTATCCCAGTTCATCATTGTTGATCTACATTCAACCCTTTGAGTTGAAGTGTAGAGTTTCAGAATATGGGATGAGCATGATCCTATGTACAATGGCTGGTTATGAGTTCATCATCGTGCCTTGCCATGAGACAACATATGTATCACCATGAAAATATACAATATTGTCACTTAGTAGTAGTGATGATGAAAGGACCCCATTATTCTTGGAGCATTATGAAGGTAGCTTCACTCATGAAGTAATGGAGGTAAAGATGATAGAGGGTAGACATATTGAGATGAGGAATATTTTATCCTTTCCATATGACACTTTCTCAATGAGAATTTCACAGCTCAAAGAGGAACTTCTACCTGCAGCAAATCCAAAACCTCACTGGTTTTGGAGGGCCATTTTTGAAAAGAGAATCTCATGGAGATATCTCATTGGAGGTGTGCTTCAACATATCATGGAGTACAAAGTTCTTCATCAATTTGAGGAGGATGGTATTCTACAATGGGAGGGTACCATGTTTATGCAAAACATAATTCATCATCCACATTGGGATGAGTGGGTGAGGATGCTAAGAAAGGGGTTGCATGACCACTTGCACATATATGACATGGGCCAACAAGAAGCCTGGTTATGCTGGTTTCTCTTGGGTGAGTATGGCTACTACCAAAAATCTCCTATTTCTTTGATCCATGCCTGGAATAACACTCATATAATGAAGAAGGAGGCATGGCTATGCTAGCTGCTCTTGGGTGAGTATGGTTACCACCTAATAGCTCATATTTCTTTGACTCATGCCTTGTGTATCAATGACAGAATGCAGTTAAGGAAGGCATGTTCATTTTGGTTGAGAGACTTTGGCCATCACATGAAATCTCCCATGTTTATGTGTTTTGTATTGTTTGTAATATGATATAATACTCTCATGATGTATTGGGTTGATATTTCATTCCATATGTCATCCAGTATGTTGTTGTTGCTCCACGACTCACATGATGATGTGAAGAGGCAGCAAGAGATCTTGTTGCTTTGGATTTTATTGGGGGATTTTGGTCCTACATACTCCCCTACTTGGCATGAAAGTGTTGGAGGATGGAAGCAAGAGGAATTCCTCTGATGGATCTTACTTGGAGAGTATGGACACCATACTTGGTATTTAATGGTGTGGTGTGGCAGCAGGGAGCATTGCTGCATTGGTTACTATTGGGAGAATATGGTTTGACACCTTTGTAAACTCATATGTCTCTATTCCTTATTTTGTACAGTGTTGGGATGATGCTTAGATCCAACAAGGCCAATAGGGCTAAGTATGGAGGCATTCAAAGCCTCTCTTTACTTCATGTAGCATGGGATGGAGGTATACTTTTTGAGTTGTATCTTTCCTTTTGTGGAAGGAACCATCTATCTCTATGTATCTCATGTATTGTGGAGGATGTTGGACAGGTTATGGTTGTCACTTGGAGCTTCATGATTGAGGAGGGACATCTAGCTACACAGTTAGAGGTCACTCTAGACATTCTAGAGAGGCAAATTTGGTGTTGGGCATACATAACTCATTGTAGAAAATGGGGAGACCTTCCTTGTGTGGATGCCATTTGGAGGGGGGAAAATTGCTCTGACATCTACTTTTGCAGTTGCTTTAGGACAAGCAACATTTTTCTGGGGAGGATTTTAATATTCCAAAATTTTCACATGTTTATTTGGAATATTAGAGTTCTTAATTTTCTTAATTAATTAAGTAAATAAAAGGGTGGAGGGACCCATAATCCTCAAAGATGAATAAAATCCACTTTTGAAGTGTGAATGTGGATATTCTAGATATATATCTAAATCATGGAGGAGTGGAGCATCTTCTTAATGTGAAAGAAGTGGAGATCATGTCTCATTTATGAGATAGATCATGGAGGATGAAACAGTCAAATAAGATCATGGATCTTAAATGTAAAATCATGAGGATCTTTGAAAAGGTAAACTGAGATCATAATGCATTCAAAGTAAGATCATAAATAACTTATAATAAGTTAGTGGAGGAAGTGATGCATTTAATGCACACATGATGGAGAGGGTGATCACCACATGTAGACATGATGGAGGACATGGAGAAACAACACAGTCAACCATGGAGACTTATGTCCACATGCACAACGTAGTTATGGAGTGGGCCTAGGCTATGGAAGGCTCATAATCTATATATAATGAAGGTGAAGGCACAATAGAAGGAAAATTTTGGATACTTGGATTATTCTTTGATATGTTTAGATCTGGATTTGTCTTAGGAAATTTATATGCATGCTTGAGCTATTTAGCTAAGTCTGCAGTGTTGTTTAGCATAGGGTGTTTCTGAGCGGAAATGCCACCCTTACCCACGTGGGACTTGTGTGCCTACTCTGGGAAGGTTTTCTATTGAGCTGCATTCCTCATCAGGCATTGGTGCCATCTTTAGGAGGTTTTTTCTATCATTATAGATAGGAAACTAGTAATTCAGTCTTCTAGGAGCATCAGAACTATATCCGACATTCAGGCCATTGCATTTTACCTCCATGCAGTAGAAGTCCCTTCAAGGATTGCGTAGTCCAGTCCTGTAGATCTATTGGAGGAAGGAAGTTTCCAGTATTTCAGCTGGAAATCATGTGAGAGATCATATCATCACATTGGATCTATTGTTTCCATCATTCCGGAGTTGTATTGACATATCTAGCAGTAGAATATTGAGCCTCCCTCTCTTACAACACAATTTTCTGAAGTTGTTCATCCAACATCTATTCTCAGTGGAGGAGATTGAGGAGCTATATCTTGAGCTTTTAGCCCAAGGATCTAGTGAAGGGATCATCCCTTCTTACATAGAGCTGATTGTACATCATTTTAGCCATCATATCATCAGTTGATGCAACAAATCTTCATTCCCAACAACTACATAGTGCAAGCCCTAAGAGAGTGATATCCTTAGATTGATAGATCTAAGAAATCCTTTCTGGGTTATCTTGGGGATCCATCATAGAGCCTAGATCTAAATTTTTAGCATCATCAGAGCTCCCATACTACCCAGATCTGACTTTCTATCTTTCGAGTAGTTGTAGTCCCAACAGTTGCAGCAAGGACAACGTAGTTTACCTTCTAGCAGTCTAGTAATTATGTAGTCCCGCTTGTGGGATCATTCTAGGCCATCTCTTTGGCTTGAGTGTCTCATATTTTGAGCACTGTTGTACTTGATTTTCAACTCCCATATAATAAAATAGCTCAACTATTTCTGTGCATTCTGATGTGTATTTAGATTTATTATTTACTTTGCTGCAGTTCTTATATTGTGTTTCAATATCAATTCATTATTCCATTTTGGGATATTACAAAGTGTAATATTCCCAATTATCCCAAGCTAATGGGAATATACAATTTTGTTTCATTTTCTTATTGCAAGAATAAATGTGTAAAGGAGGACAATAAAAACTCCTAAAAATAGTGAATAAATCAATTCCCCATGTGAACAAGGTTAAATCTGGGCTATCTTAATAAAACACCCTTATGTGTGGAAGGGATTGAGTTGTTTGACTGGGTTAACCATGAACAAATCAACAACGTTGTCTAGATGCAGTGAACGTCCTAGATGCACAACGCAATTTTAGAAGGAGGCTACACATGTGAAAGGAGCTAAATCATTGAGATGGTTTAGGGTTTTTCAAGACTTCCATCTTATGAAAGGAAGAGGAAGACACAAGAGAAGGGTTGTTGAACATGTTATATTTCTGAATGTATTGTTTTTTTAGACATATATCATTCTCTTGTTGTTTAGCTGAGAATAGTGTTGTTTAGCACTGGGTGCTCCTGATCGGGAATCCCACCTCTTCCATTGAGTAGCTCTTGGAGGAGTCTTGTTGATCTTGTCCACTATCAGGCATTTGGCCAAGCTTCATCTTCCAATTAAAATGCAGATCCTATTGAGGGTTTGGTTTTCCTTGTAAGATGCAACAAGTGGAGGCTAGATCTACTCAGATCTAGGCCAATCTAGTGCCTCTTTTCAGTGGGAAAGTCTTTTATCCCCTGGATAAGGGTGTATTGGATAATTGGAGCTTCAGATACATACCTTGGAATCAAGAAAAACTATTCATCAAGTCTACAACATATTTTATCTTCCAGGACTGAGTTATTTGCAAGAGGAAATTTGCAGGGAATCTTGACAAACTTTGAGGAGTGATCTCTAGTGATGGGAATATGCCTTTCACTGTGGTGATCCATTGATTTTTGATCTATTCCATGTCCTATTTAAATCTAATCTGAATACTCTTATATATGCTTCAAAATTTTTGAGTTAATCTGTAGATCTACTGCATAAGATCTCAAATCTACTCCACGTGCGTCATGTTTTACTGAAAACCCCAAGGGGTATGTAAAGTAGAGACAATCTAGTGTATAGATCTGACATAGATATAATAATTTGTACACAGATCTGCTCTAGATCCGAGTTGTAATATTCAATTGTTGTATGCTCTATAAAATAACGTTGTCAAGCCTTTTGCAGTGAATCTATGTGTTGCATCACCTGTTTTAGAGGGTTTTATTCATAAAAGTCTTCCATTTTTCTCTTGTACATTGTATGGGCCACATTATAGATCTGATTTTCTGATGTATAAGTGATTTATGAGCCTCCATATTGGCCTCCTATTGCTGTTCAGATAAACTGCGTTATTTTATTGCATTATTGTTCATATATTGCTGCAGTCCCATTCTTGGGTATTTTTCAACCATACTAGGTGTGGGAGACTTGTTTTCCTAACTCGGAATTATTTGTTTCTGATTTCCTCTTAGATTTAGATGTTATATTGATAGATATAAGGGATACAAGGGTTGAATTTTACTTATGTAGCATCCATTTATGAAAAATTCATTTTTCAGACATGCATTGCTGATAGTCCCAATTTTGGGATATTACAGTGGTATCGGAGCAATCATCTTGGCGTAGCATGTGCTTTCTTAAGAAGCCAATATTCCTTCCACATAAGAAGAGCCTCTTAATGATAGAGAGAGGATGTATCTAAGAAGAAGATAGAAGAATTATGATTACACTGAAGACATAGAAGAAAAGGGTAAAACCCCTTTATCTTGAAGATTGAAAGGAGAAGAGTTCTCTAAAACTCTTTCTCAAGCTATGAATGAGCTGAAAGGAGAAATTCAAGGAATGAAGAGGGAAAGAAATGCAGATCCCTCAAGGATATTTTTACATCAAAGAAGCTCCAGTACTTCTTACTATGTGTGTGAGAATTCAGCCACACAACTTGATCTACAACGTTGGAGCATGCCCACTTTATTAACAAAGGAAGAAGGGAAAGGAGGAATAGCAAAGGAGGAAGCTCTTGGTGATTATCTCCAAGAATATGATTCTCAATCAAAGAGATTCAAGGAGCATCTCAGTTTTCCAGAGTTCTTCCAACTTAAAGAAGAAAGAAGATCCAGAAGCTACAGTAGAAGAAGAGGGTGCATGCAACACACTTTGGGTAGATTCTCTCTACCTACTTTTGATGGATCACCTAAGAACTTAGCAAAATATTGGGCAAGGAAGGTTGACACATATTTCTAGCTGCATCAAGTTTTAGAAGAAGAAGCCATGAGAGTAGCAGCACTGCATCTGCAAGGTAAGGCTTATGCTTGGTGGCTATTTGAGTCTTCTTCCTTGAAAAGTGTAAATATCTCTTCTTATGCAAAGTTCACTAGGAGAGTCGTGAAAAGATTTGATGTAAGACACGCTGAAACTTCTTGGGGAGAAAAAATCAAGCCCAAGAAATCTGAACCTTTGCATGAGTTGGAAGGATCCATAAAGCCAACTCCATTTCTGAACATTGTTGAGGGGGTTGAAGATCTTCTACATGATTTGCCAAAGGAAAAAGCCCCACTACAACAAGGTCTCTCTTTTGAAGGAGAAGACATGAGGGTTCCTTCTTCAAGAAGAGATCAAGGAAAAGGGTCCCTTAATGATGAGGCATTCTCCATTGATAAGGAGAAGGAAGAGGAAGAGAAGAGAATATCCTCTAGTGCTGTGATAGCTGAAGGAGATCCATTATTATCAAGAGATGGAGATGAAGCAATTTCTTCCACTAGAGAGGCTCTTGCATATTTGCAGAGAGTTCCTAAGGATCTTCCATATGGAGGACATGAGCAGCATGTGTCTATGCTAAGAGACAATGAGATAGAACAAAGGAAGGATCACAAAGTTTACGTAGCAGAAGATGATCCACTATTTCCAGGAGAAGAGAATGGAGCAAATGCCCCAATCAGAGGCACTCTTGCATAACTAAGAGTGATCTCCAAATTTCATGAGACTTGCACCCAGGAAACAGAGTTGAATTTGCATAGTGGAAGAAGGGGCATGAGGATCCCATATATGATGCATATGAGGATGGTCCCTGAAACCTCATTATCTAGTAGCAAACCACCTGAGAGGACGCCTGATTCAGATTTTGTGGGGAAGACCTCACAACTTTCTACTCCCAACCTAGATCCAGGAGGGATTGGAGCACTTGAAGACAAAGCTACAACGCTGGGAGACTTGGGTAAGCTCAAGGGGGAGGGGAATATTCTTTCCCTATCATCATCACCCACTCTCTTTTCTGATTCTGTACTATGGGAGGAGTAGAATGGAAGGAACAAACTTCCAACACACACCTTTGCCATGGGAGATGTCAAGGAGAGGATCAACAATGTGACAGACACTTTTGTTGATGCATCATCAGTGTTTTCATTTTTGAGTAGTGTAGATCTATATTGGAAATCCCAACTACTAGTGGATTATTCCAAATATCTTCATACATATATGATACTTGATGGCCAACTGCATGAAGAGGGCTACTTATTCCAAGGAGGGTTCATCTATCATCATGGTAGGATATTTTTGTCTAGAGCTTCTAAGCTCAAGCATAAGATACTACAAGGAGCATACAAAGAGTTTTGTTTCAGCCATATGCATTCCATGAGGATCTACAACATCATCATGAGGAGCTTTGAATGGGAAGGCTTGGAAGAAGAACTACATCAACATTTTCAAGAATGCATTAGCTATTTGGAGTTGGGGTAGCCATGGGACTCTATGTAAGAGTCATTTTAGCCATCTCTTCCTTCTTTGGAAAGAGGAGAAAGATCCATGCACAACTCCATGTGTATAAAAATCATTGTTGGTAAAGGATATGTTCATGTAAAGAAAGTTTTATTTTCTGATTGTACATGGTCTTTTACCATTTTTATGCAGGCCATGACTCCTAAAAGGAGAAATGTATCATGTAAATCTCATGGAAACTATTGGGCCACTAAAATTTCTGAATTTGGCCACTCCCTTGATGAGCAAAGGGAGATTTCTCATCATGATGGGTGCTTCCCCAAGGCACCAAACATATCTCTCACCTTTAGCAATAGTGATATGACTTGGGTAGCAAGTAAGTGGTGGGAAAACCACTTACTATGTCTTGATTTGAGTCATGCAGGAGATGCAATGCGTTGGTATCATATGTGGGATTATGACCCACCTCCTCATGCTCAATTTCCTGTTTGTATGTACATAGTTTTACGTCCATACATTGATGATATATTTGTACTATTTTTGGGCTTGTATGGAGGGAGGATGGGGAGCATGTATGTACCACATGGGATGGAGACTCTCCATGTACCTTATACTACATGTTTCAGGGAGAGTATTGGTTCAACCATGTATGTTTCATGTGAGTTCTTGACTCCTTGTGGGATGGATTATGTACATCTCATAATGACTTTGGAGGAACAATTCATGGAGGGTTGGATTGGTGAACACTTAGCTTGTGAAGAAAGCTTGATCCTTGATGGTGTCAACAATGGAGGAGGAGAAGTGTTGTAGCACTCACCCTATCACTTGCTTGAGGACAAGCAACATTTTTGAGGGGAGGACTGTAATATTCCCAATTCTCCCAAGCTAATGGGAATATACAATTTTGTTTCATTTTCTTATTGCAAGAATAAATGTGTAAAGGAGGACAATAAAAAATCCTAAAAACAATGAATAAATCAATGCCCCATGTGAACAAGGTTAAATCTGGGCTATCTTAATAAAACAACCTTATGTGTGGAAGGGATTGAGTTGTTTGACTGGGTCAACCATGACCAAATCAACAACGCTGTCTAGATGCATTGAACCTCCTAGATGCACAACACAGTTTTAGAAGGAGGCTACACATGTGAAAGGAGCTAAATCATTGAGATGGTTTAGGGTTTTGCAAGACTTTCATCTTATAAAAGGAAGAGGAAGACACAAGAGAAGGGTTTTTAAACATGTTATATTTCTGAATATATTTTCTGTGTAGACATATATCATTCTCTTGTTGTTTAGCTGAGAATAGTGTTATTTAGCACTGGGTGTTCCTGATCGGGAAACCCACTTCTTCCATTGAGTAGCTCTTGGAGGAGTCTTGCTAATCTTGTCCACTATCAGGCATTTGGCCAAGCTTCATCTTCCAACTACAACGTAGATCCTATTGAGGGTTTGGTTTTCCTTGTAAGCTGCAACAAGTGGAGGCTAGATCTACTCAGATCTAGGCCAATCTAATGCCTATTTTTAGTGGGAAAGTCTTCTATCCCCATTGATAAGAGTGTATTGGATCATTGGAGCTTCAGATCCATAACTTGGCATCAGGCCAAACTATTCATCAAGTCTACAACGCATTTTATCTTCCAGGACTGCGTTATCTAGAAGAGGAAAGTTGTAGGGAGTCTTGGAAAAAATTGAGGAGTGATCTCTAGTGATGGGAATCTGCCTTTCACTATGGTGATCCATTGATTTCTGATCTATTCCATGTCATATTCAGATAAAATCTGAATAATCCTGTATATTCTTCAGAAATTCTGAGTCAATCTGTAGATTTGCTGCATACAATCTCAGATCTACTCCATGTGCTTCATGTTTTGCTGAAAACCCCAAGGGGTATGTAAAGTAGAGACAATCTAGTGTATAGATATGATATAGATCTAATATTTTTTACACATATCTTCTCTAGATCTAAGTTGTAATCTTCAACTGCTGTATGCTCTATAAAATAACACTGTCAAGCCTTTTGCAGTGAATCTATGTTTTGAAACTCCTCTTTTAGAGGGTTTTATTCAAAAAAGTCTTCCATTTTTCTCTTGTACATTGTATGGGCCACATTATAGATATGATTTTCTGATGTATAAGTGATTGATGAGCCTCCATATTGGCCTCCTACTATCGTTCAGATAAACTGCGTTATTTTATTGCAGTATTTTTCATATATTGTTGCAGTCCCATTCTTGGGCATTTTTCAGCCATACTAGGTGTGGGAGACTTTTTTTCCTCACCTGGAATGATTTGTTTCTAATTTCCTCATGGATTTAGATGTTATATTGATAGATCTAAGGGATACAGGGGTTGAATTTCACTTTTGTAGCATCCATTTCTGAAAAATCCATTTTTCAGACATGAATTGATGACAGTCCCAATTTTGGATATTACACAAAGAGGTTGAAAAGGTCATCTACAGGTGTTTTTGTGTGTTTAAATATTTTTGAAGGCCAAGGCCACCAGGTGTTGGGGTCATTTCCAGAGCATTCAGAGTCCAAATTCAACAAAAACATTGTCATTTTTGGGAGATTATGATGTTTTAAACTCATTGGAACATGTTCCAAGAGGTTCTGAAGCTTTTAAGATCAATTTGAGCACACTTGAAGCTAATAGAAAGGTCACACTATGAAGCTGGACCAAGGAGATGTAGCCTAGGAGGGGTGAACTCCTTTATCAAAATTTTGTGTGTTAAGCTTTGTTATGTGTGTTTGCTATGCTTTATATTTCTTATGTTCTATCATTTAAAATTATGCTTTCTAATCTTATGACAAACTCATAATTTCACCAAGTTCAATGATTTGACAATCACATGCCCATGAAAAAACCTATGAAGGATAAGTAAAAAAAAGCAAAGAAAAGTTTATATCTGATATTAAACTATCACATCAATAACTAGCATTCATTTTCATATCAAGTTGGTATCAGAGAACAAGGTTGCTTGCTTTTTTTTCTTGAAGGGTTTTTAATAGTGCAAATTTTCTAATGTTTACAAGATTGAGAGTGCAGAAAGGAGAAGGGAAGCTACTGATAGCTAGTCCTGAAGTTAGGACAAGAAGGAAGAAGGCTCAGAAAGCATCATCCTTACCCAAAGCAACACTCAAGGCAACACTTGAAGCATAAGAGGAATTATTTGCATAAGAGGCTGAAGTGATTGAAGAGATACAAGCTACAGAGATTGAGCTTGAATCTATAGCCAAAATTTTAGGCCATGAAGGAACTCATGAAAATTATAAAGAAGAGGATGTAAAGAGGGAATTCAAATAAATGAAAAGGATGGTGAAAGTTATGTATTAAGATTTGTGAATTGTTGTGAAGCACTTTAATTCATTACATTGTGATCAAAGCTTCATTAAGTGGTGATTCTAAACCATCCTCCTTTGCAAGACTCTTTGATAAAGAGATGAAGCAAGACATATAAAACATAAAATATATGGTGCAAAATCTGTATGAAGATATGTGGGAGAACACTAAGCTTCAAGGGCAGTTGGTTTCCATGAAGAAAGAGAAGAAATAACTTCTTCAAAAGATGCATGAGATGGAGATTCAGCTACATGATGCCAAAGAAGCCTTAGCCAAGCATGTGCTTGAAGAAGAGGTAAATAATTCAATTTTTTCTTCAATTTCTCTCAAAATAAATGTGTAGGTTCCTTTGAAAAACACACAATAGGAATAGGGTCCAAATTGATGATCAAAATGGGCTATAAAGGTAAGAGATTAGGCAAACATGCATAAGGCATAGTTGAGCCAATTACGGTTGAGGAAAGGCCTAAGTATTTGGGTCTTGTCTATGGACAACTTTATGGAGAAATTTCTAAAGCCATGAAGGCACTTGAAACAGTTCCAAGAAGGACTTTTGTTGCATGTTCAAGCCCTCAAACATGTAAAGTTTGTAATCCAGATGAATGCAATTATTTGAAACCCATGTTATAACAGGATGCTTGTAGACATGCATCTTATGAAAAACAGGAGAGTTGTGAAAACTCTAAGGACATGAACATTATTGTTGGTCTTAAAAGGAGAACTGGAACCTCTTCAAGTTCATCTCATCAAGAAGGTGATAAAGATGAACATTAAAAGAATCATTCAAGGTATAATTATTCCTATAATCATGTTTTTTATGATTATTTTAAGCATGAAAAATCTGCATGCATGAGTGGGAGAAACATTTGTTGTTCATATTGTGGTTTGTATAACCATCAAGTTTCAATATGTTGGAAGAGAATGATAGCATATAGGAAACAATCAAAGCAAAGGCGAGTTGAACAGAAGATGCAAAATATTTTCACTTATTGTTGGAAGAAGGGACATCTCATTACCCAATGTTGGACATTGTATCCAACAACTCATCCAAAGCATTTGAAGAAAGTGGATAAAAATACTAGTGAGAATGGAACAGGAGATTCCATCATCGATGTGAGTCAAGATGATTCACAAGAAGATGATGTTCAACAGGAAAAATCGACATCAAAGTGTTTTGGTAAGAAATGGCTCGATTTCTTGACCAAGTAAGGCATGTATTTACATTGTACATAGATGAAAATTTCAGCCTTATGTATGCATGAATTCTTGTTGAAAGTATGACAAGTTGCAGCATATCATCACAACTTGTATGATGCAAGATTGCATGTGAATGTTGTTCGGCTGAAGGCATTTTATTTGTTGATTTTTTTTGCCAAGATGGTGTAAAATATGGGTATGTCACTAATTTATGTTGCAAAAATTTATCATTCAGTTCAGATCTTATGATCACTCATATGTTTTGGTTTTTGTACTGGTCTGTACTTGAAAGAGAGAGTTGAAGAGTGTACATATGCATGAGATTTTATTTATGTAAATAGAGGACTTGTGATAAGTTCGTTGTAAATAGATACATGCATGAGTATTGTCAATATGTATCTTGGAATGTCAACTTGTGTCGATTGTAGTGCACATTTTTTATTTATTTATGTCTATTGTGTCACACACATTTCATATCGATTTATGTTGATTGTGTTGCACATTTCATGTTAACTTGTGTTGTTGATGTCGCATGATTTTTGTCGACTATATTTTCCAGTTATGTTGATCGACTTATGTTTTAGTCGATGGTGTTTTTTGATATTGGATACACCAATGTGCAAGAAGATCACCATGTACTTGGTATAGGAGGTGACAGTCATTGCTTTGAAGGAGCAAAAACAAGGTGGTCTTCATTTCAATTCTTGCATAATGTTTTCTTTTCAAGATTGATTATGTGTTCTTTTGAGAATATGTCGCAGAAAGTTTGATGTCCATTCACTGGTGAGAAGTGAACAAGATGCAAAGTGTTTTGCAGCCATTGCAGAACAATCTGGTTTCTTGTGTTGACACCAAGGGTTCACTCATATTGCAATTTTAATTTGGATAAGAGGATTTCCAAGAATAAGCTTGTATGCCTTTCTTGCACGAGGGATTTCATTCTCAGTGGGAAGGTTAAAAATTTGCCAAGCACATAGAGATCGATTTCGTACAATAGGGTATGCATTAGTCAACATTAGTCAACAATGCTAAAGTGGGTCAGCAACAACCAAAGAACAGTGGTTGAGAGACATAGCCAATTTTGATGCAAGGCATGTCAAGATAGTTGTCAAGTAAAATCAGTTGATATAACTTGAAAGTAGAAGAGTGTTGAAGCTCAAGAAGATAATTATCATCTTTTGTGGGTCCAAAAGCTTGTCAGTGGGAAGGTATGATCATAATTTGGATCAAGGCCTAAAATTAGCTAAAATTTCAAAGTGCTCGAAATTGCTTCAAACCTAAACAACCAGATAGATTTAGTGGCCAGGATTCTGTCGCAACTTGTTTCATCAAAATCCGAGTTCGTATGACTGAGTTATCGTCAGCTTTTCGTTTCCCAAAACATGCAAAAAAGGAGCAGAATAGGTACAATGATGATGTGGCAGGTACAATTAGCATTGCAGGGAATATTCTCTAGATTGCAACCAATGGCACTGTGACAAGTGTCATCTTTAGATTCACCAGATGGGTTAAGTGAAGAAAGAAAATGTCCAATGACCTTCAATATCTTTCCTAAGTTGGAATTTGAAATTTTTTAAGGTTGGAGTATAACCCAACCAGAGGGCGCCACATGTCCTCTCTGGTGGGCCATCTCCTAACCTATGGGGTTGAATGTAAAATTTTAGTAATTTTGGACATTTAAGTTCATGATAAGATTATTGGGTTGGACCTTAGTCTATATGGTGGAATTATTATTTATATATATATATTATAGTTTTACAAACCCACTGTTCAACAGACTCCACCAAAGTTAGGAGAGCTCCTATCTACATATGGCGGAGGCCCAAACCTAGTCGAATCGATAAGTATGGCAGATAAGTCAATTGTATCACTATGCAAATTTTATGTGGTGGAGTGGGGGTCGAACCCTTGACCTCATGCCCATCAACCAACGTCTCTACCTTTTCTCCTACATGGTGTTCCTTACACCTTATGTTCTCTGCACGTATTTAAAGTTTCACTGCCCGACCATTTGGGGTTGGAGGGGGCCAGCCCCCTCCCCATGTGGCCAGATCTTGAATTCCGAGTGCCAATACAGTTGAACGACGAAAAATTTAATCATGTTTGATTAAATCTAAAATGTGGATTAGTGAGGATAAGACGTGATTAGAACTTAAACTACACTTATCACTAAACTGTGCTTATCTGCACGTAAGCGCACTTAGCACTAATTAATCTGAAGATTACGGTTGGTAGAAATTTTGGAGGGAACTCCAATTTTTATGGACTTCTAAATTTAGAAAGTTAACTCGCAATTCCTCCAGTTTTAGATGAGAAATTGGGGCAAAATTGGTTCTGGTCATAACTCACTCAAGTTTCGACCAAATTGAGCTCAATAAAAGTCATTCTAGGCTAATTGGCATGTTGGGAACTCAATGGAGTAGGTTGCAAAGGTAGAAAAGGTCATCTACAGGTGTTTTTGTGATTTTTAATATTTTTGAAGGCTAGGGCCACCAGGTGTTGGGGTCATTTCCAAAGCATCCAGAGTCCAAATTCAGCAAAAAAAATAGTCAATTTTGGGAGATTATGATGTCGTAAACTCATTGGAACAGGTTCCAAGAGGTTCTAAATCTTGTAATAGAAGTTTGAGCACATTTTAAGCTAATACAAAGGTCACATTACAAAGTTGGACAAAGAAGATGTAGCCCAGGAGGGGTGAAATCCTTTATCAAAATTATGTGTGTTAAGATCTATTATGTGTGTTTACTGTGTTTTATATTTCTTTTGTTCTATCATTTAAAATTATGCTTTCTAAGCTTATGACAAACTCATAATTTCACCAAGTTCAATGATTTGACAATCACATGCCCATGAACAAACCTATGAAGGATAAGTAAAACAAATAAAATAAAAGTTTATATCTGATATGAAACTAGCACAACAATAACTAGCATTCATTTTCTGACTTTAAATTTTGTTGATGTTGATTGAAGATTAAATATTCTGACTTCATGTAGTGAAGGAGGTCGTGTCTTGGTCTAGGTTGTCTCACTTTGATTTGAATTTACTGAAGGATTATTTCTTGATTGGGTTTTCACCTACATCGAGGTTTTTTTCCTTAACTATGTGCTTACATCTTGTGTCCTCCTTTGTTTATTGATTAGTATTAGCCTTGATGATTAAAGAAAATACAATTGGAAGAAGAAATAATAATGAAATATCACAACATAATGTCATAATAAGATAAATCAATTAAAGTAAAATCCTAAGTTGTTTCCCTAATGGATTTCTCAACATGGTATCAGAACTTGGTTCGTTTGTATAAGGGTAGGAAGAAGGTCAAATAAAGCTACAAGGCATTAAGGAGAACCTAAATATCTTGAGCCAAGCCCTTAAATTATTCAAACCAATATTTTGGGCACATCTAGTATCCCTAGTCACTTTATTAAGGCCATATGTCCGAGGAGAAAAGAATCAAATTTTTGAGAGGCTCATAAGTCCTGATTTGAAGCATTGATAGGCTAATATGATAGTCTATATATGTCCAAATTCATTAATAAAAGAACCAAGGTCATGGGAATATTCCATAAGGTTTGACATAATCATTTCAGGAAACTAAAATCTCTGTGTTATGACAGAGACCCGAAATTTATGAGTATATTATTTTTGGTTGATTTTTTTGAAGTTAAGATCTCCAAGATATTTATTGAAGTCTACAAAAGGAAACTGGGATTCTCCTACAAAGAATAAATTCAAATCCATATAGTGATATAAAATCCACAAGGCTATAAGAAACATTGGGACACATACATACATACATACATACACACACACACACACACACACACACACGTATATATATATATATATATATATATATATATATATGTTCACACACACACACGCACACACAAATTTCAAGCTTCAATAGTCAGGCTGACCTTGGAATCCAAAAAGAACAATCATCCTAAGCACATATATTCTGTACAAAATGACTTTTGAAGGCTTCTCAAATGGTTATCAACAATTGTTCTAAAACCAGGGTCATATCAAGAAAGGCAACAATAGTTATCATTTGAATATCATCCTTTGAAGATGTTACTAACATTTAGAAGAAGTTGCAACAGTTATTAGAGAACATCTCTAAGACTTAATAATGAATAGTCTCTTGTATAAAGAATCTCTTTGATTTCCCTGTAGGAAACAATAATAAAAGATGCAAAAACATACTATCTCTATTGAAGTTTTAAAGAAAAAAAATCAATTTGCAACACAAATATTTGTTTGAGATCTTCTACTAATGACATCTCCATCAAATAAGTTTATTGAAAATCTGCAATAAGCTTCCTCATTGTATTCATATCAGAAGTTAGTAGCCTATTAGGGGAATTTTGAGGTCTAAAATGGGCCTGCTAAGGAAATTATAAAATAATAGTGGAAATAATAAAGTAAGATTTGATAACATCATTAAATTTTAGAGGGAAAAAAAGAAAAAACTAATTTTTTCAACTTGTATTTTCAACTTATCTCCCAAAGCTTTTACTCAAATTTCGAGTAGGAGTACTCGTTGGATGCAAAATTTAATTCCTCATCCAAGGAGTGCCCATGTTGCATACTTTTGATGGACCCTGCTACACGAAAAATGAGAAATACATTAAAAACATGATTGCAATCACGTTTTTTCATGTATTTCTCATTTTTCGCATAGCAGGGTCCATCGAAAGTATGCAACATGGGTAATCCTTGGATGAGGAATTACATTATGCATCTAATGAGTACTCCCGCTCTAAATTTGAGTAAAAACTTTGGGAGATAAGTTGAAAATACGAGTTGAAAAAACAGTTTTATTATTTTATTATTTTTTAATCTTTTTACCCTTTTACTTAAAAAATGGTGAATCATCCCCCATGGTTGACATCATCATCTTGAAACTTATTGGTTCTTATAAAGCTTATTTTAGTTGTACATTTTTCTTAGGAGGCCCATTTTAGACCTCAAAATTCCTTTAATGAACAATGATATCAAAATTTAGAAGAGATCGACATCCAATAACATACCTTATAAAAATTTCTATGATCATGGAGGACAAAGGTACGTAATCATGAGGTATGTATAACATATTTATTTTTTAAGGAGATATTTTAGGATTAATTGCTTATTTGGTTATAAGGTTTTTTATCTTCATTATTAAAAGGTTTTTGATATTAGTATTTTTATCTAAGACTCTGAACCTTAGTTGGCACATGAAAAACGTTAAGAAACCCTACCCCTAATAACTCATTACTCTTTAATTCTAGGGTTTGTAGGTAATCTATGGTGTAAAATTGAAGAAGTGGACAATTTAATTTTTTCTTCAAAACCCTAGGTTTCCATCCTCCATTAGTGGAAAACCTAAATTGACAAATTGACATCATACTTTTGGTATCAAATATTTTTCTTGTTGAATTTGTCAATTAGTATTGCATGTATAAATATTATGGCTAAAATTCAAGGATAAAACTTCAATAAAAAACCTTACAAGGTTTGTGTTATCAAAAAATTTCACTTGATTGGTTGCTGATCAAACAACTCTATGTAACTGTTTCAAACCAGCTTTTGACTAAAGCTTAGCCTCTTTAATCTGAGAGGGCTATCTCAAAAGGGTTTATGATATTAGATAATGATAGGATTAGATGGCTAACTCTATTTGAAAAGTACCTTTATTTTTGTGTATGTAGGTTGAAAATAATACAGGCTTGCAACCATTGGGCTTATGGAGTCAAAAAATCAGTAGATTGAGTGGCAAGGTTTCTTGACATGGAAGATAATGTAGATAAGAATCTTTAATAAAGGAAAATTACACATAAAACATAGGGAAACACAGTCATTTCATCAATAAAGGAAGTCAGAGCATACAAATATGAATTCTAAGTATTAAATATGAAATCTACTGCAAGTAGTACACATAAAAGAATAGATCAGAAAGGCATTAAAAAATCCATGATAATCTCAGGTCTGTCAAGAAGAAGTCCTATGTATTACTGATATCAATCAAATTAAAAAAAAATCAAGTTACTTTTCAAATAGAATTAGCCATCTAATCCTATCATTATCTAATATCATAAACCCTTTTGAGAGAGCCCTCTCAAACTAAAGAGGCTAAGCTTCAGTCAAAAGCTGGTTTGAAAAAGTTACATATATTTGTCTGATCAGTAGCCAATCAAGTGCAATTTTGTGATAACATTTTGGTGTGTTTGCTCGGAGTCTGAAGATATACATCTCCCAAAATTTTTGAAGCTGAACTTTTAAAGGTAGTAGGAGGTCAGAATTTGTTCAAGGCTCTTAAGTTGAGTTTGATTATGTTTTAAGAGGTTAATGGCGTGTTGAAAACAAATTTTATACAGCTAGAAGGTACCTTTTTGAAACAAGGTCAAAATCTGGAAATTACACAGTTTTCCACAGTTTCGTAGCGTTTCCTGGGCTTGAAGCCAAGAAAATGCTACAAAAATTTATGTAGCTATCTTTTTTCCTTTAAAACCACTTTTTGTAGCTTTCAAGAGGGGAGAATGGTGATAATGAAGTGTCATGACATGATGGACACCATGCAAGAGCAAAGAAACATAAATTTTGAGTGAAGAAGTCATTTTTGGATGCTACGAAATAGGCTATGAAACTACCCTATTTTCGTAGCGAGCTGTCTTTGAAGGTTTTTGAGCATTTTAAAAGCAATTTTGGATAGGTGGACACATCCAACAGGTCAAGGGACCTTGCCAGCAAATATTTATGACTTTAATATCATAAAATGGAGACAAATCATCTGCTGAAGCCTTCATTGAAGAAAGGGTCATGTTTTCCTAAAAAATAGGGTTTGTTTCCATATGTTGAGGAAGATATTTAAGATGTAAAGTAGTGATGAGCTATGCCATAGCTTATTCTAACTTGTGAAGCATTAGTTATTAGATATGTAACTGTTTTAATAGATAAGGTAGTTTGATGTAATAAATAGGAGTTTGAGTCCTATTAGGAGAAGGATTGTTTTAGAGTATAGATGTCATTTTCTGATTAAAAGACATGCTTTTCTCTAATGTAAGGTGTCATTAGAATAATTTGATGAATATAGCCAAGAGGCAGATCATATCTAATGTAAGAAGGTCTATTTAAATGCAGATTATCGAAGTTGTAAAGGGTTGGAGATTTTTTGCACTACTGCTATTTTTTGTAATTTGACTTATATCAGTAATATAGAGGACTTATTCTTGAAAGACTTGAGATTCTCATGGAATTTTTAATGCCTTTTTGATCTATACCTTTTATTTGTTCCACTTGCAGTAGATTTCATCTTTATTACTCAAAATTCATATGTTTATGCTCTGACTTCCTTTACTGATGAAATGATTGTGTTGCCCTATGTTCTATATGTGATTTGCCTTTGTTAAAAACTCTTATCTGCCTCAGATTCCATGTCAAGAAACCTTGCCACTGAATATACTGATTTGCTGACTCCATAAGCCCAATGGTTGCAGACCAATATTCTTTTCAACCTACATACATCAAAATCAAGTTACTTTTTAAATAGAGTTAGGCATCTAGTTTCATCATTATCTAATATCATAAACCCCTTTGAGAGAGCCCTCTCAGACAGAAGAGGCTAAGCTTCAGTCAGAAGATAGTTTGAAATAGTTACATAGAGTTCTCTGATTAGCAGCCAATCAAGTACAATTTTGTGATAACAGTTTGTTAAAGAAGTAACTCAAGCTATGTTTGATTTGATTTGTTGAAAATATTCTTCAAATAAGAAGGAATAAATATTCTTCATTCAAACTTTTCTAAATTTTTGATGTCTAAGGTTTTGAATCACTAAGACTCTTGTTAGGGTAAATCTACACTCACTATATTATTTATCATTCGTATGAAACCCTAACCTTTAGGGTTCACTGTAAAACACTAACATAAGGTCATGTCAATGAAACCCTAGTATAATTAGGGTTTGTACAATGAAATTCTATCATTTCTTAAGATATGTTGACAATAATGTAGAAACCATATTCCTCTTAGGGTTGTTAATAAAGAACTAATGATGTAAATTCTATTCCTGTTATATTTAGGGTTTTGGTATTATTATGAAAAAATCCTATACTTTGAGTTTTTGTTGTTATTATCTTAGAAATAAACCAAAAACTTAGATTAGTTAGGGTTTGTTGCTAATGAATCAAAAACTTGAATTTTTAGGGTTTGGTAAATTAGGGTTTATGAGAAAAACCCCTTTTATTAAATGAGGTGCTAGGAATGTAAACCTAGGTGTATAATTTTCTGCATAATCGAAATCCTAGTATCTAAACTTAACTAGGTTTAAGTATATGATGTCTAAAGTTTGAAAGTTTTGATTCTTTCATTATAATAATATGACTTTGATATAGTTAAAACTTCATGCTTGTATTTTGGCTGTACTTTTTATTAAAGGTTTGCAGGTACATGTTCTTAAAATGATGAAGATGTTTGTAATTGAAGATATTTGATAGTAATGATATGCATGATGAAGGAAGTTGATAAATATGACCTTGATGCCATAAGAAAGAATGAAGCATTGAAAAGGTTGAAGTTTCTTCAATGTTATTAAAGGAAGGAAGCTATTGATCTCCGTAAGTTAAGAGGATGCCTAGATAGAAGAAAAGGTATATCTCTCCAGTTGAGAGGGGAAGCATGTTATGACAATGAATACTTTGAAGTGCTATAGATAAATGTTCATAAAGTTGTAAGAAAAATACTTGAGAAGGTCTGCATTATTTGGAATTGCTAAAGTAATGAAAGAAGAAGAAAGCTTCTGAAAAATTAAATATGGATAACTTAATGATAGAAGTAACATTAGAATGATTGAGGAACCTAGAATGTTTGTGTTTACTAGTACACATTTAAAAATTTATTATTTATTGGGGTTGTGTCCATACAAGTAAATCTCTTCATAAGAAGAATGAACACTTGGGAAGCATGCTTGTACAAATGGATATATCTAGTTTAGTTTATAAGGAAAGGTGAGGCATATGATGGAAAGATGCTTGGGAGAACATCTAGCCAACCTGTGTGTTGATGTTTAGATCTCGAAGAGGGAGGGTGGCATTGGTTATGGAGCTCTGACTTTGGATACACACCTAGATCTCTGGGTTGATGGTAAATCTAGTAAGCCTAATGGTACCTAAAGAGGCTGAAAACTTGTGAGTCCATCTTAGTCCCACTCGGATAGATTACCCTGGTCAAGTATCTAGTTTTTAGCATTGAGTGTGATGGAACTATTTGTATTTCATTTCATTTTGAGATATTCCATGTACCTTTATATGTATGTAATTATGAATACCTCCATAGTTAAGAGGGAGTGTTAAAGAATGTATCAAGTTTTGGTGTTCATAATTTTACTTGAGTCACAATATAAGATATTTTTCAAAATAAAATTTTATTATTATTAAATTGACTTATTAAAGCACATATTTCATGCTTGGGTCAATGGTAAATAGGTCAAATCACTCGTTATGTGCTCTAGGATTCTTTTGTTAATTCAAAGTCAAAATTTTCATGTAAGACATCCTTCTTAGGGCTCATTATGTCAAAGAAAGAAAATTATTTTTTTAAGTCATATTCCTCCATCAAGCCGACCTCTTCAACAAGTCAAGGTGGTCTCTAGGATCTCAAGTTGACCTCAAAATTTTTCTAGTTGGCCTTATGAAGGAGGTACAACCATTATATACAGAATAAGCACTTCAACCTTATGACACAATGATCACTCTTTGCAATTTTGAAAATCTAAAGTATAGGGAAGCTAATGAAGAAAAGCAAGACGATATCCGAGAAACGGAGAAGCAGTATCTATCATTTTTCATTCATGTGAAGTTAAGGAATGTTGCAAGAAGAAAGTATTACATGCCAAAAATTTTCCGAGTAGAAGAAGAATGAGATATCTATCATGAATAATTTGACATTTATTTTTGTTGATGTTGATTGAAGATTAAATAGGTTGACTTGATGGAGTTAAGGAGGTTTTTGTCTTGGTCTAGGTTGTCTCACTTTGATTTGAATCTACAAAAGGAAAAGTTCTTGACTAGGTTCTCCCCTAGCTACGTGCCTACATCTTGTATCCTCCTTTGTTTATTGGTTGAAATTAGTCTTTACAATAAGAAAAAGATAATTGAAAGAAGAACTAATAATGAAATGGCACAAGATAATGTCATAATCAGAGAAAAAAATTAAAGTAAAATCCTAAGTTATTTCCTTAATGGATTTCTCAACACTTAAGGGGAATAAATAAGATGATCTCTTTTATTCGCACCCCAAGAATTCATGAAAATAGAGAGCTAATGAGTGTATCATAGAAACCTATGGGATTTATGGGGCCTAGACCTAGGTTCAAAGTGACTGCATAGTCCAAAAAAATCTCTATAGGGGTTGTGTCAGACACATCACAAAGATTTTTTTAGAAGAAAAGGCTCCTACAGCTGTGTGCGTGGAGACCTTACGAAAGATTGCAACTATGTGTGCAGGGCCTTGCAGCTGTGTGCATAGGGTGGAAAGTGGATGTATGAGATAGATCTGGATGATAATGAATGAACTATTGAGAAAATATGAGTTATAATGATGTGTTTTCTTTTTTCTTACTGTTTATGAATGTTTATGCTAAATAAGGGTTTTGTTTTGTAACTGAATAGAGCAGTGTATTTTATAGTTATTCACTATGTTTAATACATGAATAAGTAAGATCATGTAGTCCGTGAGTAAGTTCAATAGTTGTATTGAAAAAAGATGGTAATATTGATAGATCTGACATACAGAGCTCTGATAAGAAGGAAAATCCCTAAATCCACAATCTACTGTCCCTCTGAATGTAGAAACCTAGTTCTAACATACCACTATATTTCCTTGGGTAAGACTTTGGTTTGCAAAAGAAGATCATTGCCGAAAGGGCTGATAATAGTGGGTTTTTTTGGACTACACAGTCATTTTGAACCAGGGTCTAGGCCCCATAAAGGAAACAAATGTTTCCATTTACGGGACTGAGATCTGACTGAGGGATAGATGGATGTGGCATCCATCCAAGAAAGAGATTGAAGATTGGATAAAACTGAAAAATGTGAGTTTTCTGTGCAAGAAAGAATAAGTTCACGTATCTCTAATGAACACTGGTTATAGAAGTATATCTATACAGATCAATATGAGATATTATTTGCATAATTTTCTAGTGAGTTTCACAAGTGGATATCAAGGTTAGCTATTCAAACATGGTATTTTAATAATAGACTTACTATGTGGACCCCAGATCTGATTGAGAAACTAAAAAGGATCGATAATGAAATTTCAAGAGTTTTTTATTACGATTGATAGCATCTTTGGGGGATTCATTACTGAATTCACGATCGAGACTATTGTGTCCTATAGTGCAGCAGAGCACAACTTTTTCAAAGGCCTTTGAGGTAAGTACCTAAATTCACTAAAGTTCTGGATTAAAATGTTATTTTGTGAAAATTTTATACTGCGATTGCACTCAGATTGATGGTTGAAGAAAGATAACCTAGTGCTACACAAAGTGGTAAGCGATTATGAATAGGTTGGGGTATGTACATTGAAACTCAATATAGAAATTTTCTTGAATCTGAGAAAGGATCAAGCAATCCCTCTACTCTGTGAATTTTTCGCTGAGATCCGAAAGTCAACAAAGTGATGAGAAAATTCACTAACCTTCCACCCCCATCATCACTCCATCCCATCATGTTCCTCTACCTCCACCTCCCCCCATGGCCCAGCCACCAAAGATGCCTGTGTTAAAGGGAACAAATTACCCTGAACATTTCTGGTTTGTAGTAGAAGCGATATGGAGTTCGCAAAATTTTTAAAGACGAAGATATGAAGAAAGCATAGTTGGTTACTATGCTGCAAGATTGAGCATTGTCCTCATACATGAAGTTTGTTACAATGAATGAAAATTCTTCATTGGCTTAAAAAATATCTCACTGAATGATGAATTCAAGAAACCGAAATTGAAATGCCAATGTATCACTAAGATTAAAGAGATTAAGTAGCTAACTACTGAGACTGTGTGGGAGGTAGATCAGAGATTTAAGACATTTTTGAGTCAGATTAGTTTTAATATCTCGTACGAACAACATAAAAAGTGGTTTATTTCTATGTTGTTACCGCAGATTATATTTCCATTATCAAAATATAAGATCGCAACTGAAGCTGAAGCACTAGAGATCACAATGAAGATGGACGCTTCACCAGTAGCTGATGCAAGCATAGCGGTGCAAAAAATTTAGACTTATTTGGAAATCTTGCACATGGATATCCGAGATATAAAGAAGGGAAAGGAGGTTCTCCCAAAGATGACAATGAAGGTCTGGTGTATCAAGTGCAAGGCTGAGGGTCACTACAAGGAGCAGTGCCCGAGTTTTAGAAACTATGTGGGCACTATGATTCTGAATCCATTAAAACCTGGATCGAGCGGAGGGCCAAGTGTAGGGACTAATGTATGGTGTAGTATCTGCGAAGTTGTAGGCCAACATTCTACCAAGTTTTGTAACTTATTACAAAAGTTGGTCAGATAATCGTAGCAACTGTTCTGCAACTTCTGTATTTTGGTTGGGCACGATGAACATCATTGTAGGAGCTACGATCTAATGGTGCAGAATAGTCTGGGTGCATATCGAATGCAAGTAGAAGGTCACGAAGCTATTGGTTCACCAACTACGCAAGGAGTTTTTCAAGGTCGAGGGCGCGACCGAGGAGGAAATGCTGGTCGAGGGAAATTAAAAATTGTTTGTTACAATTGTGGACAACCTGGACACTTTTCTTGAGATTTATAGAATGCTACTGCTATGTCCTATAAGTATTGTCAGGAATTTGGTCATTAAATAGAATATTGTCCCGTTTTTTTAGCTAAAATGCAGGAGAAGCACAACCAGCAGCCAACACAAAAGAAACAAATAATGAAGGCTAAATCACGCCAAGGAGACCCAAGTGTTAACATGGTCACACGCAGTGGTATGAATACTAGAGGAAACCATGCAGATAGGTATAGGCCTATGCCAAAGACATGGGTAAGGAAGGATGAAGATAATATTGTTGGGTTTGACATAAATCGCGAAAAGGAGACATTCATGGTAGTGAAGAAATCGTTTATGACTCCTAAGGCTGCAAAATCGACTACATATAAATAGTTGTTCCCAGTAGAAAAGAATCCTGAAGAGACTGGTGAAGTAAAGAGAGACAATTAATCGATCATAGCATCTTTCTTATAGATGTTCATGAAGTTGTTAAGGGACTAGAGGGTTGTAGAAGGATTTCATGAACTGATTGAAAACTACATTGGAAAAGAAGAGTTGTGGATGGAACAATGCACGGTAAAAAATGATACAAGAACAAGAATATAACTAGCCAGGAGATGTGATTATATGTGCAGATCAGAGACTATGAGATGGAACAAGTCATTCTAGATTTGGGATTGGATGCTAATGTTCTGCCAAAACAGACATGGGAGCGGATGGAAAAGATAAAGTTGCAATGGTCGCCTATTCAAATGAGGATGGAAAATCATAAGAATATCATCCCTATGGGGTGGTTACATGGATTCAACGTAGATATTGATGGTGCAAGTGTGTTGGTTGAATTTTATGTTATCGAGATTGTTGATGATAGTAAATTGTACCTCTCACTATTGGGATTTGACTGGGATTATAACATGGATGCTATAATAAACCATAAAAATAAGGAAATGGTATTTCAAAAGGATGGCACCTGAATTGTTGTGCCACTGGATCCCTCTGAAGGTGCACACTATACAGAACCTGTCCAGCATGAGTATGGTGATCTTGTGATTGACCAGATTTATCAGCTTACTACATAGGAAAAAGAATGGATTACTCCAATCACATATGGAAGAATATGTTGTGAGAACAATAGTTCGTGCATGTTTGATTATGATGAAGAGTTGGAGCACTGGAATAATAGATTGCATGAAGTAACCATGAAGCGTTGTAACATGGTTATAAAATCTCTACAATATGTTGAGTCAAAAGTACACGACTTTCCATTTTATGATGGAACGAGGAATATTTTCTTGTTCTTGGAGAAATTTGAGCAGAACGTGCTGGAGGAACAAAAGTAAGAGGCTCTGGACTTCACATTAAGGTCCACTCCAGCCCGATGGTGGAGTGTGCATAGAGAAAGTCTAGGAGATTGGTCGGAGTTCTGTAAATTGATAAGGTTAAGGTTTCGTCAGGTTGACACAATAATTGCAGAGAAGTATTATGGATGGAAGGATTTGCGTGATAATTTAGCTTGTTGGACCACAACTTAGGGAGTACAACCCCATCCAGAATGGGTGCACATGTTCTTTAATTTTTTGGGGATGATACCTCAACAATGGTAACTTGTAACAAAACTGTGCCATGGAACTATGGACTGGAATCAGATGATCAAAGGATTCTTATTAACATAAAGATTTTTTGAAGGGTGGAAAGACATTAATGAGGCTCTTCAAGAATGGAAAGTAGGAGTACTTTTCATTACCAAAGATCCAAGGACGTTGGTTCAGACAGATTGGACAGACCCGACCAAAAAACTTGTATTGGGGGAGGAGATCTGCAAATGCTTAGATGATCCAATGCAGACAGAGTATGGTGAAGGATGGAGTCAGTGTAGTCGAAGTACTACACAGAAGATGGATTGTGAGAACAATTGGAGGTTACTGCGCCTAGGGAGGCAAGACTGTGCCAAAGAGGCGAGTCTCACAAATTTTGTCCAAAATATGACCATTGGAACAATAAAAATTAATTGGACAATGACCTGACTGTTAGAAGGAGTAGTAAAAATGCAATTAATTGGCATATCTGGCCAAATCTTCCACCAAATCAACATTTATGAGGAGAATCTATGGGCGATGGTGAGGTTCAAATTTGAAATTTGATATACATCAAGGATCCCACCTCCATTTCAAACAGTTTGTGCACTAAGAGAGAACTGATGTCTGTGAGAGAGCATAGCAAGCTGCTACATGTCTGAGAAGACTTTCAAAGAGCTCAAGAAAGAATTTATTTAGCGAGGCTTAGGGTACATCATGATGGCTACTCCACTAGTGACTGTGATAGGGTTGAGGTCACCCAGACAACATTCCATAGGTGCGGCTTCGTCCATGAAGCCTACGAAACCAACAGTGTGGTCCTTGCCCGGAAGAAACCCTCAAAGGAAAATAAAGCTAGGATAGGCTAGGAACAATGAAAGGAAATTGTCGTGGAAGTCGAATCAGATGAGGATTAGGAGGAAGAAGAAGCACCCGAGGAAGTTGATGCTGAGGAGGTTGAACCTCTCTCCAGGTTTCCTCCTTACATTCCACACTAGAAACCAAAGGCTAAGAAGCCAATGAAGGACCCTGATGCAGTGAAGTACAAGGTGTTCACTCCACTGATTCTTGAAGTAGTGGTAGTTGAAGGTGATTTATTGGCTAAGGTACCCTAGTTGAGAATGGAGGACTGGGATTTTAATGACATAGCAAGTACTCACAGTTTGAACATAACCGGTATCTGTGCCAACAATCATTTCCAGTGTGTTGATATAGTTACTCTATTGAAGGATTTCTTAAACGAAGTTATATCAAATATTGATGGCGCACCATCGTTGTGACTCTGGATGAGTCACAGTTTTGTGTTGGGGACCTGTTGGAGTTGGGATCCCCCACAAAGTAAAGACTCCGCAGATCGAGACGCAAAGCACATAGTGCAAAGTATTTTTTTTGGTCATGGGGGCTTTGGGGTGGGTCAAAGCCCCTTAATTATGTAACAGGATGGGACATTTTGTGAACGTTGGACTTTGCCCATGGTTTGGGACCATGATATTGTAAAATCAAAATCTATATAAAGAGTATCGATAGAAGTCATATGAAGTTTATGAATGAAATATCTTTTATGATGCATTTGGATGTTAGACTGAGTTAGAGTATACGTTTTGGATGAGAAGAAAAGGCTCTTGTAGCTTTGTTTGCGGAGACCTTATGAAATATTGTAGCTATGTGTGCATGCCCTTGCATCTATGTGTGTAGGGTGGAAAGTGGATATATGAGATAGATCTAGATGATAATGAATGAACTGTTAATAAAATATGAGTTAGAATGATGTGTTTGCTTTTTCTTATTGTTTATGAATGTCTATGCTGAATAAGGGTTTTCTTCCATCACTAAATAGAGTAGTCTTTTTTATGGTTATTTACTATGTTTAATGCATGAATAAGTAAGATCAAGCAGTATATGAGTAAGTTCAACAATTGTGTTGAAAAATGCTAGTAATATTGACAGATATGACCTGTGAGCTCTAATAAGAAGGGAAAGCCCTAAATCCATGGTCTAGTGTCCCTCTGGATGCAGAAACCTGGTTCTAGAATCCCTCTATATTTCCTTGGGCAAGACTTCGGTCTGTGCAAGATTATCATTGCCGAAAGGACCGGTAATAGTGGGTTTTGTTGGAATGCATAGTCACTTTGAACCTAGGTCTAGAATCCATAAAGCCAACAAAACCCTGTAGATTAAATTCCTATTACTAATCAACAAGTTACACACAACATGGAAAAAGGTTTAATGGTTAATCATCATGTTTTACTCCAAAAAATATTTTAGAACTGCAAGAATTCATTAATTCAGATCCAAATAAAAGGGAGGAAGAGGAAATATTGAGTACTCTTAGTGCCTCTAATAAGGAGACAAGAAAATCCCCTATGTTTGAATATTTCATCCCTCTAGATTTTTCTTCTTAGTTTGATTTGAATTCCCTCTAGTAGAAACAAATGATCCTTATTCCATTAATAAAAAAAATCCATATAACATAGTTGTTAACTCTTCATTAAAGAGGAAGAAAAGGGAAATTAAAATATTGAAGAGAGAAATTAAAGAGTATCTTGTCCTTAAAATACACATTAAAGAGGAGAATGAGAAGTTAAAGGCACACATTTCTAAATTGCAACATAGGAATGATAAGTTGGTTGTTAAGAATGAAAAACTGTAAAAGATGGTTAAGGAATGTTGCAGATGAGCCAAGAGTTATGTTATTTAAAAAAGGGTGTTGAATATGATATTTAAATAAGTTGGAAACATGGACAACATAACTTGAAAACTTTGGTCAACACTACAAGGCTTTATTGGAAAGTTGCAGTCCAACAATTTTGGCTCTCACTCAAAGGTTTTGTTTGCATCTGGACATGAAAAATGGATGGTTTTGGACCTTTATTTTAGCATAATTTCACCCACCTTTTTTTCCTATGATTTCCTATATCTATATCCCTTTCCTACCATTATGATCCTCAATATGCATATTTATGGACTAATACACTAAATCAACAACCATAAGCATGTTAATGTAAATTGTTAATTAAATTATGTGTTTCATTTGTTTTCAAATCTTTAAGAAGGTGTAAAGGATATTTTTCTAATGATGTTTAATGTTTAGAAATGGTTCATGTGCCAGATGGAGAGTCCCTCATCACACACTTCAGTTCTCACTAACAGAGTATAGTTTTGGATCCTATGTTATAGGTTGTCATATTTCCATTTGTCTTGGTGCAAATGAGGAACATGGGTTTTGTAGATTGGATACCTGAGATGGTTTCATGTTACTCCATTCACTTATAGATAATTAAGAATAAGCATGGAGTGTTGGTCAATGATTTGGTGAAATATCTCCTTATATGCAAGGAATTGGGCAACACATCGACAACTTGATATTTTTGATCTCATTCCTATGAATTATATCGAACAATATATATTTAAAAGTGGTATATAATTTGTTATTAGCCAATACGATCACTAGGATCTTATGATGATTGTAATACATCAATGAAATTCGCTATTTTTTTAATTCTATTTCCAAGGGATAATATAGACTAAATCTTGTAGACAAAGGATATAGCATATAGTAGATGGATATGTAATAATTCTGTTTGAATACAATAGAATACCATTGGGTTTTCAACAAAAGTCTTTTATTATTTCCCTGGAGTGGTGATAAGAGATTATTACTAAGTAATTCACAATAGCTTTCTCTCAAGGAAGCGAGGGACCCCTTCTTAGGAAGCAGTCCTACATTTGTAGAAAGTAGACATAAAGTTTTTTTTTTCATCTCATCTGTAACCATATTATTTCATGTTTATGCATTTTCCTTCTCAACAAGTTTTATTCTAGAATAGTTAGTGATTTATTCAAAGACTTGTTAAGGCCATATGCAAAACCATATTTCCATTTCATGCGCTAATATATGGTGCCAAATGATTTAGTCAAAATCATTCAATTTATGATTTATTAAATCTTTATCTCAACTTGTAAAAAATTATGGAAATATAGTACGTGGTTCAGTGTTATTCCCAAGCCAAACGAGCTCCATCTAAAATTCAAGGCTTGAGAGGAATTATTTGCTTCTTTGGAGTATTATGAAAGTGTGATTTCTAGTTACTTTTAGCCATTATGCTTTCAATATAGCCCAAGATTTAATCATTCACATATTTTGCCTGTGCCTTATAAGATTACAAGCCTCAAGTTGATGATTAAATGTTTTGGGTTCATACATATTAATAAACCAACAACCAAAAAATAAAAGTTACAGAGAACTCACTCCCTAAACAACAAGCTCAAGGAAGGTATTTTCAAGGATTACAAGGCAGTATTTCATACAAACTAAACTTATGTGTTCTTATCTAATTACAAACAACACTTACAACCCTATATTCATAAGAACTAAATTTACTGTAATTGCAAAGGTAAAGGTTGTAAGTATAAGAGATGTTTTTCTAGTTAGGGTATCAACACAGAGCCCTCTCAGTAATTACACCAAGTACTCGTTTAGCAGAGAGAAGTTCCAATGGAATATCCACCCTTTAGGTAATTATCTCCTCAATTAACCCAAACAAAGTGAAATAAAAAAAGGAAAGGATCATAAAATTTATTGAGATCACTGGGGTTGTCTATAGAGCCTATGATTGGCGTGTCATATTTTTGTCACACGGGCTGAAGAAAATTGTTATACAACCAAGAGGATCACAATGCTTGAAATTTTCCTTCAATGCTCAGTCTTCAAATTCTACAATTTGAAATCAAAGAAAGATAAACTCAATATAGTTCAAGACAACAACCAAATTGTGCAAGATACTAAACCTATCTATCCATACTAAGAAATGGCATATTAATGGTTTTGGTTATAGAAATAAAATCACAGAAAATTTATGTATGTTTGTACTATGTTTTATACGTGGAAAAGGAGGATATTGTATACCTAAAAACACAATACAAGTTAACATGCCTTCATATGAAATGGAATCAATACAAATGACATCATTCAAGCATGTAAATATATGTATAATCATCATTGCAAACCAACTGAAAAAAAATTATAAATAAAAAAGTATTACCACACATATATAACTAGATGAATAGAAATATGGTACAAGGAAGACGTGGCTAGGTTGGTGCGACCTACCAACCAGCCACATTTCCTTCAAGAAGACCTCACACTAGGCTCAATACTATTAACTAAGAATACTTAGAAATCACACCAAATGCACTGCACTTTATTAAAAGGTCTCAAACATTACATATCGATTAGGAAATAAATCCCCAACAATCTGATTAATCATCAAAAAGTTACACTAATAAAATAAATTACTCCTCTCTTATCTTATTTCCATATAATTTATTTAAAAGTTAAAGGGCAAAATTTTAACCAATCCTCCCCAAATATGAACTGTGAAACCTATTGGATATGTTTTCATTGATGTTAACTACATTTTCATTGATGTAAAATTCTAGAAACATGGGATATTGATGTCAAGTTCAAGGGGATCTTGTTGAATATTGATGATTTAAGTAAATGCATCCAATTGACAACTCAACTTTGCAGGAATTTATCTTCAATTATTGTGATAAAATGGGAATAAAAATTGGTTGGATAGATAGGAATTTCAAATTATTTCCAATAGTATATGGAACTCAGGCATACTCCCAAGGAATGATGAAGGAAGTAGATTTGAATTGAATAAAATTTAGTAATAGCTTCAATGCATCTGGGCATTTGGACTCATTCAAGGATTCATTGAGGCATCTTGGCATCCGGTCATCTGGGATGCATCCGATTATTTATTGGGTGAAATGAGGTAAATGCCATATCATCCACATTTATTCGGGCTTCAAGGTCATTCGAGCATTTGGGCCTTTGAGGATGCACTCACTAGTTGTATAGTTGGAATATTTAGATGTCAGATCAACAAGTATTATCTAGGCTTCGAGGAATCTAGTACAAATGACACCTCCATGTGGAAAGTGAAAATGAAGTGGAGACATCTGGTAGGTACACATGGTAGTAGTGATGACATGGCACCGTAAGGTGAGGATACATAGCAGGTATATTTGGGATTTTTGTGTGGCCAAGTGGCACTCCTTCAAGTGAAACATGGCAATATTGTAGTAGTGATGTGGCAAGGAACTAATGTGAAAAAAAAGTTAGAAATGACCTAGCAGGTGATGAAACAAATATTTTGGACTCATGTTAGGGATAATTTTTACAAGGCTTTGCAATGTAATGAAATTTGGTTGACAAAAAGAAGAGTTCATGTCAAATGATGGTTTTTTATATCATACTTCCAGTTGAGGGAAGATATGACTCAATATCAGGTGGTGAGCGATGCACGGCAAAAAAAATATTTTCCATTATATGCAACAGGTAAATTTCACAAAAGGTAATAGTTCTATCCATCAGAGCATAGTTGGAGGTAGTTATAATCAATGAACAATGATTTGTAGGAAATATTTGAAGCTTGGGTGGCAGGAGGTGGGACGATAAGTGCTAGGTTTCAGGCCTTGGTCATATGGGGCTTAAGTGCTAGCTCTAAATGACCCTTTGAGAATTATCTATTTCCCAACAGGAAGGGAACATTGCATCATAGTTGGTCTAATAGTGACTGGCAAATGGAGATTTGAGAACAACAATTTTGGTTTGTCAAATGACATAAAGTGGACCCCCCCCGCCTTCTTTGTTATAGTTTGAATAGTCAAGGAGGACATGAAGTGGTTTCACTATTGTCGGTTCTTTCTAGATCAAAAGATTTATTTGTGCACATTAAAGAGGTGTGAGTTATATAATTGCATATATGAAAAATTGCGGCCTCACCCTTTTGTTAAAGTTTGAATAATCAGGGGGACTTGAAGCGTCTTCTTTGTTGCTGATGTTAATGAGATCAAATTGGCACACTTTCAATGTTGGTGTTTGTTTAACATAAGTGCCTAAGCTCCCTCAAAGCGTAATCACTCAGTCATAGCCTTTGGTCATGAAGTGAGAGGTGTCAAAGTACTTGGTGCCAAATTCAAATGAACAGATATCTGGGTATCTAGGGGAACCCTATTCAATAGTGTTGACTAGTGCTAAGAGCCAGATCTATGGATGCACTAAATAGGCAGCATAATAATAATGTGGTCCCGACACTTGATCTTATGGAATGACGGTGAAGCACCTAGATTTGGAGTCAGTCTTAAAATAAATCTAGGAATTTGGATATATAGTAATACACTCAAGTGGACATGGATATGGATTTTCTAAAATGTTTGTAATGGTGGTTAAACCATATGGTTTCATGGATATAAATTTAATCCCCTGAGGAGTCAAGGAGCCATTAACTTAAATCCTATATGGGTCATCCAGACCATATCTCTAGCAGAAGACATTATAGAAATACTCTAGGTTTTATGGATGATCCTCCATGGAATTTCATCCCTGCCATGAATTTTTTGATCTAGTTTAGTATAACTAAGCCTGAGAAGTTTGGAATTTGGGGTGGAATCGGTTGATTGAAAAGTGGTTTTTCCTTTGTGTAATAATTTTTTTTGGTTCTATGGCGTGAAAAATTTGAAATAAGTCTAAGGCATGAATTTTTTGGAGGAATTGTGATCACGGAAGAATTCAAAAGATAAATTCAAAGAATAAATGTGAAGCCATTCAATCGAAGTGCAATTGAATGTTGTGTAATATAGGAGTAGCATACAAGGACTGTGGATGAAACCAAGATGAAGATACATAATAGGGATTCATGTGAAAAATATAGGAGCAACACAAAACATAGCTAAGTACATAAACAAAGGATTTAGTTAAGAAATTTTGGTTGGTGCTAGTAAAACAGTTCAGGGGGTTGATGCTAGTAAAAAATTCAGTGGGTTGCTGCCTCCTTCTGGTTGGTTCCAGTAAAACATTTAAGGAGGTTAGCTTCTCTTTATAGTTGGTGCTAATAAAAAATTTCATGGGGTTGATTCCTCCTAGTTGGTGCTAGTAAAAAATTTCAAGGGGTTGGTGGCTCCTTCTGGTTGGTTCCAGAAAAGAAATGTAACATTTTGGTGGTGCCTACAAGATCATTGAATAACAAAATAAGTTTATATATATAACACATTTTATTGTTGTTGATGTGATTGATATAATATATGCATTGAAGTATTTTAATTGGTTAATATTGGTTATTATATCACTCCCCTCCCCCCCCCCCCCACAATATAATCATATTTCCATCAATTGGTATAAAAGTGGGTTCCTTTGGCAACAGTATAACAACTAGAAGGTAGATCTAGATCTATAACATGGCCATCCAGGATGGAAATTTCTCTAGCAAAGATATTTTTTTCATTGGAGAAAATAATGCAATTTGAAAGTAAGAATGAGGATTTAACTAATGTCCCTTGGTGCATATGTTTGGGTGGGCTATTTTATTGAATGGGTATGAAAATCCATATGTATTGGTTGATGGAGAAGACCTATTCAATTTTTTTTACACTTATAAAGCAATGAATTCAATCCTAAATAGTTTGTTTAAATTTGATTATGTTAAATTGATGCACTATAGCACAACCGAATAAATGTGGGACAAGTTGAAGAACAACTATGAAGGAAAAAACAAGTCAAATAGAGAAAAAATACAATCCTATAGAATGTAATTTGGATCATTAAAATGAATTAGGATGAGGATATAAAAAAAATCCTTCATGTGGATGAAATAACGAACACCATGAGAGGTATTGATGAAACTATGAAGGAATCTATAGTAGTTCAAAAGGTGTTGATATATCTTCCTTCCATATTCAATGCCAAAGCATCATCCATTGAGGAGATGTAAGATCTCAACACATTAACGATGGATCAACTACATCGAACATTAAATTCCTATGAAATGAGAACCACAAAAGGAAAATATACATCAAATGAAGCAACCTTAAAAGTTGATAAGAAGAAAAAATAAGATCAAGAAGACTCGAGCTATGAATCTAATGAAGAAAAAGCCAAAATTTCCAAAAGAGTGAAGAGAGGGTTTGGAAGATACAAAGGTAAGTTTCCTTTCAAAATTTTTAATTGTGGAAAAACAAATCACCATGTGTATAAATTCGGTCCATATATAAATGAAGGTAATGAACATGAAAATAAGAATAAATTAATTATAAGAGAGTCAAGAAGCAGAAGAGCCTTAGGAATAAAATATTATATATCCAAGATAACAACAACTCTTCAAAGGATTAAGATAAACAATCTTGTGATAGACAAGGGATAAATGAATTCATGCTCATGTCTATAGAAGCCCAAGATGAAGACCAAGATGCATATGATATAGGTGAAGAAGAGGCAGTGGTATACTTTGAAGGCGAATAAATCAATGCCTTGGAAGAAATCAATAGACTTAGGAAAAAGAATAATAAGCAAAAAGAGGTATTGATTAAGCATGGAGAAGAAGAGCACAAATCTAAATATTCATCTCTTCTTCTTCTAAAGTAGGAAATGGAGGAAACAAATAAGATTAAATTTACTATGATATGTAAACTCCTATGGATATTCCACTTGACAGTTTGTCACAAGAAATCTAATAAAATTATACTTAAAAATCCCAAATATACACTATTACAATTTTATATCTCTATAGATCATTGTTAATAAGGTATGCATGAAAATTAAAATTATGTAGAAAATAGAGAACAACAAAATAAAATCTCACAAAGACATTTGAAACATGATATTAACTAGGAAACCGTTCCGGGATAAAAACCCACCTAGAAGGCGAGGTCGCTCTACCCTCTTTCTTTGAATGGAAATATGACTACGAGTATAAAGAAGTATGGTATGTGTCTTGTGGGCTACTACAATGCACAATTACTCTATGTGTGCTCTATCTCCTTTCCCTCTTAGCTATTTCAGTTGAGTTATGGAACAAATACACTCAAAATAATGGAATGTCTTTTCCTCTTAGTGCCCCGATTATAACACAAACTAATAGCCTACTAGTAGTTAGGTTTTACCACCTCAAAATTTAACCAGAGTTACAATATAGACTCTTCTAGAGTCTTTTACATCAAAATCATGTATTTAGCCCCCTTTTCATTAATAATTGGGGTTAATGTGGCATCCTCTCAAATTATGGTGGTGAAATAGGAAGGTCAAATCTTGAGTGACATAACATTCGTATATAGACTTTGATTGACGTGATTCTTGAATTTTTTAAAAGGTCTCCAAGTGTAGAATAGGAAAGAAATGTGCAATAAAGTGGCAAAGTTCTACCCCAAAAAATTTTGTTTGACGCCTCAAAATTCTCCTGGAAGGTTTCAAACCCCAATTTTCTAAACTGGGTCCCATCGGTGAAAAAGGGTTTTGTGCGCTGATTCTTCCACCTTTTCCACTTTTAAAGCATTGAGATGGATGAAAAATAATATAAGGATCTAATATAAACCATACTATGTTAAAATAGATAAAAGAGAAGGGCAAGGAATGTGAAAAACTAAAGTAAGAGATAAACTCCCTTAGAAAGGAATTAGAGAAAAAACAAGGCACAATTGAACCATAACTTAAAGTATATTAAGGGATCTAAAAAATTAGATGAAATTCTTAGTTTTGACCTCTCCTCATCATGACTGGTTTGGGCTATAAAGACAAGAAAAATGAAACTTGAAGACAAAGAACCAATCAACTTCATTGGAGCACTCAAAGGGTGTAACAACAATCATGATAACAATAAACAATAATAAGTGAATTATAACAAGGAAATTAAAGACAACAATAGTCAAATTCGGAAACAACAAGGAGAATAAAATTACAACAATTCAAACAACCAAAGAGATCAAGTGAGAAATCAACGTAAATGTTATCTCCCTCAAAGAGGAAGCCATAAAATAATAAAAAGGCCATATCCTCTAAGGAAAATTGCACCCAGGTACCATAATATCTTCTATGGTTATTTTTATTCATGTATTAATTTGTTCATAAGGTTTTAAATTGTAGATATTATCTCATAATTAATTATATCAATAGTAAAAGAAATAAATCCTTTCAATCTACAATAAATAGAGATAGAAAATTTATAAATTCATGTAGGAATGATAAAAAAGGAAATAATCATTTTTCTCTTTTATTTTATTATATTGAATTCTATAATTTTCATAACTATAAACATAAAGTAGTAGATTATAGAATCAAAAAAATCATATCAACTCCTTAGATCAAGAAAACACAAGAATAACCTAAGACATGGATGAATAAAAAGGAAAAAAGATTCAAAGAAGATTGTGGTATTGTCTTGTATGCTGAAAATCAAGGCAGTCATTGATATGTGGATAATGGATGCTCCAAACATATAAATCATGATAAGAGTAAATCATTATCACTAATAAAAGATAAGACAAGTAGTGTTACCTTTGTTAATGATCTCTAGGAAAAATCAAGTGCAAAGGCACAATTATCTAGGATAATGGAAGAGGTAAGGCTAAGAATGTTCTTTTTGAAGATGTACCCAAACACAATCTATTAAGAGTTAGTGAGATGTGTGACCAAGGGCACGATGTAACATTTCTCTCCAAAGTTTGTTATATAAAGTAAAAAAACATAGGAAATGCAGTAGCCGCAAGGTCATGAGAACTTCTAATAATGTGTACATACTCAAAGAAGAAACTAATAAGTGTTCTATGGGGAAGCTTAATGAGATCTATTCATGGCATAGAATATTAGGACTCATGAAATTTAATTATATAGTGAAACTTAACAAAAGGAAAGTTGTAAGGGACTTTCCAAATATTTCAAATCCAAGCAACACAATTTGCAAATCATGTCAAATTGGTAAACAAATTCGAGTACCATTTATGACCAAAGAAAACTCATCAAAAATACATTTACAACTAGTTCATATAAACTTATGCTGACATTTAAGAACTAAAACCTTGAGTGGAGAATTATTATTAATGATGATTAGACAAGATTTAATTGGGTTACATTTTTAAAGGAGAAATATGAAGCATTTGATAGGTTCAAAGTATTCAAAACCCTTTATAAAAATTAGAATTGTAAATTGAAATTCCTAAGGTTTGAAAAATGTGGGGAGTTTACCTCAAGAGAATTTATTGATTTTTGTGAAGAATATGGAATTAAAAGAAATTTCTCAATTTTAAACACCCAAAAAAAATGGGGTGGTGGAGATGCAAAACATACAAGTGAAGCAATTGTCTAGAGAAATATTAGAAGAGAGAAAAATTCAAAATAATTTTTGGGCTAAAGTTGTTCATACAATAGTTCATATTTTAAATGAAGGACACCTTAGGTAGAATAATGAAAAGACTCCCTACAAGTTGTAGTATGGAAAACCAACCTCAGTTTAGCACTTCAATTGTTTTTGCAGCAAGTGTTGCATCAAGATTAATGATGAAAATTTTTAGTCAGTTTGATTCCAGAGCTTGTTATCATTAATAACAACTAGGTTGGTCTAGGAGTGTCATTTTGAGTTAGGTTAGGTTGTTATGGTCAAATAAATTCATGAAATTGATTAAATTTCATGTTTTGTATATAGTTCTAAAATGTCTAAATGGTCATTGGTCATGTGATTAAGGTCTTGTCAAAGTAAAATTAAAAAAAATCTGAATGAATGGGTTAATAGAGTCACTTTTTTACACTTGGCACCTTTTTCCTAAGTCCGTAATTTTTTCTATGTAAAACAACCTATTTTTGCTATAAACTCACCTAAGAGTTCGTAGCAAACCTGTCATCCCACTAACTGAAATCGCTACGATCAACACGGGTTTTTCTACTAACGATGAGTTCATCGTTATTTTGTCATCATTTCAGTGGTCAGAGCTCAGTTTGTCATCATGGTACCTAACTGTTATGAGTCATCATTTGTCATATTTCATTCTTGGTAATCATCACACCTACATCATTATGTTTTCCCTCCCATATTTCTTTCCTAATTTAGCTTTACCTCATTTTAACAACAACAATTAACTTTCATCCTTGTAAGTTGCTTGACCTTGTGCCAACAATTGTCACTTTTATTTCTTGTCTAGTTGTTTTCTTAGGCTAGATCTTACCTCTGTCAAACAAGCTACTTGATGTCTTAGATATTTTTTGCAGGTTTCAAAAGCTTGAAGCTAGTCAAAGTTGTATTGGAGGGAATGGCTTCACATAAAAATCCCAACAAAGGTGGCTCTGTCGTCAGATACAAGCCCATGGACATGAAGCTAGTTATGGAAGACCCAAGATTTGCACAGGATTTCACAAATGCTGGTTGTTTAAGTTTTTGCTAGAAATTCCAGGGATACCATGCATAGGTGTCCAAGGATTTTGCTTTTAACTTCCTTGGCACAACTTCAAAGGTGGGCATCTTAATTTTTATTGTTTCTCCTGAGACCATAGTAGATGCAACTGAAATTTCGAGTTTTAGAGAAGAATGGTTCAAGACAACCAAATTCAAGCTTAAAAATTGTGATGAATCTCTGAAGCAGGAGCATATAATATTTGACATGTCCTCAGGCATACCCAGGAGTTGCCTCAAAGATAACTACTCAAAGCTGCTTATGTTGATGTAAAAATGTTTTACCTGTGAAGGTAGATTTTACATGATCTACAAATATCATTTCAAACTCTTAATCCATTTCACAGGTGAAAAAATTCTTGATCTTCCATTATTTTTGTTCAAAATTTAAGGCAAGATGGCTGACAAGGTACAAGCCAAACCTGAGAGCAGTGATACATCCATATTTCATCATGGATTAATCAAATTTTTAGTTATGGAAGAGTTGAAGAAATTGAATAGGGATTGGGATACTTTTATTTTTTTAAGTGGTTGTGATGTAGATTTTCTTACTCCAAGAAAGACACCCAAGCCAAAGAAAAACACTCCCAAGAAGGATAAAGAACCAATAGTTGAAGCAAAGGTTGAACCTGAGGTAGAGGTGCAGCCTATAGTAAAGCCAATGGAGGTAGAGATTGAATAGTTGCAAGAGACAGTGGCACCTCAACAAACCCCTAACGTCAAAAAGCTCAAAATTGATACAAGAGCTCATATAAGAATCACCAAGAGTCGAACAAAGGGGAAAGACAAACTTGAAGACATATTGCAAGAAATTGATATTGAATAAACCCCTGTTGTAAAGCCTTTAGAGGTTAAAGGAACAAAAATTAAGAAGAAGAGTATTACAACAAAGAAACTTGATTTTTCCAGTGAGTATTTAGGTTTTTTCTTTAAGCCTAGGAAACCATTCACTAGGTCACAACTCTCAAAGGGAGGAAGGTTTGATAAGTTGCATAAAGGGATAGAAAATAAGAAGAAACCAATAAGGGAATAAATCATAGAGATATCCCCGGTTGAAGCAGAAATCATCAAGACAAAGAAAGGCAAAGAAAAGGTCCAAGAAAAGTATTAAGTGGAGCTTCTAAGAGAATAACTTAAGGAATCCATAGAATACATTTTAGAAGCTAAGATGGAGTTGGAGGATTTTAAACAAGAAAGGAAGGAGCTCACAAATTTCAAGAAGGAAGTCATCAAACAAACTGATTTTTATGATGAAATGGCAGAAATGTCAAAGAAAATGTTGAGAAGAACACTACCATACACAAGATGATGAAGCATACCATGAGGAGAAATAGGTGTTTCAGGTGTTACACCCTTTTTTTGGTCATCTAACCTATTATTATTAGATGAACCCAAGTACACCATGTAAGACCAATTTTACCCCAAGTAAAATTGCTTTCACCACATAAAATAACTTATTTGGTCATATTTAACCCAAAACAAAGAAATTAATTAAATAAATCCTTATTTATTTAATTATTTCCTAAGAACAAGTTATTTAAATCATTATTTAAATAATATTCTTTGTTAAATTTGACTAAATCATCCATAAATAATCAAATAAACCATTATTTATTTAATTATATTCCCATCATTCCCCTAAAAAGATAAATAAATCATTTATTTATTTATTATTTATAAATAAAGGAATTGACCCAAGTCAAGAATCCTTTTCCCTCCAACAAATATAATAAAATATTCCTAAAAGGTGCTTCTAGAATTCGATTAATAATATTTTATTCATGCACCCAGTTCTAGACCGCCCCAATATTTTTTTATAAATAGGGGGGTTTTCCCCATTCATTAGTCACCTTCATTGCATTAGATCACTTTGGATCTACTCTTGGTCACCATTTTCCATTTTGTTTTGTGAACTCCCATTGAGTTCTATGTTTGTTTTTCTACACCCATAAGAGAGAGAAATGTTAGATCTGAAACATTGAGGACTTTCAAGAACCCATCCCACTGAGGAGAACCGGAAGACACCTTTCTTGTTTTCCTCTCAGGTGCCCCATTCTTTAATATAATACAAAATTATTTTAAATACATTCTTCTTGTCTTGTCCATTGGATTTATGGAGCCATGTTATACTTTATCTGCTTAATGTCTTTTATGCTTAGATCTTAATTTGTGCAGCAAACTTAAAGATATTTTGCTACCATAATCTGTTAGGGCTATTTGTTATGCGTAGCTAAAGTGATCTTTTACGACTTCAAAGAAATCATATTAACAATCGGTGACTCCATTGGCGATACCCACCGGGTTTTCCCCCGTTTAGACCATAAAAAACTTAATAAAGGTGTTTTACTAAGTTATTTCACATAGTGAAAGCAATTTTACTTAGGGTAAAATTGGTTTTACATGGTGTACTTGGGTTCATCTAATGATAATAGGTTAGATGACCAAAAAATGGTGTAACAGATTTCCCCCCAACGTACGAGTGTTAGGAGCAAATCGTATGACCGAAGTACGTTATAAGAACTCAATCACTAGACATCAAGAGGGAAGTCAGAGAGAGAAATGTAAGGTAGTCTAAACTACAAAACCAAGTCAAAGAGTTATAAATTCAAATGGAGATGGTGTAGACAAAATTGAATAAAAAGGGTTTGAAAATGATAGTTGTAGATGACCCTGCTACTCCTGGAAAAGAGGGTAAGACATTTTTTGGGCCAATTTTGTTTTGGGATGCTCCATTTAATCAATTAACATAGCTCTAGACAAGTTTTTGGAGGTAAAGAGTGAAAATGTCAAATTATGGAAAATTCAAGCAAGTTCATAGCGTACTCCAAGTTTAAAACCGAGTTTTCACTACGAACTCACTCAAGAATATTTTGAGGTATAATTTCAAAAATATAACATGATAGGAGTGGGGAAAAACATGTATTTACCTCATTTTTCCTAATGAAGACCCTAAAATAAGCGACAAATTCAGAAAGGGTGCATAAAGTGCTAAATGGAAAATGCTACAAACACTTCGCTATGAACTTACCTTAAAATGCTCTCTTTTTACAACGAGTTCAAATTTTGATATTTTTTTAGCATTTAATGTTTCTTGGGAGCATATGACTCATTAGGAGAGGTTGAAGTGGATTAGTGAAGACACCCATTGGTAAGGCCACTCAGCAAGAAGGTGACATGGCTGCTAGCTCAACATTTTTTTCCACGTCATCAAACACAACAACACATCCTAAAATTTCGAGCATTAGAACCTAGATTCTAGTATGGACTCGATCAACATCATCATGAATGGGTTATTTAAATTTTTTTAATGAAGTTAATGGTGTTAGAGTCATATTAGGTTTCAAACTCCTTCTAAACAGAATTATCTCTATTTTCTCTCCATGTAATCAATTCCTTTTTGGATTAGATATCTTTAGCAGTTTCGAAGGTCTAGCCCAGGTGGCAAAATTCATGTAAAATAATTTTAACTCTATAAATATGGGGATTTCAGTGTTATAGGGGGTTGTTCAATATTATGACTTATGCCACTATTGTAATATTTTCTATTCATTAATATATAGTTGTAGAAAACCTCTTTCATACCTGAGATTCTTTATGGGATCTTATGTGTTTGTCTCATTTACCTTTTCATTGTAAATTCGGCTTACTTCATGCATAATCACTTGAAATTCATAGTTAATTATTCTCCAACTTCCTTTATGCATCTTGTTTGTTGTCAACGTTATTTTTGTAAGGGTTCACATGACTCGGCTTCCATGAATGATGTTTTTTTGTAATTGAGTTTCATACCGACTTCATGCCCAATGGTATCCATCACACATCCTTCACCTACAAAAAACCATCCAAAAGAAATCTGAGAGTTATCCATATTATTTTTTAAGCTTCATAATTGAACGTCATACATTATTTTTGAGAGAGCCCTCTTTGGTTGGAAGGGCTAACTTCCAACCCTAAGTGGTTTGAAACAATTACACTGAATTGACCGTTAAGCAGCCCAATCAGCCTTAGTTTGGTGATAACAGAGCCAATGAGAGCATTTTTATAGGATATTAACTTAAGATAAAAGGTTATATGTGTTATAACAAGAGATTGTGTAATATTGTTGACAACATTGATGTAAAGGTGGATGAAACTTTACCTCTCAAGGATAATCAAACAAAATATATCAGTCCGGCTGACCAAATACACAGTCAGTATGATGATGAACATCATGAGGAACTAGAAGAGGAAGAAGAAGAATATGAAACACGTTATCATTCAAAAACTCCTTCCAAGTATGTACAAAAGAATCACCATGAAGAGAAAATTGTTGGTGATAAGGAAGTATGAGTTAAAACTAGAAGAAAAGGTACTTCTAGTCAAGAACACATTACCATGTTGTTTATGATTGAACCCAAATATTATTTTCAAGAAAGACAAGATAGGCAATGGGAAAATGCCATGAATGTGGTATTAGATCATATTTAGAAAAATCAAAATTGGAAATTAGTTGCAAGACCAAAAAAAAAAAATGTTATTGGCACAAAATGGGTCTCTAGGAACATATTAAATGAGAATGGACAAATTATAAGGAATAGGGCCATGTTAGAGTTGAAGGAGAAGACTTTGAAGAAAAAATTTCTCTTTTTTCTAGATTGGAGGTGATAATAAAATTTTCAGCATTTTTCAATCAAAATAAGTTAAACTTCTATCAAATAGACATAAAATAATCTTTTCTAAATGGAGAACTTGAAGAGGTAGTACATATAGAGCGCTTGGAGTGTTTCATTTTATATAATCTAGATGATGTATGCAAACTCAAAAAGGCCTTGTATGTACTAGAGCAAGCACTGAGAGAATGGTATTCCATATTGGACAAATACCTACAATAACAAGGCTTCAATATAGAGAAAAATGATCAAAATTTACATATCAAATATGAAAATGGAAAATTTATAATTATTGTTGTATATTTTGATGGCATAATCTTTGGAAGCATTGACGATATACTTAGGAAAAAGTTTGCAATTGAAATAGAAGTTGAGTTTGAAATGTAAATTTTAGGATAATTTATTTATTCTTTGGTTTATAGGTTCATTAATAAAAAAAATGCATTTTCATTTCCCAGACCAAGTATCTTAAATAAATATTAAATAAATTTGGTATGGAAATTTGTGCACTCATAACATTCCCATGACAATAAGATGCAAGCTCAGTAACGATGATCAACTCCAAAATAAAATCATACCATGCATAGGTCCATTATTGAAAACTTCTTTACTTAATAACATCAAGATCAGATATCATGCAAGTAGTAGGTTTGGTGGGATTATTTCTATCAATCCCAAAAGAAACTCATGTGAATGCAGTCAAAAGGTTATTTAGATATCTATAGGGCACCATAGATTATAAATTGTGGTATATAATGGGCACACAGTTTACTCTTAAATCTTATACAAATGATAATTGGGTTGGAAGTGTTTATGAAAAGAATAACACTGATGGGGGGAGGGTGGGTGGGATTATTTTTATGTAGTTTTGTAGTCTCTTGGTTCAACAAGAAACAAACCTCCATTTCTCTATCCACAGTTGAGGAAAAATATATTACAATAGCATCATGTTGTACTTAAGTCTTATGGATGATTCAAAATATCAAGGATATTCAATAAAATAGTGATTATATTGTACCCATCATGTGCGAAAATATTAAAGATATCAATATCTCAAAAAACCCTATTATGCATTCTAAAACAAAGCACATCCTGTCAAATACCATTTTCTTCAGGAAAAAGTTTTTGATTAAATTATTAGATTGGAATACATTCCAACAAAAGAAAAATTTATAGGCATATTAACCAAACCTCTATCTAGATAAATTTTTAAACATATTAGACAAAAACTGGGTGTAATTTTTTCCTCGCAAGGGGAAATGGTTCACTGATTTTAGCTAAGAAGCATGTTGGTAACATGGGGACTTCAAGAAAAGAGTATTAAAAAAAAAAAGGGGGAGTATATGTACTTTTAAATTGATTTAAAAGGGGGACAATAAGAATACAATTGGAGAATATCACTCAATATTCAACAAGAAGATAGGGGGAGTAAAGTCAACAAGTAGATAAGAGGAGTCTAGCCCAAGATCATCAATGACTAGAAGATGTATAATGGTGTTGCCATCAATTCCAAAGGGGGATATGTTTCATATGTTTTCATTGATTTCAATTTTAGTGTCATTAATGTCATAGTCCAACAACATGGGAAATTGATGTCAATTTCAAGGCCCGAGCTTGTTTAATATTCATGATTGAAGTAAATGCAGTCAGTTGGGAAACCTAGATTTTTAGGAATTTTGTATTCATTTATTATGATAAAATGAGCATGAAAAATAGTTGGATAGATAGGCCTTGCAAATATATTTCAAATTTTATATGTTACTCAAGAAAACTCCTAAGAAATGATGACTAAATCGACTTTAGGTGAAGAAAATTTAGTAATAAATTCAAGGCATCTGGGCATCCAAACTCATTTAGGAATGCACTAAGGCATCTAAGCATAAGGTCATTCGGTATGAATCACACTATTTATTGGATGAAACAATGAAAATTATATATCCTACGGATTTTTCCAGGCTTCAAGATAATCTGGAAATAAGAGTCTCTAGCGGTGCACTCACTAGTCGCATAGTTGAAAAAAACGAATGTCAGATCAGCCAAATTTTTCCAGGATTCGAGGACTTCAGTATAAATGAAACCTCCACATGGAATATGAAAATGATGAAGATATAGCTAGAAGTTATATGCGGTGGTTGTAATGACATGTAAACCTAAAATGAGGACACATGGAAGGTGGATTTGGGATTTTTGGGTGGCCAAGTGGCCCTTTTCTCAATGACACATGGAAGTGATTTGGTGTAGAAATTTGATAGAAATTGCAAATTATCAAGAAATGAAACTGAAATTAGGATACACGGATTCTACTCTACTAACTTGTGGAATTAAAATCATAATTTAGAACAACATGCATAAACACGCAACAAGAAAAACTGCAAGTACATAGTGATTTCTAGGGGAACCCAACTTGGAAAAAACCCGCAAGCTTCTTTGCATTAATTATTTGAATATAGAAACTATTACAAGTGCATGCTCCAACTTTGAGCACCACCTACAAAAGCAAAATTGTTCTATTCGTTGAATGAGAACCTATGGCCAACACTAAGCTAATTTTTTCCTCCTTCAACCTCCTATTTCATTACACAATTCTAAGCTAACTCAAGCTCCTAAACAATATGGAAGTGCCTATTTACTTGCACAAGTCCCAAGAAATTGATCTCCTAACTACATGGAAAATATATACACTCAACTAGTATACAATGAATGCTACACTAGCCTTTGTCTCCTCCACTCTAGTTGGGAAATTTGAATTCCATGCATGTTTGGGCTATTTTTGGTTGATTGACTAGTTAACTGATAGATCTATGAGTTAGGCTATTATCTCACTGCACAACTGACCTTCAACTGACTATAATAATTGTTAGAGGAAAATTAAATGAATATAACTCAAAATAACTGAACCAGATTGCTAAAATTTAACAATCAACACATGCATGATTGAACTCCAAACCCACTAACTCAAATTTGCTGATCTAACTAGGTGAAAAGATCCATGTCACACTAGTTAACATCCTCCAAGTTGTCTTGTTGTTGTGGAAATTTGATTTACTCAATTTGACTAAGGCTAAAGTCAAATTGAGCCTTTCTTGCTACACTTCTAACACTCCCTCTTAGCAAGACACAAATTTGTCACCACCCCTATCTTGCACCTGTTGAATTGGAATTTTCCTCTTTAAAATTCCTTTGTACTCATGTTATCATCTTTCTCCTCATTTGGAATGTACTATAGAAACATAATATAATTCTCCTCTACACATAGTCCCACAAATGATGATACTAGATATCAATATGCTTGGGTCTTTCATGAAATACCAGATTCTGAAAGAGCTTAATGCAACTTTGATTATCACAATATATCACTTTTGGATCCATCTCCTGGCTAAAAAGTCTCAAAAGTATTTTCCTCATTCATATGGCCTCACATGTTTCTTGAATTTCAACCATGTATTTAGCCTCTGTTGAGCCGAGTTCCATATACCTTTTTTTACTACTATACCAAGAAATAGTTGCAGGCCCAACACTAAAGATAACACTTGAAGTACTTTTCCTGTCTGATGGACTATGTGCCCAATATTCATTACTGAAGCATGGGATATTCACTCCCTCTGTCCTCCTATACCTTAATCCATACTCGGTATTTCCTATGAGGTACTGTAACACATGCTTTGTTGCCCTCCAATACAACTTGGTAGGCCTCACCATAGCTTGACTAAGCTGGTTTAATACATAGAACATGTCAAGTCTTGTGTTCACAATATACATCAAGGACCCCACAAGATTATATAATTGGTAGCATCAACCTCTTCACATGAAGTGGAATTATCCTTCCTCCAGTATGTATCTAGAGGTTTGTCCATATGCTTACAATTATCCATGTGAAATATCTAAATTATTTCAGAGGATTACCTCCCATGAGACAAAAACAATTCACCATCACCTTTCCATACTTATAGCTCGAGTAAGTAATGCATTAAGCCCATGTATTTCATCTCAAATTCCCTCACAAGATCCTCTTTGCAAGAGAAGTTTAACTTCTCATCATCTATTAATATTAGATCATCAACATATAAAACAAGAATAAGCAATGTATAATCTACCACAATGTGATAGAGGTTCACATATTCTTCACTTTTGGTGAATCCCAATCCATTGAGATAACTATCGATATGGGTGCACCATGCTCGGGGTGCTTGTTTCAGACCATATAATTCTCTCTTGATTATGCACACATGTGACTCCCAATCATATGTCTCAAGTCATTCTTCATGATATAAATTTTCTCCTCAACAACACCATTAAGATAGGTGGTACTCACATCCATCTATTGTATCTTATACCCCATATGCGCAGCTAATGCAAGAATTAATTTGATGAGGAATATCTTGCCACATGGGAAAATATTTTCTCATATTCAAATCCCTATACTTGACAATACCCTTTGGCCACAAATCTAGCCTTGTAATTCTTGATGCTCCCATCAGTTGCATGCTTCACTTTGTAGATCCATTTGGAACCAACCATTGATTTTCCTTTTGGTTTTGACATGAATTCAAAAACATTATTCTTCATGATGGATTCATATTCTTCCACCATGGTATCAACCCAAACAAGTTGATAAATTACTTCCTTAAATGAAGAAGGCTCTGACTCAATGAGCTATGTCATGAAATCCAAGTAACCATTGTACCTCTCAGGTGACTTCCTCTGCCTGGGTACTAATTTAAGGGCTCCCAAATTATCCCTAGCATCCCACAATAATATATTAGATTCGCTGGTTCTATTTCTCCATTCTTTACTTCCTTGATTCCCATAGCCATCATATCATAAAGTTCTTGAGCTTTTAAAATGGTTTATTGGTGCAAACTAGAAGAAACCTCATTTTCTTTTATAGCTTCTACAATTTTTGGATTTGATACATTCTGAGTCTCAGTGTAAGTTTTTTTCCAATGCTACATGTGAGATAGAACGGGTGGGAAGGGTGGCTGAATTTTGCAGTTCAACACTATAAGCATGTTGTACTGGTTTATTATGGTGAGGATGTGGAATGATTTGAGCAGGAGATTGTGTAGGGAATGGAGCCTTTTGATGATGTAGTTGATTGGGTTTATTGGATGATTTTGATCGGCAAACAAGGTGTTGTGGAAGAGCTAGAATATGTGTTTGTGCTACAAGATGAGGGAGAGTAGTCATACAATCATAAGGTGAACCATGCCAAGCTTGTAGACAAGATTGGTGGTGGTTATATTGAGATTGGCATGGCTGCCCTAACATGTGAGTATTCCATAACGAATTATGCAAGTAAGAGAATGGAGAGGAAGTGTTTTGAACCATACCTATAGGCCATGATTTCCATGGTTTTGACCTTGTTGCAGCTTCCCCATCTCTTTGATATGCTACTTCCAAATTAGATAAGGAAGAGTGAGTATCTATGGGATGCTCCTTTTGGTAATGAGGGAAAAACACTTCATCAAATTCTTGATTTCTCTGAACCTGCAAAACATTCAATTGTGAATTTAGAGAGCTAATAAAATCAACTTTAAAATTTTCAAATAAAACATTGATTTTAGCTCTTATGTCTCTAGTAGCAAATTTGGAAAAGAAAGAAGAAGCTTCTCTAGAATTCTTACCAGCCTTGGAAATTCCTCTTGAATACTTTATGCACAATTCACAAACATCATCATATGATAACTGAAAAACATTACCTTTTCCTATCAGATTTAAGAGTTGTAAAAATCATCATTGATTCCTTTAAGAAGGAGTGTTTTCAAGATCTCTTTTTCCAAATGCTTATGCTTTGATTTTTGAAGGTTGTATTGAAATCGCTCTACATAGTCCTCCAAGATTTCATCTTCCCTTTATGTCATACCGAAAATATCTTCATTGGATTTGCAATAGTCTTGGTACTTCTTCAAGAATATGTTCTTCATGTCCTCCCATGTTTTGATGCAGTTCCCACCTAGGCTCATGAACCATCGGAGAGCTGCTCCTTTTAGAGTAAGAGGAAACACTTTCAATCTTTGGTCGTTAATATAATAATCATATCCTCTATAAAGTATTTCGAACTCAAATAAGAATGTATCTGGATCTTCATTTGTCAAACCATTAAGATTTGGTAGAGACAATGGGGGAATTATGTGCATTTGTGTCACTCCTCCTAGATCTTTGATAAGAAATTCAAAATTTGCAATGTGAGCCATTTCTTACCATAATAGAAGATGTTCTTCAGGTGTTTCTTTAAGGATACTCCTTCCAAAGTTCCTGTCAATTGGTTAGTGAAATGGGTGGTGCTTACATCACCACTCGAGTGGAATTACAAGATATATATTTTTTAATTTCTACCTCTAAAATTCAAAAAAAAAGCAAGCATTCATTTATACCTTAATCTTTCACTCAATTCTGCTGTGAAGCGGGCCAGTGAACAAGTGTGTTTCTTGCTTGGTGTGCAGGTTCTTACCTTCCGTCTTTAATACCCAATTCTTCCCAAGAAGAAAAAAATTAAATATGCATCACTCTTTCTAAATGGCATACACTCTCCTTGGCAACGATGCCAAAATGTCGAGGCATAAAAGGTATCTTTTTAACACCTATTTGTCTCACATTAATTATCAATCCAAGAGCGACTTTTTATTTCAAGAGTGTACTCAGTCTGAGGCAGCAATTTATCCAAGAGTAATGCCTTGCAATATGTAGTACAGTGTTCGAAATACAAGAGTAAATGGATGCTTGAAAAAGAAATATAACTACAACAACATAAATGGAAATGCTCTGAAACCTTAATTAAACCAATCTGCAAAACATCAATCAGGGATACAGTAGCAATAACTCCTTCCCTTAGAAATCGATGCAAGATAAACAATCTGGGGACTTGGAAGCAATAACCAGTGTCCTCTACAATTGGTGATCTTAAAGCAATAGAAATGAAAGCAAACTCAATATTTATGCTGATGAAAATAACTGAAAGGAACAAAATCTGGAAAGGAACAACAATATGAATAACAATTCTAATTATAACGCAATTAGGCAACTAATCTCAATACTCCAATCCTGTTGACAGCCAAGACTATGAAACAGTTCATTGGAATGAATCATAAATCAATGGAACAACAACGCTTTATAAAATATAGAAAGATGAATGAGATAGTAAATACGATCCTTGCTAAGATAGTATAGCAGTGCAATTCATTAACGTATACATCAAATCTGAATTCAATCCAACAACAATAAAATAACTCTGTAATCATAATAAATCTAAATGCAATTATCACACAACAGAAATAAAAGAATAGAAATACAAACAGCAGATCGCTCCACCAGGGCCGGGCCCTCAACCACCGGTGAAAGCGCCGCTGGGCTACTGCAAAGCTTGAGAAATGGAACAAGAACACCTCTTTGTAGTAATCAAACATGAATAGATTTTACATCAGTTTCTCTTTTCTCACAAGAGTCAAGGAATTACAGTGTTACAAAGGGAATTCAATAATCATCCATTGTTCTCCAATACACAATACATGCTCTCCTTTTATAATCAGAAGGAAGAGAAATTAAATAGAAAATATGATCTCCCATAACAATATTAGATTGTTCCCAACAACTTGATCATCTAGAAAATACATTTTCAACAATCTTTCAACAAGAGCAAGGTGAATTTGGCTTTGCAGCTGAGATTTGGAGGACGGCTGCAAAAACAAATATGAGAAAATTGTGCTCAAAGAACCCTGCGTTTCTCTCAATACAGGCCGAATTTGGGCAAACCGTTCTTTATTAAAGTTAATTGGGCCCGTTCTAGACAAAACCGATGTTCCGGATTTTCTAGATTCTTCTTCATTTTCCCAGAATCTTAACCACAAAACTGTCACTTCTTATTCCAGCGAATTTATGAGTTGGAATATTTGATGATTATTTGGAGATCAAATCTTCAATCTGGCAAATATCTTGGAGGCTAAAATAGTGAGTGATATTACAAAATATATTAATAAACTATCATTGATAAAATTATGCATAATAATCATCAATTTATTAAAAATAAAGGAGAATAAATAATATTCATCCATAAGAGCATAAATCATTATAAAATGGATTTATATGATAAATTATAATAAATGACATGATAAAGAAGAGTAAAAATGGATGAAATAAGTGTTAAAAATTGGTCGTATTCACGGCCCAACACACATTACAACTCATGTATAACCACATTTCTCTTCAGGTATAACCGCATTTCTCTTCAGATGTGACTGCAAATCCTTCTATGTGTTTACCGAAAGCCATGCTAGATATCACCGTAGTTCTATTTTTGTAATCACCGAAAACATTGTTGGATATCACTGCATTTCTTCACATGAATAAGCTGTAATATATTACCTGTATTATTCACACTTCATATTACGGAGACCACCGCATAATTGGTTTTGAGATCACCGCAATAATTGATTTAGATATCACCGCAATTCCATCACTAAAGAGTCTGCTGAAAATCTGCTTCACAAATGGCCGCAAATCCAAGTATCAATATAGATCACATGCTACTTCTTTTAAGATGACCACATAAAAAACATTTAGGCTGACTTCATTGCTGACTATTAGCCACCTTAATCATATATTTTTTCAGTGTTTGAAAGGGAGTGTCTTGAGGGCTATTGGAGCCTTTCTTCAACGAAGTTAATAACAAGGTATTGGTGACAATATTATTCACATACATGAATCTAATTATACTTATAAAAAGAAGACAAATCCTAAATGGAAATCAAGAATAAGTCCATTAAACCTAAGATAATATCTTGCTCATGAAACCCATGAGGCAAGTGCAACAAATATACATTTTATTATCTTTGTCTTCTTCTTAAATTACATAAATTACATAATTACATAGTCAATATGAAGACTGACCTAGTTACACTTTTCAACATTGGGGACCTAGCCAACTTTTCAGTTTTATACAAAAAACAGGGCAGCAAGTAGAGACCCTCCATAATGACCTTCTTTAGAAGTATGAAAAGCAATAACAAGAGGTCATGACGCTCACTGATGAGCACAATCAACTTCAGTAATAGATGCATAGCCTCCAACAACAGCTTGACCAAGTCACAGAGAAATTCCAGGAACTGTGGCCAACTATCAATAGTGTATTCAAGGCCGCACCAACAGACATTTCAACTTTCTAGGTGGTCTAACGTTCTATACAAATAAGGATAGCATGTGCCAATTTTGGAAATGAAAAATAGGAGCTAAGGGAAGCCCTTCAATCTAGACCTGCACTCACATACCCCTCTATAGTATATGCATAAAAGGTATCACAAAGGTAGAAGCAAATGTAGGAACTAAAGGAAACAGTAGCAACCACTATTACAAAGGTATACAACCTACTTGAGCAAGTTCATGAATGCTCAAACTCGCTTACTATGAAGGCACAACCCGTCTCAGAACAACTGCAGAAACTTGTTGTTGATATCAAAGGAACAGTTGATCTAGACCTTTGCAATAAAATTTATGATCAGGCCAATGCACTATAGCTACAAATACATACAATTGAAGAAAGCTCAGTGAGAATGAAGAAACTCATCCAAGATCTAAGACAGTCATTCAAATAGAAGGCAGAGACCATACAGTAGTTAGTATCCAAATCATATCCCAAGTTTAGGGCAATGTTTAATGATCTACCCCAGTTAATGGATGCCACACGTTTAGACCAGGTGGTAAGCGATACAAACCCTATGATAAAAGTATAGGAAGAAGCGATCACAGAGTTCATGCAAATCAAGACAGAAGTCATGAACAAGGTTTCGGAGTTGGGGCCTTTGTTAAAGGAGGGGGAGTCAGAACAGATGGAGTTGGAGAAGGAGACAGCCGAGGAGGACCAGCTAAAGAGAACAGTCAATGTTCAACTAGGGACCATAACAGGGGAAAAAATTTGACTCAAGACGAATCAACAGCTTGTGGTCGTGGCCTGTTGTGGCATTTATATTGAGTAACACAATTTTAAGTTGTAGAAGGCTAGGTGGCAGAAAGAACAGGTGGAAGAGCACCATTATGAAAGGAAAGGAACCGTTGCAGTTGTGGATAATCTACAGATAGATGGAAAAGTATAGGCAGGAAGTAGCACATATGGCAGAAATATGGGACAACGAAAACAGAATGACTCCCAGAGGCAGAGCCAACCGCGGAAGAATATGGGAAGCAACAGAGCGTAAGAGAAAAACATCCTGAAGAAGAGGTGAAGAATGACAGTGATAGCTGACAGAAGTAGATAAGAAAAGAAGATATCGCGGGATGAGGGGGGTTCATTGGAGAAGGTAGAGCTTTGTGTCCTGGGAGCTTTGCAGAGCTTGAAATTTATTTTTATGTATTATCTTTAACTCTGCGGATTATAATATGTAATGTGCAGATGAATTAATATAACCAAGAAATGTTGAGTTGTGGCTTTCGTGAGGTGTATGAAATTTAGCTTCGTAGTTGTGTATTTATCTATTTCAAAACTTTTTGATGTTCATATTGGTAATTTCTAATTGGTAACTTGCATACTAGGTCATATGTGATGAATGTGATCTGTGTATTATAATGTCTGATTAGTTGTTAGTAATATTCCTCCGATATTAACGTTTTAGATTTCTATCTTAGTAAGGTCATGACATGCCTCAGATGAGACTCCTTGCTCTCTGGAGTAGGGTGAAAATGTTGGTGTTGTCCTAGACTACAGCGGAACCTTGTTGGCCTTGAGCCTAAACCTGGGTCTTGCCCAGAAGCCACCCTTTTTCGCCAACAAAGATGCAAGAAAAATTGCAACCAATGCATTTTTTGGTAAAAGTGAATTGGATTGTAAAGAATTGAATTTCGTAGTTTTGAACTAATTTGGGGTGGCATCATTGTAAAAACGAAAACATTTCTCTTTTCCACTAATATGCACAAAATGATATTTCTATTTTAACTTTTTACTTTGAAATGCAATCAAAGCTAAAATGAATGAAACAAATGAAGAAACACAAAAAAAACATTTTCACTTTTCCTTCAATCAAAGGTAAATCAAAATTGCTTTAAAAATATATGAATGAAACTATTTTCACTCTCGTTTTCAAAATGATAAAGACAAGCCAAATCAAAACTAAAATGAAAAACACTTTCAATTTCTTTTGAATTTGGAAAAATGCATACTCTTCTAGACTCGTGAATCAAACAACTTGTGATATTATGTTTGACACTAAGTTGACACTAAGTTGCGAGAGCTTAATCAAAGATTTTTTAAAAATATGGATACTTCACGACAGGAGGAATTTCGAAAGCTCGCTGAAATGGAATAACAAATTTGCATTCACAAAGTTGCTGAAACAAATTTCCGATCCAAGATTGATTCCATGGCTAGTGAAAGGGAATTTCTCAGCCAGAAAAATAGAGAGCTGAGTACTCAAGTAGAGTCCTTGAAAGCCCAATTGAATGAATATAATTCCAGACTAGTTCAAATAGAAGGAGAGAGGCTGCAAAATGAGAAGGTTTTACAACAATTTAGAACATAAAATATTGATTTGCAAACCAGTATGCATGATTCAAATGGAAGGATTGAGGATCTGTAGAGGAAAATTGAATACGCCACACATTTGCAGAATTCTAAAAAGAGTAATTTAGAAGGCACTGTTACAGAGCTGCAAAAAAAGCATGAGTTGATGGGTATTGATATGGGATCACTGACCAAAGAAAACAGAGCATTGAAATCTGAGTTGAATGACTCCAAAAAGAGGAATCGGGAATTACTACAAAACATTGAAGACGAGCGGAAATCGTGGGATATGAACAAATTTTCTTAACTTAAATAAAAAATGGAACCATCATTTAATATAACCACCTAATCATGTATCTCAAATGGGTTGTGATCCCTAAATCTGGGCTGCGATTCCTAAATCTAATGCACATTACGAATTGTAATAATACACCTTACTCCCCTTCATGCAATTATCACATAAAAGGAACACTATATATTAAGTCAATATATTATGCCACAATTTAATATAAATTTGGAGTTATAAAATATCATCACATTCCAACCTTAAATCATTGAAATTTATAACAATTTAGAGTTTCTCTTCAAGCATTTTCAGGAAATTATTTTTGGAGCCTTCATTTCAATCACAATTATTTTTTAAAGGAAAAAAACTATGGGTATTGAAAGTGAAAATGAATACAAACTTTAAATGTTGTTTTGCAATTAAAACATTATCTCCATATAGGTGATTATTGTTTATCACTTTTACAGTGTGGGTCAATTTTTAATTATATCTTTAAAAATAAAATTTCCAAAATTTGTAAAGACTTTTTAGATTATTTAATTCTTGAGTATTGTTTAACAATATTTAGTTATAAACCATAATACTAACTATAGAGACTTAAAGATTTTGAATATATATATATATCATTTCAATCACAATTATTTTTTAAAGGAAAAAAACTATGGGTATTGAAAGTGAAAATGAATACAAACTTTAAATGTTGTTTTGCAATTAAAACATTATCTCCATACAGGTGATTATTGTTTATCACTTTTACAATGTGGGTCAATTTTTAATTATATCTTTAAAAATAAAATTTCCAAAATTTGTAAAGATTATTTTAATTCTTGAGTATTGTTTAACAATATTTAGTTATAAACCATAATACTAACCGTAGAGACTTATATATATATATATATATATATATACCATTTCAATCACAATTATTTTTTAAAGGAAAAAAACTATGGGTATTGAAAGTGAAAATGAATACAAACTTTAAATGTTGTTTTGCAATTAAAACATTATATCCATATAGGTGATTATTGTTTATCACTTTTACAATGTGGGTCAATTTTTAATTATATCTTTAAAAATAAAATTTCCAAAATTTGTAAAGACTTTTTAGATTATTTAATTCTTGAGTATTGTTTAACAATATTTAGTTATAAACCATAATACTAACCGTAGAGACTTAAAGATTTTGAATATATATATATATATATATATATATATATATACCATTTCAATCACAATTATTTTTTAAAGGAAAAAAACTATGGGTATTGAAAGTGAAAATGAATACAAACTTTAAATGTTGTTTTGCAATTAAAACATTATCTCCATATAGGTGATTATTTTTTATCACTTTTACAATGTGGGTCAATTTTTAATTATATCTTTAAAAATAAAATTTCCAAAATTTGTAAAGACTTTTTAGATTATTTAATTCTTGAGTATTGTTTAACAATATTTAGTTATAAACCATAATACTAACTATAGAGACTTAAAGATTTTGAATATATATATATCATTTCAATCACAATTATTTTTTAAAGGAAAAAAACTATGGGTATTGAAAGTGAAAATGAATACAAACTTTAAATGTTGTTTTGCAATTAAAACATTATCTCCATATAGGTGATTATTGTTTATCACTTTTACAATGTGGGTCAATTTTTAATTATATCTTTAAAAATAAAATTTCCAAAATTTGTAAAGACTTTTTAGATTATTTAATTCTTGAATATTTTTTAACAATATTTAGTTATAAACCATAATACTAACCATAGAGACTTAAAGATTTTGAATATATATATATATATATATATATATATATATATATATATATATATATATATATTGGCATCAAGCCACAACTCTTTCTCCATCATATTCTAACAAAGTGTAATGGTTTTCCAACGAGCACAATCCACCATTTGATAATTCATCTAGTTTTCCATTTAATTCATGCTAAATGTGGGAAAAAATTATCTTATAGAAATATAATATAAGCAACCTTAATGAGATTTCACCAATATTAATATCAAATCACAATCAAAATCAAGAGAAAATAATGAAACTAATCTTAACAATATTAGTATCCAAGAAGAAAAGTTATTTTCCATGTAAAGTATCCATGTTCTGAGATGGACATTCATTATCATCACTAAATTTCTTCCATAACCGATCAATAATCCTCTCGAGCTCATCTGAGATGTAGGAAAAAGGAATCTCTATGTCTTATTATTATACTAGAACACACAACAATGTATGTACTTTGTAAATATCATTATTCCTTTTAGGGATAGGGAATTTTGCCTCATTAACTCATATTTTTACCCTAGACAATTGAACAATAAAGGATGAGATTCCATCTCTAGCAAATACACAACAAATTCCAAACACCAACAACATCAACAATTTAACCACACAACACAAACTTTTACTCAATAATAATTATAACTTCATAAATAAAGTCAGAAAGAACATCAAGGATTGGGTGGGTTCAATTTCTCTAGATCCAAGTGCAAATCTAAATAGAAAGATAAAATTATTGATAAGAAAGAATAACAAAGTGCAATGATAGTTAGTGGGGTAATAGAAGAAAAATTAGCGACCAACTATTGTTATATAAAACACCAAAGGCTTGGATCACACTAAGATGGAGTAAGAAAATGCGACCTTTCAATATGTTATACACCCAAGCCAATGCAATATCATGAAAAACCTAAGGTGGTTGCATGAAAACCAATGCCATAATCAGACCCAAATTTTCTATAGTTTCTAAATCCCATATAAATCATAATCCCCATAAGAGGTGTTTGGTCGAGGAATCTATTGATATTGTACGTTTGGTTGTTGAACATACTAGTAAGGGATGCTAGGCTGCTGAACATATGAATATGGTATGCTCGGTTGCTGAAGGGGTTTTTGAACCTAATAATACTGAGTGTGGGGTTGGTGAAAGGCTAATGCAGCTAAAGTAGGTTGAGCACTCGAAGAAGTGGCGCCTATGACAGTGTTCGTCAGTTGTGAAGACCATGTCCCACTTAGAATAACACTAGGTTGCGCTACCCCAGGAATGGGCCTAGAGTTTAGTGGCCCCCCACCCGAGAGGGGAGGTACGTAAAGAGGATTGGACTGCCCCCCAGGCACAGAAGGAACCGTATATTTTCCACTCAAGGATGGAGCCGCGGTAATCGTGGATTGCGAAAAGGGGGTAGAGGATCCTATCAAAACAATCATATGACAAATTGTGATGGTATGTTGAACAACAGGTCGAAGATGTGACAACCACATTTGAAATGAATGGGCCGGAATATGGGGGAATACTCATTGACCAAACAAGATCCGTAAATAAAAATGTGGTGTCGGAAGCTCCTGAAATAAGATTTCCCAAAGAGGTATACCTTTGTGGAAGTGGATATGCAACTTGATGAATGGATTTTTCAGTCTCGCTGCCTGAATCGTGAGGTGTGGAGCTGAAAAATTAACATTCAGAGGAAAATATGGATGAGGAGGCTTCCGGGATATAGGTTCCAATGGTTTCCTATAGATTACTCTGAGGAGAACTCATGAATGGAACATCATCAACATTGGATGCCATTTCGCCACGAAATAGCTAACGGACAGTAGAGCGAGATGCTACTAGAGAAGTAGTAAGGGGAACTCTGGGATGATCAAAAGGACTATAAGCTTGTTGAGGCGTGTTACGTGGATTAATCCCTCTTGCGGATAAGAGTGATCTCCTCTAGATTAATTTCATTCCAATATTATAATAATAAAGTAGAGAGGACATGCCCCTACCTTTAAATCCAAACGTTTGATGTATCCTTTTGTCCCGTTGCTCCAAAGTGGTTTCTCCAATGAGTAGAACCTGCAATCAAAGACAAGACAAAGAATCAAACCATCTGCAACATATAATAATCAGAAAATGCTAATCCAACTTAGTGATCAAGGAGTCTAAGTATTGAAATGATTCCAATAAGCATAGAAACAAAGCAATGAGAAAAATAAATCCATATGTATTATCTTGAATAAAAAGAGTAATCTTTCAATCGGATGCCTTGATGTTGTACAGATTTCTCCCAAGGTCCTGAAAAATCGTTCTCCTTCAGTCTGATAAGCCTTCCTCTCTGAATACCAGCATGGAGTTATAGACACGAGGGTTTGATCATTCTCATGCCAACAAAAACTCACTAGTGTAGAATTTATGCACTATTATGAACCCTCTTCAGCTTAGAAACTGTACAGATTAGTATTTAATTACATTGGTATCTACATTCTACCCTTGAACCTAAAACTTGAGCTCAATTTATAGGGAAGTGGAGGTAGTTTTTAGTTCCATGAAGAGGGGGATGGATTCCTCTCATGAAAGGATTTGAGTTCCATGGACCAAGGGATAAGCTCCATGAGTGGAGGGATAAATCTCAAACTGATCACGACTCTAGAAGCTTCCAGTTGGGAGAATATTAGACCAAATAGGCTTCTATAATTCACTTTTTTTCTTTTATTTACTTTTCACGGGGGTGTGCAGATAATAGTAGAAAAAAGTGCAGGATTTTTCATGTTTTATGGACAAAACATCAGCGCATGCGTAGGGAAAGGCTAAAAAAACCGTGCAGGTAGAATTTTAAGGATTTTACAAAGCTTTTCTCTAATTCCAACACTTGATTTAGGAACATTGTTGTTTTTGACCTCTCAGGGAACATGATATGGATGGTGATAGGCCCATATGAACAGTTAAATTTCATAGTGACAAAATGATGTGTAATAGATTACCCCCTAAAGTGTGAAGTCTGAGGTTGTTCTGAAGAGTGAAGAGCTTTATCAATACAAGGATTGGATTGGATTGGAGACCCGGTCGAAAAACTGTAAAAACATTCAATGCAAATATATATATCATCGCTGAGGTAGGCATTTCCATAATCATATCAAAAATAACTAAATTTTCTGGCACAGATATGGTTTCAATATTACATCAAAAGTAGACACAGTATGGACCCAACCATCTGTTATAAGTAGTGTACTCTATCATGAATAATAAAACTCCTCGCAACCTCGATGGTGGAAACTAGATCCAGGGTCTTGATTGTAGAAATTATCCAAGATGCATGTATATTACCAGACTCCCCTGATCCAACAAATTAACTTATGTTAAATACATAATCCTTCCACTTAATTCTTTGCGGAAATTAAATCGCCAATTGAAAAACACATATGAAGCAAAATCAATTGCATATAAACACATTTGTTTAATGGGAAAGCTTAAAGCTAAAAAACCCAACTATCATATATTATGTATATTAATGGATCATGTAATAATCTCATACAAAGCTTAGTACATCAAGCTCTCAGTACAATCAACAATCATTACACAATGTCATGTAGAAATTTGCATATCTATCCACCAATTTCTTGCCTCCTGATAGCCTGCCTCTACTGCGCAATCCCTGCTAAAGAAGACCTATGAATGAATTCAAATTGGCCTTGCCTTGACTGCGTAATCCTCATTGGCATCTCCAATGTGTGTCAGATGCATTGAATGCATCACTATAGTAAAAACAGATAGTCCATCTCACCCTTTCACCTATCTCCCCACTGGGTCTCCACTGGAACTGACATGCAAGTATTTAACTGTTGTATTTGTTCAGTTGCAAGTGAGTCTCTAGTTGTGAATTAATTAAATAATTAATTCACTAAACTCTCACTAGTGTATCTTTAGTTAGAACTAGATACAATTAACACAACCGAGTTTAACTCACTTAACTAAGTTAAACTAAATAAAAACTCCTATAACTACTCTTCCAACTCTCTCACAACTCTGCCACTTCAGTTCTAACTGAGTCCTCCATGCATGAGTCAGCAACCACCCTAGGAATTGTGTAATTCCTTCAGCCCACTGATTTTCCAAATCTATTCACTGAAATAAAGTGCTCCAAGAGAATAAGTTGATATTTATTGTTGGATTATTATTAAGGGCTAATAATAATCAACATGCACCTATTTTTAGATTAGCGATCTGTAAATAGACTTCGCCTAATCTTCTAAAAATAGAATCTCATATATTTTTCCAGCTTGATCAACCATCTACAAATAGCATCCCGCAACTTATACAATATGCTCACCATGTCTAAAAATAGACATACACATAAAAATAGCTTGCAAGCCCCACTTACTGAAGGTGCTTAATTTTCACTAAGCTCATCAGTTTTTTGAATCTCAACACTCTCTCTCAACAAGATAGGGATTATATTTCACCCTGATCCTATCTCTATGGTATTCAAATTTTCTCCTGGTGAGGGCCTTCGTCAGAATATCTACATCCTGATCTTCTGTAGGAATGTACTGAAGAAACATGATCTTCCATTGCACACAGTCTCTGATATGATGATATCGGATATCTATATGCTTAGATCTATCATGAAACACATGATTAATCAAGAGTTAAATGCAACTCTGATTATCACAATGTATCACTGTATAATCTAAATGAGAACAGAACAAACCGACTAGGATCTTCCTCATCTAGATAGCCTCACATGCATCTTGACTTGCTACCATGTATTCTGCTTTCACTAAACTGAGTTCCACGGATCTTTGTTTTATGCTGTACCAAGAAAATGCTATAGATCCAATATTGAAAACCCTTCCTGATGTTCTCTTTCTGTCCATTGGGCTGCCTGCCCAATCTGCATCCGTGAAGCCATGCAACTTCACCTCATCCGTCTGTCTGTACCATAAGCCATACTCAGATGTGCCCCTGAGATATCTCAAGACATGCTTGACTTCCTTCCAAAATAGCTTGGTAGGATTAACCATCGCTTGACTAAGCTGGTTCACCGCATAGCATATGTCTCATCTTCTATTAACTAAATACATGAGCGAACCCACCAACTGTCGATAGACAGTAGCATCCACTACCTCTACTGATGTAGTATCCTCTTTCCTCAAATTTCCTGGAAGAGGAGTATCCATGGGTTTTCAGTCCTCCATGTGAAACTTACCAAGTATCTCCTGAGTATACTTTCCTTGAGACACAAATAGTTCACCTTCTCGCTTCCATATTTCCAATCCAAGGAAATAATGAAGGAGGCCCAAATCCTTCATCTCAAACTCCTTTTCAAGGTTTTCCTTGCATGAGTGTATCAACTGCTCATCACCCGTTCGTATTAAATCATCAACACAAAGAACAATGATTAAAAGCTTACCCTCCACCACAATTTGGTATAGGTTTGCATCCACCTCACTCTTGGTGAAGCCAAGTCCAGTGAAATAGTTGTTGATCCATGTGTACCAAGCACGAGGTGCTTGCTTTAGTCCATACATCGCTATTTTGAGTCTGCACACATGCGACTCACTGCTAAAGATCTCAAATCCTTCAGGATGCTCAATGTACACTTCTTCCTTAATGATCCCATTAAGGAGCATAGTCTTCACATCCATTTGATGAATGTGCCAACCCATCTGGGCTGAGAGAGCAAGGATGGTCCTTATGGAGGAATACCATGTCACAGATGCAAAGGTTTCTTCATAATCAATCCCCTCGATTTGTGAGAAGCCCCGATCAAGAAATATTCCCTTAAACTTCTCGACGCTCCCATAAACAGCTTGCTTTACCTTGTAGATCCATCTTCAACCTACCACTGATTTACCAACCAACCTTGGAACAATATCCCAAGCATTGTTTCTTAAAATGGAATCATACTCCTCCACCATGGCATCTACCAATGTGGGCTTCTGCACTGCTTCCTCAAAGGAAGATGGCTCTGTCACGATACACTTGCTCATGAGAGCCATGTATCCAGTGAATTGGTTAGGTGTCTATCTTTTTCTGTGTTGTGATGTAGGGACTCCTCCATTCTATGCCACATCAAGCTTCAGCCTCTCAGCTTTTGTGGTATACCCTCTTCCTGTTCTAATTTTTGGCTCTGTGTGAGTGGACTCCTCCACTCCATGATCCTCCTCTTGTGGTTGATCCACATCTTGAGGCTCATCTTTGGGAACAATAATTTCCTCTTCTGCATGCAAGTGTAGCTCCCTCTCAAGCGAAAACTTCATGGCTTTCTCCTCATTGAGTTTTATATCTTGTTGCACCATAGTCATCCAACTGTTTTGTAAATACACACAATAATTATGGGTTGTTTCTGTGAACCCCACAAATATCCAAACTTCTGTAGTCGGCTCCAGCTTCTTCCTGACATCCTTTGTCACATGAATGTAAACAGATGAGCCAAAAATCTTCAAATGAGAAATATTATGCTTCTTACTAGTAAAAGATTCTTCAGGTGTACTCATGCCAAGTACTCTATGAGGACAATGGTTTTGCACATAAACCACAATGTTGCATGCTTCTGCCCACAAGTGCATCGGTAGGCCCTGGTCATGCATCATAGCTCGTGCATCACCCATGATAGTTTTGTTCTTCCTCTCCCTGGCCCCATTTTTCTGTGGGTTATGAGGCGCTATGAGTTCTATTTGAATTCCTTCTTTGCTGCATAATAGTTTGAATTCATTTGAGATATATTCACCACCATTATGTCTCCGCACAGCCTTCACTTATTTCCCGGAATCCTTCTCCACCAATGCTTTAAACTCACAAAACTTTGAGAATGTTTCACTCTTCTTTTGCATGAAGAAGATCCAACATCTATGATAATAGTCATAAACAAGTATAACATAATACCTGTGTTTTGCTATTGAAGCAACCGAGAAAGGTCCACACACATGTGTGTGAATTCTCTCCAGGATCACCGAAGCATGGTTCTCCTTCTCATGAAATGTGGTCTTCACAAACTTACCCATAGTACATCCCTTGCATTGATCTGACTACGCAAGAGTACCCTTGGGAAGTCCAATATAAATCTGCTGCAAAATCTTCAAGTCACCATGGTGAAGATGGCCTAATCTTCTGTGCCATAATTCGCCCTCATCCCAGCTCACCACTTCTTCTGCTTTGCCCAACATTGTAGCGCATCCATCTACCTCGGCTTGTAAATATTCTTAACTAGAATCCCTATCCTCTTGGTTTGGCCCATTGTTTTATGTCACAGGAAAGATTTTTGCTCGCTAAAAAAAATGTCATAACCTTTGTCCTCCAACATCGCGACCTAGACCAAGTTCTTCTTCAGACGTGGAACATGCATAACATCTTTCATCATAAATGGTTTACCTGACTCCATATCAAAGGTAATGGTTCCAATGTCAGTTTCATTTTATCTACCATCATCGCTCATCTCTATATGCATTTAAAGATCTTTCTCCTCCAAGTCACTAAACAACTCCTTGTCTCCCGTCATGTTGAAGGAAGCGCCATTATCAATATACCACATTGATCCCATTGCGCTTGAAACCAAGCATGCGATCAAGGATAAATCAAGTTCAAATTGTGAGGCTAAGGCCTCACTTGCTGCAGCTCTATCAGCCTTCTTGTTCTTCTTTTGCTGTGGGTAGTTAGTGGCGATATGCCCATGTTCGTGATAGTGGAAACACTTCACCTTGAAAAAATTGAGCTTCTTGCCTTTAGCCTTGGATTTTGGATGGGATTTATTCCCCTTCCCTTTACTTTCTATGGAAGCCAAAGCACAATTCTCTTCATCATCATTCTTCGATGAAGAGCCATCCCTCGTACTTCACCTTATCTCCTCCTACACTAGAGTCCTGATAACTGTGCCAACTCTTCTGTAGTCCAAGGAGAGCCAAGCTCATCAATTCATCATACAAAACTGTGATTCCCACACTCCCCAGCTCATCCCTACATTGGAAAAACTTCGTGAGATATTTTGGAATACTGTCGCCCTTCTCCATTTTGATTTTTCTGAGCTTATCTTTCAGTGTCAACATCCTATCGTCATTGTTGCTTTGGAAAACATCTATCAAAGCCTTCCACATTGAAAATGGAGTGGCTTTCCCATGAAGGATTGACACAATATGGTCCTTCACACCTTCCAACATAATTCATCTTGTCTTTGCTACCTTCTTTTTCCATGCGTCAAGTAATGTAGCATCGCTAGAAGTAGGCTTAGGAACATTGCTATCGATGAACTCCTTCAGACCATTATCTTCAAGCACCACCTCCATCCTATCCTTCCAGGCTATGAATTTCAAACTACCCTCAAGGGTAGACTCCAACCGCAACCCATTGAAAGCCATTTCAATGAATAATCACTTGTCGCACCAATAAATTTCTACAGCAAATTCGAATTGTCCACTAGCACAAAAACTCAGCACCGCTTCAAGATTGCAATCTTCAGTGATTAAAAATACTACGATAACATGTATAAATTATAAAATATGCATGGATATTACCGGACTCCCCTGATCTAACAAATTAAATTATGTTAAATACAAAATCCTTCCACTTAATTCTTTGCGAAAATTAAATCGCCAATTGCAAAACACATATGAAGCAAAATCAATCACACATAAACATAGTTGTTTAATGGGAAAGCTTAAAACTAAAAAACACAACTATAATATATTATGTATATCAATGGATCATGTAATAATTTCATACAAATATTATTACATCAAGCTCTCAGTAAATCAATAATCATTACACACTGTCATGCAGAAATTTTCATATCTATGCACCAATTTCTTGCCTCCTGACAACCTACCTCTACTGCTCAATCCCTACTGAATAAGACCTTTGAATGAATTCAAATTGGTCTTACCTTGGCTGAGAAATCCTCATTGGAATCTCCAATGTGTGCCAGATGCATTGAATGCGTCACTATAGTAAAAACAGATAGTCCATTTCACCCTTTCACCTATCTCTCCACTGGGTCTCCACTAGAACTGACATGCAAGTAGTTAACTGATATATTTGTTTAGTTGCAAGTGAGTCTCTAGCTGTGAATTAATTAAATAACTAATTCAATAAACTCTCACTTGTGTATCTTCAATTATAACTAGATACAACTATCACAACTATTTTTAACTCACTTAACTATGTTAAACTAAATAACAACTCCCATAACTACTCTTCCAACTCTGTCACAACTCTGCCACTTTAGTTCTAACTGATTCCTCCATGCATGAGTCACCAACCACCCTAGGAATTTTGTAATTCCTTCATCCCACTGATTTTCCAAGTATGTTGACTGAAATAAAGTACTCCAAGAGAATAAGTTGATATTTATTGTCAGATTATTATTAAGGGCTACTAATAATTGACATGCACCTATTTTTAGATTAGCGATCTATAAATAGACTTCGCCCAATCTTCTAAAAATATAATATCATCTATTTTTCCAACTTTATCAACCATCTACAAATAGAATCCTAAAACTTATAGAATATGCTCACCATGTCTAAAAATAGGCATACACCTAAAAATAGCGTGCGGGCCCCACTTAGTGAAGGTTCTTAATTTTCACTAAGCTCATCATCTTGTTGAATCTCAACATTGATTTCCACTTCCCGAACTAGTACGAATATACCCATGTGATTGATTGTGTCAAAGTCGAACATGGTAGAAACCACTTGATTACTGGTCAACGATGTGAATCGTTAACAAGTGTGAGAGAAACCACCAATAATGACAATGAATCATTCGATCGAAGGTAAATGATGCAACCTGTCGTCAAAGGCAAGAAACCTGTCATTAGGGCATGCAGAGCCCAAGGTACTGATATGATTCTAGATCAACTTTCTAGATAATTAGCTGATGTCGATAGAAATTGATCCGTCATAGGAAAGGCCTTGACATGAAACCAATAGATCAAGTTTTGAAGAAATAGTTTGCAAGGAATGACTTAGGGATGGTCAACGCGAATGGAGACAAATGTTTTCAATGATGGTTTATTGAACTTTGTCTTGAACACATAATGACACTATAAATGGCTTGGTAGCATTTGACCTAAAGCTAATACCTAGAAACCAGCCGAAGACTTTCAATTTGGTTTGATTAAATTTTAGACAAAGGATTTCCCAACCCAAGTAAAAGAGTGACAAAATGTCATGTTCAAGAGTGGCATGTTTCTTTCTAAATAAGGATGACAGCTATATTCTTTTTCTCTCATTTTCCACCACCATTATTGGCAAGTGCCTCTTTATTTTTGTCAAGCTTGAGGAGGATAACATTTTCCTGTTTGTTGAAGCTCATCCTTCATATGAGTCCATCTTAGTATTAAAATCGAACCCTAAGGAGTGGTTCGGTCCTGTTGTGGTCGACAGGTCCTTTACTATTGAATTTTAATGAGTCTAGTATAGGAGAAACTCGGCGTTATTTTCATGTTTAAAGATTCTGAAAACACACAAAAAGAAAACTCATTCAACTCTTTCAACGAAAATCTTTAATGATCTCAAAGAAAGTAAAACTTGGTGTTTTTCATTTTTAGGGAGTCAGAAGAAAAACATAAGTAAACTCCAAATGTTATTTTTCATGAATTTAGTCCCTCAAGCCCGAAAAGAGATAAACTAATGTAGGAGAGAACTCTATTGACCATGATTAGTCAATGTATACATTTTTTTTAAATAGTCTAATTCAGTCCAGAAAAGGGGTAAACTTATACTGAATAGATGAATGTTCATTTACTTTAACGAGTTCGAATAGTCAAGTGCTCGGAAATATTTTCATATTTAAAGAGTCTAAAAAGGGCTTAAAAGAGAATTCCATGGTTTTTATTTTTCGTAAGTTTTAATGAGTTATAAAAAGTGATAAAAAGTGTACTCATATGGCCAAATTTCAATTTAATTACGAGCAGGAAAATATGAAAAGAACTTGTCATTTTCATGTATTTTACGAGAATGAAAGATAGAAAAATAATCTCGGTATTTTCATGATTTTAATGAGTCTTGAAAATAATAACCGAAATGGACTCGAGATAGGTTTCATTTTAATACAAGCTTGAAACAAAGGAAAACTATGTGTGAAAGTGGTTTCATTTTTACACAATCTTGAAGCAAAGAAAATTGTGCTTGAGAATGGTTTCATTTTTATACAAGCTTGAAACAGAGAAAATTGTTCTTGAAAGTGGTTTCATTTTTACACAAGCTTGAAACAAAGGAAACTGTGCTTGAGAATGGTTTCATTTTTACACAATATTGAAACAGAGAAAACTGTGCTTTAAATTAGTTTCATTTTTACACAAGCTTGAAACAAAGAAAACTATGCTTGAAATAGGTTTGTTTCATTTTTACACAAGCTTGAAACAAAGGAAAAAATCACGCTTGAGATAATTTTCAATGCCCCCCAAGCATAACCTACAAGTGCACATGCCCCCCAAGCTTCATTTCATTCACCTAAGCAGACTATTGATTCATACTAGTTGGATGGAATGAAGGTTCATTTATGAGATCAGATGAAATACTCGACTTAATTAGGAGAGAATTTGTTTCATTTTTTAAATGAGGTTGACACAGTAAAAGAACCATCGTCAATACTAACTGATTCATTTTTTAAACGACGTTGACACTGTAAAATGAACTCTCCTCATAGGGAAATTGTTTCATTTTTTAATGAGGTTGACACAGGAAAATAACCATCCTCATAGACATGTTTCATTTTTTAACGAGGTTGACACAGTAAAAGGAACGATCCTCAAGATGCACTGATTATTTTTTTAACGGGGTTGAGACAATAAAGGGAACTATCCTCAAGATGAAATGATTCATTTTTAACAAGGTTGACATAGTTAAAGAAACTATCCTCATAGGTACCTGTTTCATTTTTTAATGAGGTTGACACAGGAAAAGAACCATCCTCACGGAATCTTGATCATGGTTTCTGACTGGAAGAAATACATGTCAAGGGACACACCTCGATCATGGCTTTCAAGAGGTCTTCATCATATGGAAGAATAGTTCCCCGGAAGGAACACATGTAAATGGACTCAATAGGGATAAGAACATCTTGTTCAAATACCCCCACAGGATTCACCATGTCAATTACTGGATCTAAGTCAAAGGAAGTTGAGCAAACAGTGAGAGGCTTGCTTACATCGGTAACTGAAAACATGGGACTGGTTTCCACATAATTAACCCATGGTGGGGTATATACCACTTTCGTATAAGGAAAATTCAGGGGTTTTAGATGGTTTTTAGTCGAATCAAGTCTAACGAACGAAATTTGGTCAACAGTCACAATGTTTCCAATTTGAGGGAAAGACATCACGGGAAAGAGTGTCGATACGAAAACTTTCATTACATAAGCATAGTCTCACCCAAGGAGAAAATTGAAATCCAAGGGGCCTCTGACTACCATAAGATCAATATAGATAGTTTTACCTTCCAAGGTAATAGGAAACTTAGGAAGGTTCCCTAAAGGTTCACTAATGATTTTGTTAAAAATGAACAGATTCTGTGGAACATGCACAAGCTGAGGGGAACCCAAATATTTCCAAGCAATTGTTCTTAAAATACTAACAGAAGCACCTTCATCTACATTCGTGCGATGCACATTCTTACCACAAGCCTTCACAATTATTTGGAAAGGGATGGAGGAAAGAAGACGAGGTTCTATCAGTATATTCCAATAAGAGGGAAAGACATCGGTACTTGGAGGGGATTATGTAGAAACAAGTAAAATCCCCCCTGGCGTAGAAGAAAATGATGTAACAAGAAGAACCTGAGTGGTATGAATTTCACTCTCTACAGGCAGAGTGGGATCAACCGAATGTGAAATTAAGTCGACCACTTGATCAACTAATGGATCATCAACCTAAGTGATCTTAGTTTCACTCTTTAATTGAAGATTGGGATTGACTGTAATTTGAATTAGATCAATCACTTCGTCAGTTGACGATAGGTTGGGAGAAAGCTTACGGTAACCAGTTGGAAGTTGTTGCTGTGGAACGGTAAGGTTTTACAATAATTTTGAGGCTTCATCCATGTGAGGGAAAATTTGAGTTTGATGACTCCCTTTGCCTAACCTACAAGGAAACCTAACTTTACCCTTTTTTCCAAGAACCTGACAATCACTAGTTGATGGATCAACAGTAATTTGATAGGATTTTTTTTACCATACTTCCAAGACCTTAGGAATACCAGGAAAATTGATAAGGAAGTGGTCACCCTTACAAAGCTTGCAAGGGTATTTGGCTTTACGATGCATGTTGGAGGTTTCGTCAACACTACCAACACTTACAACCATGGTTGATTGGTTGACTTATTTCCTATATTGCTTCATCTTCTTCTTCCCTTTCTTCTTCTTCTGAGCCACCTGGTTACTAGCATCAACATTTTTACCAAGCAAAGAAGAAGAAAGGGAGGAAGACATGTTGGGCAAAGAAGGTAAAGGGTCAACATGAGGTTGGTGATGTTGAGATGGTGAACTCTATTGAGGTGAAGCATCTGGTTGAGGTGGAACTATTTGATGATTTGAGGCCAATGAATTCAAAAATAACCATATCAGTAAACCTATGGTAAATCCATGTAATGACAATGTATCCATATAAGGAGGACAAACATTTCCAAAGAAAGGAAAATTAATAGGATTCTCGTTAAGAGGGGTTCCTTGGTTGGTAAATTCCAGAATTGTTGCCATTATATTCAACTTCAGTGAATTTTGTTAACAATTCAAATTTACAATTCACACCTAGGGTCTCTTAAAAGTAAACGCAAAAAAATGAACACACACTATCAAATCTAGAAGTCAAACCACACACAAAAAGTATGTTTCCATAATAAAAACACTAGTTGGTGATGAAATCCAACATCATAGAAATTAATGTGGAAAAATGGCGGTCAGAACATTTATCATGACAACCTGGTTAATGAAACAATCCGGTGCAAGTAACTTCACTATGCCATATCAAAGTGAAGATTACCCTCTGGAAATTCCAAGTGAGTCTAGTCAATGCTTGCTCCAGGTACAGTGGGACCTTCCCTCCACCGTCACCTTGGGAAAAATCCTAAATATTATGGCCAATAAGTTCACCAACTGAGACAATTTCACCTGGGGGAATAGTCTATGATCTGATATACATGTAAGGGCAGACTATCAAGCTTAATCCCCTTGAAATCTCCTCGACATGGTAAATCTGAGGTTTGCTTAACAAGTTACCCCGGGCTCCTCGGCAATGGTTAATCTGAGGTTTACCGTTTGTATTACATGCATGTCTTCTATCTTCACCAATGAAATAGGTACGATTACCTCACTGGGTCTGACATGACCTCGTGCTTGACTCTTTTAAGAAGAGCTTCCCAGGTCACAATTGCAACAATTGAAATTTTTCCTTACCATAAAATACTATTGTTTGTTTTAACTGCTTTGGAATTTTAACTACAACCTATTCCAAAGCACTATCCTAGGCTAAATTGGTGGAATGAGCCCTATAAAATGTAAAAAATATCTAGATTAATTTTATTTAGCATTGTGTTATTTAGTTGTTTTTTACTCAAAGGTTAAATGAATATGAAACCAGTGGTGTTATGACCTGACCCAAAACTGAATGCAATCGAATATGATAATGTAATATTTCACTTTGATGAATCTTAACTAAAGTAAGAAGAGAGGTTACATTCACTTCCAACAATGCAAAAATTGATAAATAAGAGAAAATATAACAAATTCTCTAATGCAATAATTTCAGCACAAAAAACTAATTTTTTTAAGAATGTAAGCAATGCAAATTTAATCTATGCACAATTCACTTGAAAACTATGCAAATGTAATCTATGCACATTTTTCGTTCGTGTTCTGAAAATGAGAATTATAACTATGCAAATTTAATTTATGCAAGAGAATTCTCAAACACAAAATGATTCCAAATAAGTGAAAGAACAACAAGACTATTATCCTTCACTAATGTAATCTAAGGAATCAATCAAGTGTAAGTAAAGAAAATTGGATGATAATTCCAAAGGTCAAAAGTAAAAACACTCGAAGGTGATTAATTGATAAATTTTCAATAAACTGAGACAAACCTTGAATTAATGACCAAAGGAAATTAAATTAAGAATTTCTCAAAAAAGAAACTCAAAACACCCACTTAACTTAATAGAGACTGACGAGACTGTAAATGGATAAGGTAAAACTTGAAGAATTAGGTTATTTGGCTCTGAAAAAAAAAAAATTTAAAAATTTCAAACATTTCTAGGGGTTGCATAGCTTACAGTGGAATACAACATGCATGCGCATTGAATTGAACTAAAATTTGTGCAAGTTGTCGCACTGTTTTCTGCCGAAAACCGCGCACACAAGGAAAAACTTGGAAAAAATAAATAACAAGATTCCTTTTTTAGGGATTCTTAAAATTTATCTACCCAATCAAACTCAGAGAATTCAAAGTTAGAAAACTTAAAATTTCAAACTAAAAAAAAAATAAATAAAACAAATTTCTAGTTCCCCAGTATGGTTGCCAATTTGTTGTGTGGATTAATCCCTCTTGCGGACAAGAGTGAACTCCCTAGTACTCAGCGAGTAACTAGAGACAAAGATCCATTTGAAAAAAAATTCCTCTATATTAATCGCATTCCAAGTTTATAATAATAAAGTAGATATGACATGCCCCTACCTTGAAATCCAAATTTTTGATGTATCCTTTTGAACCTTCGCTCCAAAGTGGTTTCTCCAATGAGTAGAACCTGCAATCAAAGACAAGACAAAGAATAAAAGCATCTGAAACATATAATAATCAGAAAATGCTAATCCAACTTAGTGATCAAGGAGTCTAAGTATTGACATTATTCCAATAAGAATCGAAACAAAGCAATGAGAAAAATAGATCCATATGTATTATCTTGAATAGAAAGAGTAATCTTACAACCTGATGCCTTGATGTTGTACAGATTTATCCCGGGGTCCTGAAAAATCATTCTCCTTTAGTTTGATAAGCCTTCCTCTCTGAATACAAGCATGGAGTTATATACATGAGGGTTTGATCATTCTCATGCCAACAACAACTCACTAGTGTATAAATTATGCACTATTATTAACCCTCTTCAGCTTATAAATTGTATATATTAGTCTCTAATTACATTGGTATGAACAGTCTAATCTTGAACCTAAAACTTGAGCTCAATTTATAGGGAAGTGGAGGTAGTTTTTGTTCCATGAAGAGGGGGATGGATTCCTCTCATTAAGGGATTTGAGTTCCATGGACCAAGGGATAAGCTCCATGAGTGGAGGGATAAATCTCGAACTGATCGCGACTCTAGAAGCTTCCATTTGGGAGAATATTCGACCAACTAGGCTTCTATAATTTAAGTTTTTATTTTATTTAGGGGTGCGCAAGTAATAGTGGAAAAAAGTGTAGGAGTTGCCACAGTTTATGGATAGAACACCAGTGCATGTGCATGGAAAGGCTATAAAAACTGCACAGGTATACTTTTAAGGGTTTTAGAGGGCTTTTCTCCAATTCCAAGACTTGATTTAGGAACATTGGTGTTATTGACATCTAAGGGAACATGATATGGATGGTGATAGGCCCATATGAAAAATCAAATATCATGGTGAAAAAATGACGTGTAACAAGGAGAGACCACAATCAGATCAAAGAGTGAATTTTCAAGAAAGACTGTAAACTGTGAAGACAGTTCAGGGATTTTCAGCTCAGAGTCTTCTGATGTCATCCAAGGAGAATTGTGAGGCGGTGGTCGAGATGAGATGGGTTTTACACTGATGACAATCTTGATTTCGGCACCTTGAGCTTCAAGGGGGCCAAATGGAAACTGGGGGACCTCAGGAGGAAGTTCTTGAGATCCTTTAGAGGAGGGATGAGTTGAATTCGATGATTCAAACATGACGACCTTTCAAAACAAGATCAAAGAAGGAGCAGGTGAAAATATCAAAAATCCACAATTTACAAAGCAATAATGAGGTTTGATAATTGCATGGGTAAGATGCTTTCGTGGGCAGTTACTTTTATAATTAACAAAAAATAAACAAAAAAGGGTGTAGTAGGCATAAATTTTTACCAAGTATTCGTGAACTATAATATACACCTTGGTCATAAATAATAGAAAAAATTAGCAAGGACTTAACATACTATAGCCGATCTCACCAAATGTTGTGCTCGGTGTATCATTTTTACAAGGCGATCGACTCGGTTAGATATGGTAGGCTTGTGACCTAATGGTGTCTGCCCAAATATACGCGACGGTACATGAGAGTGTAGTCTATAGTAGTGTTGTCTAATGTGTAACTGTTCAATTAGAGCACCCCAGATATACTTATCATACATCAATATACTTCCATATGTGGGACAGGATATCACCCCTGTGCTGTAATGCAAACCGTTAGCAATAGATCCTACATTTTACGAAAATTAAACACGTATCTAGCCTAGACCACTAAATGCTCTCGTTATTTCCAAATTCTCCTTAAGGTAAATTGGATAAATTTTAATGTTGATCTTGAGTTAAGTTTCGGTTTTGGCTCAAAATCGATGTCACTTGAATCCTATGATGTAGGCTAAATGCAAAAAGATTTTTTTTTCATTTCGATGAAGTTTAAACTAATTAGGGAAGAGATTGTTGGAGCCTTTGTTTTCAGTGACACAATTTTGAGTTGCGGAAGGCTAGGTGGTGGAAAGAATAGGTGGCAGAGCACCATTATGAAAGGAAAGGAATCGTTGCAGTTGTAGAGAATCTATAGACATATGGCAGAGTATAGGCATGCAGTAGTACAGATGGAAAAATAGAGGACAACGAACAAACAAAAATACTCCCAGAGGCAGAGCCAACCGTGAAATAAGACGAGAAGCAGCGGAGCACAAGAGAACAGTCAGGCGAAGAAGAGGAGAAGACTGAAAGTGACAGCCGATAAAAGTAGATAAGCAAATAATATATCGTTGGATGAGGGGGGGTTCAGTAGAGAAGATAGAGTTTTGTGTCCTAGGAGCTCTGAGGAGCTTCAAATGTATTTTGATGTATTATGTTGAAATCTGCAGAGTATAATATGTAATGTACGGATGAATTAATATAACAGAGAAATTATGAGTTACGGCTTTCGTGAGGTGTATGAAAGTTAGCTACGTAGCTGTGTATTTAGCCATTTTAAAACTTTTTGATGTTCGTATTTGTAATTTCTAATTGGTAACTTGCATCTTGGGTCAGATGTGATGAATGTGCTCTGTCTATTATAATGTTTGATTAGCTATTAGTAATCTTCTTCCGATATTAATGTTATATCTCTCTCTATCTTAGTAAGGTCACGACATGCTTTGGGTGAGAGTCCTTCCTCTCTGGAGCAGGGTGAAAATGTTGGCGTTGTCCTAGAATACAACGGAACCTTGTTATTTCCCAAAACCCACCCATTTTCACCAACAAAATGGTTCTATTGCCGGGACCTGAAATTTTACTTGAAAGCTATATCATGGTATTGAACATCTATGAAAGAGAATTGTGTAATTGGTGGGATAATCATGTAGATCACTTCATATCGCAACAGGTGGAGCTCCGACAGTAGAAGGAAAGTACTGTGAAGGATCAAGTTCTATTTTTAGATTCAGCAAGTGATTTGTACGAAATTTTCTAGGGAACATTTCTTGAAGAGCTCCATAACTAGTTACGAAGACTCCCGATTAAAGCTTTTCCTGTAGGGTTGCGTCGATCCTGTCATAGTTGGATGCATTCAAATTTGATGTCATTACACAGACTAGATACAAAGTTAACCTGAGTAGTATAATTTTGGGCGTAGACTACGTTGGAGGGATACATCGTAGAGGTTGCAACTGAATGTTATCAATATTTTACAAAAGCAGAAGATATATTTAAATATGGGTTGTGGGGAAAACTATTGAAATAAATCCCATTGTGGATTAAAGCTTTAATGATGGACAAGGGATTAATGTCTTTCCAAAGTCCCATGATGGAAGATTAAACCTCCAGTACTGGGGGAAGGACATGAAGGAAAGATTCTGCGAAAAAAGGGAAAAGGGGAATAGGAATATGGACATCGAAGCCTCCATTAGGTTGAGAGAGTTATGAGCACATCAGAAGGCGCAAATCACTAAGAAGTGGCAGGAAAGGGTGATACGGGAGTTTGATAAGTAGAAGAGGAATACATAGAAAAAGGAAGAGACACCATAGATGACATTGAGGAGAGAATAGGAATTGGGACCCGAAGGAATGGATGGGTCCATCCAAGGAGTTAGATAGGTGCATAGGAGCCCATCCTGAAGAGAGAAGGGAAAAGATTCCAATAAATACGATGGCACGCGCCCCAAAGAGGAGTCCCATGTGGAGCTGGATGTTGCAATGGAGAAATTGTTCTGAGAGAGGCCGATGACCATAACAAAAGATAATCCTATTCCCAAAGCTTCAAGTAGTGCTAGTCCTAACCTTCCTCTAGTGCTTTACCACCCACTTTATAAGTTTTTGATAAAGTTGCGAAAGTCTAGAAATTTGTGTAGTGTTTAGTATACAGTGCAGATAGCCACTAGAAGTAGTACTAGCAGCAGGATTTCTCAACCAAGAAGTAGGGGATTCATATTAGTCCCACCCACACAAGTAAAAATGGTAGGATCATTTACTCGATATCCAGAATTTTCTAGAAAGGGTAATGATGATGTAGAACAACATTGGTATATGTTTGAAGAAATCTGGAGAGCTCGTCAGACACCAGATGTAGTTATATTAATTGAATTTCAAGCCACCCTAAGAGAAAGAGAATTATGATGGTTTATCAAATGGTCATAGGTACACCGGAACCCAACGATAGATGATGTTAAAAGAGAGTTTGTACAGGAATTCAAGCTCCCTCAGACTAATCAGCAAGGACTGTCCGAATTTTGGGAGATTAGACAGATGGAAGGAGAAACCACCTGGGATCTAATGAGAAGTTTCAAAGATGAAATTGGGAAATTGAGTTACCCAATTGATCCAAATCACCAACGAGACTAGTTCATTAAAGTACTCTTACCGTTGACAAGAACACCTCTGACCAAAAAAATAATTGATACCCTTCAAGGTGCACTAGAGCAAGCAACAAAAATAGAAGCAATGGTTGTCTACCTGCTGGAGTTTAGGGGGTGAGTAGCCACTCAAGATCCATCCATATTGGGATTGAAACATCAAATAACAAGTTTGACAGAAAATCTCAAAGATATTCAACCGACACAACCAATGCAACCCAACGTGTGGTGTACACATTGTCTATTAGAGGGACACATAGTTACAGAGTTCCCAATGTTGTGGGGAGCCAATTTTGGGACTTCGGCGGTAGGAGTGCAAGGAGCCTTTCCAGTGGGAGAAGTTACACAAGTAAATAATCCAGGACTATACCAAATGAAACCCTATTTCCCATGTTTTCCTAATCAGCAAACTGAGAAAACGACAAAATATTATGAAATATGTAAAAGCATTGGTCGCCCTCCATGATTATGCCCAGTCCTACAAAAATATTCAAACGTTCCAAACAACGTCTATTATGAATTATGTACCTCAAAAACTCATCATAAAGAGCAGTGCAGAGCCCTGGATGCATTAGCAGAGCGACTGGATAGATCATCCTATAGAGTAAATGAGACTCCGAGAGGACGAGTAGTAGGAATGCGAGGGGGCAGGACTCGGTGAAGAGGACCTTTGAGGTGTTATAGTTGTGATCAAGAAGGCCATGTCACGATGGAGTTTCCACTACTGAGACGACCATGGTGTTCCCAGTGTCGAGTAAATGCACATGCCACTTAAGACTTCCCAAAGCTAATCAAAATATGAGAAGAAAGAACTAAGCAACATGGAGCCAATTTGGTCAACGCAGAGTCAAGAGTAGTCAATACACAACCTCTATGGAGTGTGGCCATAACAAACCAAGGAGGGAAGAAAACAGGGGAAGATGCCTGAGAAATGGAATCGGTAAAGCTAGTCAAACCAACATCTCCAAATAAGATTTTTAATCCATAGCGACAGAGACAATAATTTAAGGAGGCACTGGAGACATTCTCAAAGTTGGAGAGCCACAAGGGTATGGAACCAATACAACCAGCCAGAGAAGGAGAAAATATGACTACCACAGGAACATCAATAGTAGTAGAAAGAGGGATAGAACATGAGGACTCAATTAATATTGTCCTTCCAGAAAAGTATATAATAAGAGTGAAAAGAAATAACAGAACAACGGGGAAGGAATTTCACATAAATGCTCAGGCAGCGGGATTTCAAATAAGAGATACAATGTTGGATCTAGGATCATATGTGAATATTTTTCCTAGAAAGACATGCAAAGCATTAGGAAAGCCAAAGTTGGCATGTTCTCCTATACAGCTAAGAATGGAAAACCAGTATTGCATCGTATCAGTAAGAAGGATGGAAGAGGTTGAAGTAGATGTTGCGGGAGTAAAAAATTACACATATTTTGAAGTGATCGATATTATGGGAGATAAGGACCCATACCCAGCTCTGTTGGGGATAGACTGTCCATTTAAAAATTATGCAGTTATTGATTTGAAAAAGGAGCTCATTATATTCGAAGATGACGAAGTCAGAGTGGTCCAACCATTAGACCCATATCAGGGACCCCGGTATACAGAAAGCATTGAGAACATGGAAGATGCATAACTTCTTGATCAAATTTACCAAATGATGACAGGAAAGAGAGAAGATTATATAACCCTACAATAGGAGGAACAATAAGTTGGAGTAGTGTTCAAAGTTTTGACATTGGGTCGGAAGTTACATGGGATGATTAGCAGTAAGGCGGATATGAGATCAATACTAGAATATGTGATGTTATTCGTAGAATTAACTGGATCGACACAGAGGTAAGGGGTTACCCCACCCTTACAAATATGCAAACTGTAAATACATTTTTTAGAAAAATCGAAGATAAGGTGCCAGAGGAGCATATGGTTCCTCACATGGATGTATCATTGCAATCTACTTCAGCAACGTGGTGGGCCAATCATCACAACTATATAAAAATATGGGAAGAGGTAGCAGAGTCACTAAAAATAATATTTCAAGTGTCTTCAGGACTACAAATAGAAGATAAGTATAGAGGAGTTTCGGATCCCCAAGTACATGTAAAAACTTGTGAATGTGAACAAATTACAGAGACCTTGCAGGCAATAAAAAAAATTCTATTTTTTTTAGAAGTTGCAGAAACTCAAGAAACACTGATGCTAGATCAAATGGCCAAGTCTAACTATCAGGAAGCAGTAACATGCAGAAAAATATACAAGGGGATAGATGATGATGACTTGGAAAATCTTCAACATTTGTCATTTGAAGAGAAGGAGGGAGAGTGTGAAATACAGGAGGAACCCACCACTGAAGGGTTGCACCTGTTACCCCTAAGGAGAAAGAAAAAAAATATTGGAATCCAAGAGAAGCCCAAGATAACATCTATAGGAGACTATTTGGATGAAGAGGCCAAAAAATAAATCTTAGATTTACTAAAGGAACACAAAGATTTATTCCCATATTTGGTAGAATAATTAAAGGGTATCAAAGGAGATATGGGGGAGATGTGGATCACACTAAAACATGATGCCAGACCTGTAAAACATAGACATTACTTCTTGAACCCAAGGGTGAAAGAAAAGGTCAAAGCAGAAATGGATAAAATTTTGAATGTGGGGTTGATCTTCCCAGTTGAGGAGGCAACGTGGACCAGTCCAATAGTGATATAGAATAAAAAGGAGAAATCAGAAATCAGGGTGTGTGTGGACTACAGGAGCCTAAATAATGCGTGTACTCACTATCCTTTTCCAACACCATTCAATTACAAAGTCTTAGATAATGTGGCGAGAAATAAAGCATAGTCATTCACAGATGGATTCTTGGGCTATCATTAAGTCCGAATAGTAGAGGAGGATAAGCGAAAAACCATGTTCACTATTGAATCGAAATTGTATTCTTATCACACGATGCCCTTCGGGTTAAAGAATGCACCAACTGTGTTTTCAAGAATAGTAATAGTAGCTTTCAAAGGCTATATCCACAAGTTTATATAAGTATACATGGATGACTGGAAAATGTATATTTTATTGAAAAATCATGCAAGCCTCCTGCAGATAATGTTTGATCATTGCAGGCATCTCCAAATCTCACTGAATCTCAAGAAATGCATATTCGCAGTACCATTCGGAACAATACTGGCACACATTGACTATAAACAAGGAGTACATGTGGATCCCACCAAGGTAGAAATAATTGCAAATATGGATGCCCCAGATAATGTTAGACAATTGAGATCATTACTTGGACACACAAGATACTACAGAAGGTTTATCCGCAACTATGATCGGATCACAACACCACCGGAGAAGTTATTGCGGAAGACAAAACTGTTTACGTGGAATGAGGAATGCAACAAAGCGTTGGACATGCTTAAGGAGAAATTAGTGAGTGCACCTTGTTATTCTCTTGTATTTTGACAGTGTGACTAAATAACTAGGGATTCCCACAATCTGCTAAAAATAAACATTCCCTGACTATAATTTTATTTTTAGAAATCTCACTGCCTTCATTATCTTCATTTAACATATTTTCACTATCTCTCATTTTTCCTCTCTCTCAAAATACCCTGATGATCTAAAATATCATGTTTTGACCTTAAAATACCTCACTCTCACCTTTTTCCCCTACCCAAAACCCCACTTACATTGCTTAAAACCCTTTTTAACCCCTCCCTTTTTTCACTCATTTCCCTCTTTCCCTTCAAAACAATGTAAAAATCCTTTTTACATTGTTTTTGAAAATAATACTATTCAGGACCCTGACTCTTAAAATAAACTCTATTTATTTATAAAACTCAGCCCTTATATGTTTTTTAGCCCCTCTCTCTAAACCTACACTTCCCCCATGACTATATAACCATGGGCCACTGCTATACATTAAGCGCCCTTGCCTTAGCCTTTCCCCGCCCCCCCCCCACTATAAAGAACCATGCCATAATAATCCCTTCACTCCGTATACCCCCGAGCCCCACCTTATCAATGTGCCTGTGGTCCAAATCCCCCAACCACCGTTGGATCAACTCCTCCCGATCCAACGGCCCTAATCCCACATCACAAATCCAAACGCGTGATGGTTAAGAACCTTTGGACCATGCGATATCAGTGGTATTACTGCCTATCCTCCCTGCCACATATTTCTCCATTTGTGGTCTCTCGCACCCTCCTCCCAATACCATTTACCGCCTACATCCCATGTGATAAACTGCCCACCGCCTTTGCACCATAAACCGAAAACTACTGACCCCCGTTCAAACATGTCAAAACTCAAATCCATGCGATAAGCCCCGATCTACCATATACGCCCTTGTAACACTCTAAAATGCCTAAAATCCAAAACAAATGTAGGAAACCTGCAAGCCCCCATCTTCCGGACTCTATCCACCACAAGATTTAAATTAACAAATTGTTTTTCAATGTGTAGGTGATCAGTGTATAAATGCATAATTTGCATTTTGAGGTCCAAGAACTATTAAATCAGGTTCTTTGGGTAACGATCTAGAAACCTTATCCATTAAAAAAGACCAGGAATTCACAATTAGTCCAAATACAACAAGTTTTCAATCAAAGGTCAAAGAGACAGAGTAAAGGAAAACAAGGAATTTCACAATGGCGTGCAAGATGAAAAGAAAATGAAGGACACAGTCGGCAGGACAGTAAAAGGCTAAAAATATTAAAGGATTAATCAGAGGTTAAAGGCAAATAAAAAATATTAGAAGACAGAGATCAAAGATAAAGACAGATTAGAAGAATTAAAATGAGAAAGTATGGTTTAGGAGAGAAATCAGAGTTAAGGAAAAAATAAATCCAGGTTTAAAGCAAATCAAGGTTTAAATGAAAAATTAGGAACAAATCAGTAAAGGAAGACAGATCCAAATTAATAAGGCACTCAAAAATTACTCCTTCAGATCACCTTTTCCACCTACAAGCCTCATTTCACTTCAATAAAAGCAACTATAGTTATTAAAAAGTCAAAAATATCCTAAAGTTAGCTCAACAGTTAAGATAAAAGTTATTATTACAGTGATTCAGCCATAGATATTTTTCCTTGGGCCTTTCATGGTCTTAAAGGTGAAGTTTACATTAAATCTGTAATAAATACAAATCTGTCACCCTAGGTTAGGGCAACCTCTGCATTTTGTAGATAAATACTGCATGTATTATTCATTTTTAGTGTTGGTTGGTTGGTTGCCTGATTAGAGGATTCACTGCTAGGCTGGGTCTGATCAGACTGTGAGATGCAAGGAAATTTCATTGGAGTATTGTAACTATTTTGGACATCAGTAATACAAGCACATTCACAGGATTCTTGAGTTATGTTAATGGTGATGTTACCCTTCTTTGTCAATGTTCCCCTTCTATTTTCCATATTGTCCATCATTTCTTTGATAAAAGAACATAAAATTTAGATTAAGATATGTTGTTTGGCATGTTAATTTTGTCTAATTATTTCATCTTAATGTTTTATTCTGCAAGGTATTATTAGAGAATTCAAGGGTGTCTTGCTCTTTAGTTCCACCTATCTTGTTTCCTTGAAGTTTACTCAATAGAGTAAAGCCAAAGAAGTCTATGGTTTTCCCTGTCCTTTGGTTTTCCTTGAAATGTTATTTTCAAGGCCTCCTTTGAAGTTTACTTAGTAGATTTTAGCCTAAGAGGTTTATGGTTTTCCTTGTCCTTTGGTTTTTCTTAAATTGTTGCATTAAAAATCTTCTTTGAATTTTTATTAAAGAATTCAGGCGTGTCCTGCTCTTTAGTTTCACTGACAGTTATCTTGAATGTTTTCTTTGTTTGGAATTAATAGCTATAGAATTCAAGGGTGTCATGATCTCTAGGATTGATGGATTTTTGTCTTAAGGTTTACCTAGTAGAGTCTAGCCAAAGAATTCTATGGTTTGCCCTGTCCTTTGGTCTTTCTTAAACAGTTACCTAAAAGGTTTTTCTTGTTGAAGTATGGTTAAAGGATTCTTAATTTCCCTTTAGTTTTACTGATTTCACAACTTACTTAGTCATTTCGTATTTCATCTAATCTAAAAGATCCATTTGATATAGATAGCTTGCCCTATGAAAACCCTTACAGAGTTGATGAACAATTAAATCCTTTTATGACTCGATAGCCCAATGGACTAATGCTTCTTATAGTCTATCTATTCAACTGAAACAATCAATAAATTAATCAACCAATAAAATGAAAACAAACAAGTCCTAGAACTTCATAACTAGCCTAAAATCATAAAACTTAAGCATAAAGATAAATCATTTACAAAAAAAAAAAAAAAGAGATCCCTCTCTGAGTCTAGGAAGGATAGGTCCTTGGACTCCAAAGCGGTCTGATGTGGTTCCCTATAGAGTTGTTCTTTCCAATCTTGCAAATCATGGGGAGAAAACATAGTGGCAACCATACTGGGGAACTGAGTTATTAAAAATCTTAATATTCCCTCCAGAACTAAGAAACCCCATTAAAAATTAGATGAATCAAGTGTCAGCCAATAGTGGTATTTGGCTGCTGATGGTGGACAACGGCCAGCCCCAAAATAGTTAAAATCCACCACCTGGTGACTCCACTGGTTTTTAGTAGGCCTGCTGACTACATTGGTTTTATATAGACTTCACTTGGAAAATTATTGAGAAATCCTGATATCATCAAACCTCAAAAAGAACCCTTGTCAAGAATACTTTGTGGATTAAATATTTCTTTAACAGATTGGTTTATTTTTCAAAATTGTTATAAACTTTCAACCTCTCTGATTTTTGGGTCTAAAGTTCTGGCTTCTAGAAGAATCTATACCAGATCTCATCTAGACCCAAATCCTCGTGCAATACTTGACCATCCAGAGCACATCCTGAGGAAATATCCTAGATCTAAAAATTAAACTGTTAGCAGACCAATTCACAAAGAAAGTTACATACCTGAAAAACCTTAAAGACTTGTAGAATATCCTCTCTGACTCACCCCTAGAACAAATCTTGTCTAGGACTAGATCTTCGAGTTGGATAACCCAGATAGTTTTAGACCCATCCACCTTACAGCAGAATCTTGTTGTACTAACCTCAACCCCTATACATACACCCACTATTCACCTTCCTCCATTTAACCGATTACCTCCTTTTCTCAATCCTCCACTTGTTAACCCTCCTTTGTTTCCCCAACCACAAATCATGGTGCCCTGGTATGCCCCAGTGGTGTTACCTCAACCTCTACTTCCCATACCACGGGACTGAAAATATAAGATCCCACACTTCGATGGAACTCATCCTATAACTACTCAACAACATGTAGATAAATTAATGATGCTTTCGATTATCAAGAAATAGAAGATGAGACCATCAAAATGAGAATTTTTGCCCAAATTTTAGGAGGAGAAGCCAGGAAATGGTTCAAAAACCTAGCCCCTAATAGTAACCATGACCTCCCTGCTCTTCATCAAGCATTCATAAATAAGTGGGAAATAAATAAAAATCCTCTTCAAATGTTGTCAGAGTATGAGAACCTCAAAAGGAATGCGGGAGAAAGAATTCAAGTTTACTGCACTAGGTTCAACAGTGTATATAATGTACTTCCTCCTCACATGAAACCCCCACAGGGTTTAGCCCTAGTGAAATGTAATGTTCCCAATTTTTAGCCTCAAGCTAAAATGGAACATTATAGTTGCACATTTTATTTTTTTTAAATAAAATGGGTAAGGAGACACCTTAACCCTCTTTTGATGAAGAAATAACACTCCTTGTGTGAAAGGAGGAAAAATAAGCAGCTGAAATAAACACCTAAGGGTGTGAATGGAACCCAGCTCACTTGACTTAGTCACCTTTGACTAAAGTCAATAGCGTTGCCCAAGGAGGAGAGGCTTCCTAGAGAAGTTGCGCAGTTTTGGAGGGAATACACTCACATGAGGGTGGAAACCCTAATTGGTGGGACCTTGGTGGAGAAGAGTTCCCTTTCTTTATATGGAGGAGATGGAAGCCCATTTTCATTATGTTTTGGAGTTTAGAAATTGGGTCTGCAAAGGCTTGCATCCCCTGGCTGTTTAGCAGGGTGGTGGTGCCCTCGGGCACTAGGGTGTTCCCGGTCAGGAATCCCTACCTATTCCTCAAGGGAGTATGAATATTGAGCTAAATTTTACTCAATCCGGCATTGGCCACAACTACATTAATCTTCTACAGCGTTAGCTCTGCAACAGAGAGGACGTTGTGTTGTTGGGTGCAGTAAGAGAGGAACTCATGGAGTCATTCTAGGCCTGCTATTTCAGTGAAGGAGTGATCTATTCATTGGAGGAGCTGCAAAGGAGACCCTCGGGCTTCATTTTCACATCTTTGGAACTTGGCCAAGTATTCATCATCTCCCACTACGTAGTCCATGGTAGAACTGCGTTATTTTATGATGGTAGTGTGAGGAGGGTTCATGGAGCACAACAGGAGGAGTGTTTTTCAGACAAAGTGATCAGCCCTTTTTGCTTAGAGACATTATCATAGGAGGGAAATTCACATTTCAGATCTTCCATAGCCTCATTCTCTTTTCATTCCAGTTGCAGTGACAATTTACTTGTCACATTTTGTATGTTCTGGCATTTCTAGCAATCTGTCTTAGATTGGCTAGAAATTCCATAGTTCAGCCCATTTCCTTTTTATTGAGCATTATTTTGTATTCCTTAAGCCATATGTATATTTTATTCATATACAACAGCTCATACCTTCATACATTCAGCATATTCACTGCTCTCCGACATTTTGTGGAGTTGCAGCAACTATTGTATCTTATTGCTTAATCAATGGAGGTTGGATTCTAAAGCTTGAGTGGCTTGTCCCTCAATTATTTCTTGTATTTTATTGCTGTTATATCATAATATAATGATGGATGTAATATTTAATCTCTTATGGTATATTTAGATTTTCAGAGTTTCTGGTTATGTTCATATATTGCTATAAGCTCTCTCATTGAGCATTGTTTTAGAGACCTAGATTGGGGAGATCTAAATAACCCATCTAGAGTTATTTCTTTGGGCTCATTTTCCACATAGGAGTTTTATGATGTGTGTTCTAAGGCATCCTATTAGTGGTTTGTCTTATTTTTGCACCAGCTTCCTTATACAGCGTCCCTAAGGACCTTGTAGCTGAAATTCACGAGGTGGAATATTGCATATCTATAGACAGAGTCTGTGAAGGGCTAGCTAGCCTCAGGATCTCTCCCTTATTTGGAAGGAGAAATATCCTATAAATTCCCTCACATTCAATCTCTGGAATAGACTTGTGGTGTCTCACTGAAGAAGGAATTGGAATATCTTAAGATATTCCCGATGGAGCAGAAAGTTCCAGATTTGGAACATTACAGTGGTATCAAAGCATCAATCTTGGCTCAGCCTGTGCACAAGATTTAATGCCATCAGCAAGAGGAGCTTCTCTCCAAGGAGATGATATTTACAGAGGAAACAAGGGAAAAGGAACGACGGAAGAGGAGGTTTCCCTTCTTCTTTTCCAGACCATTGAGGAGATTATTGAAGATCTGATGAAAGGGAAAATTGGAGGAATTTTCTGAAAGGGTTTATGGATGAAGCAAGCCATAGCTATTCTCATGAAGGGTGTGATAATTCAGCCACACATGTAGATCCACAGCACAGTACATTGCCCATAGCTACTGCAAGAAGGATGGAAGGAAAAAGTTGAGGCCTTTGGAGGAGCAACGCTGCAACTCAAAGGTATGATTCATGATGGTTGGTTTCATAATTATATTTCATGTTTTCATGCAAATGAGAGATCATATGTTGAAGTCACAAAGCATTTTCAAAGGAGGTTGATGAAAACCAAGGTGCAACATGGTGTGACAAAACTTCAAACACTTTGCATGCATGGAAGGGGACCATGAAACAAATATTATTCCATCTTTATAAAGGGGAAGTAAATCAGGAGGATGGCTTGCTAGAGGCAAGACCCCCATTGTATGAAGGGCACTCTTCCATTTGTGAGGGTGTGGAGATATTTCTCTCAAAGGAAGTCCAAGATCCAAGGCCTCTCATTAAAGAGAAGATACACTCTCCTGTTGGTAGAGAGGAGGTGCATAGAAGAACCTATAGCGCTGCACCATTGGAAGAAGAAGAAGAGCAGGAGGATCAGCATGAAGGGATGATGGGAATTCACCCTTATATACTTTAGAGATTTTCTTCACATAGGAGAAGGACTGCACTGTGTAGTAGAGAGAGAGGGACCTTTCATTCCTCTCATATATACAGTCCACTTCCTATCTTGATGTCTCACTTTTTGGAGGCTTTCCACCTGGGCGGCCACTTGATCTAGAGATGATGAGAGGCATCATGCTATTTGGTTCACCAATCTCGGATTCTGTAGAGGTGGATACATTAGAGGAATCCAACACAGCGTAGAGAGTTTGGGACAAGCACAAGGAGGAGGGATACACCTTCTCATTTTCAGTACCACCCACTCTCATAAGCTATACTGCGCTGATAGAGTTGCTGCAGAGATGGAGGATAGCATCTTCATGATGCAGGATGGTTCCTCCATAGATGTAATGAGGGAGAGGATAATTCCTTTGAGGAAGGACTCTTTCATGCATTGGAGTAGATGGAGGCCACTCATGTTTACATTGACCAGGATCGGGAGATTCTTTGGAGGTGATAGTCTGTCATGGGAGGCTCATTTTCAGAGAGCATCATTTCAATTTGAGCATGAGCAGCTACATTATGGGCATGGTAGCAACTGGGAGGATGACTTTGGCATGGGGGATGTCAAGGTAGCAGGCAGCAGTGTGAGGGGAGCACTATATTGCAGATTACCAGCGTTGTCTATGTGGAGGATTGATCCCAGTTGGAGGACTCATCTTTGGTTGAGTATTCCCAGGATCTTGGTGAATGCATGATTCTTGATGACCAAGAGGGAGATGACAGATACATGGGTGATGATATGGTCATCTATTTTTATGGAAGATCTTCTTGACTAAAGTTTCTAGTCTCAAGGAGAAATTATTGTATGCAACACATGCGGACTTCCTAGCTATGCATTTGAATGCATACTTTGCTTTGCTAGAGGAGTTCACTTGGGAGGGAATTCAGTATGATGTACATCAGCATATGAATAGATGCATAGCCCAGATGATTTTGGAGAGGTTGGCACAACCATTCCCTTACTCATTTGAGGGGAGGGAGAGCATTCAGATGAGCCATTTCAACTCAAGGTATCAAGTACATGGTAGAGAAGGTATAATTTCCCATTTTGTACCTCTTTACTTGAGTTGCCTATTGTCTCAAGGAGGGTCATCCCTTCTTGCACTTGGTATAATGTACTTGCAGCTACTTGTAGCCTTGATTTTGGCTATTCTTATGATGCTTTGTGGGGGAAGCCACATGCTTCTTGGTGTGCACCATTGGCACCAAATTATGATTTCATGTTTTTATCTTATGAGGAGATGTTGTGGTAGCAAACAAGTGGCTAGTACATCACTTGTTACTTTTATTTTGAGTTAGGCCAAGGAGGCACTGCGCAGGTTCCATGAGTGAAACTTTAAACCACTTTCCGGTTGTCATTTGGCAACTTGCTTTTATTGTATATTGCTCCTTGTATTTTTGATGTTGGTACACTCATGAGGAGAATTATTTGGAGAGTATTGGATGTATAGCCCATTGGGAGCATGATTCTCCCTATTATACATGCTTCATTTTGCAGGAGACACCATGGGAAACCCATGAATGCGACATTGCTACTTACTCTTCTTGTGGAAGGGACCAATTGGAGAATTTGAGGAGGCATTTCATGGCAGTTTTCTTGATGGGGTAGCTTGGGCCATTCTTAGAGGCCATACCATTTTAGCCCAAGGATAGAGGCAGCCCCATGGACACTTCAAATGGAGAGAGGGCCATCTTGAGAAGCACAAGCACAACTCTCCATTTAGCCCCAACTCATTGCAGAAATCAGGGGTGATATTTTCATTTGGATGATAGCATGGATGAGAGGATAATCATTGGGAGTATAATTTTCCCATGCATATCATCACTCCTACCTTAAGGAGGCCATGGCACAGCAAGAAGGATTCCATGACACCTTCTATCTTTCCATGAGGAGCATCATTTTGAGCTTGCATACTTGGGAGAGAGCATTGGAGGACATATTTATTGCAGCATCTTTTGAGCAGTGGTAAAGATTTTTGTTAAAGAGGCCACAAGAGAAGAAAGGAAGAGAAATTGTGTTCTCTCTATGCAGTTTCTTGAGGACAAGAAACATGTGGGAGGGGAGGATTGTAATGTTCCCAATTTTTAGCATCAATCTAAAATGAAACATTATAGTTGCACATTTTATTTTGTTTAAATAAAATGGGTAAGGAGACACCTTAACCCTCTTTTGATGAATAAATAACACTCCTAGTGTGAAAGGAGGAAAAATAAGCAGCTGAAATAAACACCTAAGGGTGTGAATGGAACCCAGCTCACTTGATTTAGTCACCTTTGACTAAAGTCAATAGCGCTGCCCAAGGAGGAGAGGCTTCCTAGAGAAACTGCGCAATTTTGGAGGGAAGACACTAACATGAGGGTGGAAACCCTAATTGGTGGGACCTTGGTTGAGAAGAGTTCCCTTTTTTTATATGGAGGAGATGGCAGCCCATTTTCATTATGTTTTGGAGTTTAGAAATTGGGCCTGCAAAGGCTTGCATCCCCGGGCTGTTTAGTAGGGTGGTGGTACCCTCGGGCACTAGGGTGTTCCTGGTCGGGAATCCCTATGTCTTCCTCAAGGAAGGATGAGGATTGAGCTACATTTTCCTCAATATGGCATTGGCCACAGCTACATTCATCTTCTACAGCCTTAGCTCTACAACAGAGAGGACGTTGTGTTTCTGGGTGCAGCAAGAGAGGAACTCATGGAGACATTCTAGGCTTGCTATTTCAGTGGATGAGTGATATATTCATTAGAGGAGCTTCAAAGGAGACTCCCGGGCTTCATTTTTACATATTTGGCACTTGGCCAAGTATCCATCATCTCCCACTGCGCAGTCCATGGTAGAATTGCATTATTTTATGATGGCAGTGTGAGGAGGGTTCATGGAGCACAACAGGAGGAGTGTTTTTGAGACAAAGGGATCAGCCCTTTGTGCTTAGAGACATTATCAGAGGAGGGAAATTCACATTTCAGATCTGCCATAGCCTCATTCTCTTTTCAGTCCAGCTGCAGTGACAATTTACTTGTCACATTTTGTATGTTCCGGCATTTCTACCAATCTCTCCTAGATTGGCTAGAAATCCCATAGTTCAGCCCGTTTCCTTGTTATTGGGCATTATTTTGTATTCCTTCAGCCATATGTATATTTTATTTATATACAGCAGCTCATACCTTCATACAGTCAGCACATTCACTGCTCTCCGGCATTTTTTGGAGTTGCAGCAACTATTGTATCTTATTGCTTAGTCAGTGGACGTTGGATTCTAAAGCTTGGGTGGCTTGTCCCTCAATTATTTCTTCTATTTTATTGCTTTTATATCATAATATAATGATGGATGTAACATTTACCCTCTTATGGTATATTCATATTTGCAGAGTTTCTGGTTATGTCCATATATTGCTGTAAGCTCTCTCTTTGAGCATTGTTTTAGAGACCTAGATTGGGGAGATCTGAATAACCCATCTAGAGTTATTTCTTTGGGCTCATTTTATGCATAGGATTTTTATGATGTGTGTTCTAATGCATCCCAGCAATGGTTTGTATTATTTTTGCAACAACTTCCTTATACAACGTCCCTAAGGACCCTGTAGTAGAAATTCCCAAGGTGGAATATTGCATATCCATAGACAGAGTCTGTGAAGGGCCAGCTAGCCTCAGGATCTCTCCCTTCTTTGGAAGGAGACATATCCTGTAAATTACCCCACATTCAATCTCTGGAATTGACTTGTGGTGTCTCACTGAAGAAAGAATTAGAATATCTTAAGATATTCCCGATGGAGCAGAAAGTTCCAAATTTGGAACATTATATGAAATTTCCAGATGGTTTTGATCTAGAGATGGCTTATAAATTAAGATAAATAGAAGCCCTTATATTAGAAGACATGCAGAGGGGAGCAGTAAGTGTAGAAGCCAATGTGATTGCCAAAATGGCTAGAATGAGAACTAAAAAGAGGGTCACATACAAGGAAGAACCTGTGGCCTCTACATCTGATACCAAGATCGATAACCTATTTATAACCATGGAAATAATGATGGATATAATAAACATAAATGAGAGAGCTTCCCCTAGAGAAAAACAAACAACTCCTTAAAACATAAATCAAAACTAGAACCAAAACCAAAACTTTAGTAGAAATCCCCTTCAAATAAGACAGAGAGGTCCTGACAAACAAATCAGGCCTCCTTTCCAAGAAAACTATGTTGATGAGGATGAGTGGGTGATTGATGATCCAGAGGAAAGTCATATCAATCTAATGGGAGTTAATAATGAGGATATTGTTTTCCTCACTGAGGAAGAACAAGGCATATTTTGCCCAAATAAAGAAGAAAGCCTAGAATCCGAGGACTATAAACAAGGCTTAGAAAATGCCATCATGGAAGTGCATAGGCAATATGACTCTAGGAGCAAGAAAACCCAAGACACTCCCAAGAGAAACAACCCAAAAATTTCTGCTAGGAAGACCCTTGAAACTAATCCTAAAAATACAGCCAAAACTTCAAAAGGTTTGGTTAAAAGTTCTGATAAAAATAGAGACAAAAATAGCCAACACACCTATTTTGGCTCATCCAAACTGGGATAAAAGTTCCATATACATATTGATGCTTCAGGTATTACTTTGGGGGTCATGCTAGCACAGCCAAGAGAAACCAACATAGACCACCCATTGTACTTTGCAAGCAGGAATATGTCGATGACGTAAAATAATTACACGACAACAAAAAGGGAAGCTCTTGTGATGGTCTATTCTCTGAATAATTTGTTGTGTGTCATAGAATAGGGAAACGTTCACACCGTGACAAGCTTCCTCTACAGCTAGTGAGGGCAATGAAAAAATTTGAAAAATGGGCTATCGACTTTGTAAGGCCCATTACATTGGTTACGATACAGTCACAAGAAAGATACATAATCACCACAACTAAATACTTGAATAGGTGGGAAAAGGTAGAACTAGTGAGAGACTATACAGTAGATACAACAGCCAGGTTTATCTTCGAAAACATCATTATTAGATTTGGTTTTCCAAAGTTCCTGACAAGTGATTAAGGCTCGCACTTTATTAATGCTATGGTCAAATCACTACTAGAAAAATTCATGATAAAATGCCACAAAATCATTTTGTATCACCCACAGGAAAATGGAACTGTTTAAGCTTTCAACAAAATCCCAGAGAAGGGGTTAACGAAGATCTGCAATGCTAATCGTGACAACTAGGACAAAAGGGTACCATACATGTTATGGATGTAGAGGACTACCGTAAAACGATTACACAACCAGACGCCATTTCAGCTAGTCTACGGGAAGGAATCAGTGGTACCAGCTGAATTTATTGTCCTCAGTTTCTTCATTGTTGCAACAACACAAATGACCAAAGAAGAATCCATCTCCACACATCTTCATGAACTACAAGAATTAGAAGAAGCAATATTTCTTGCATATTTTCATTAGTCGATGTAGAAATGGAGATAGAAATCCTAGCATGACCGCCACATCAAACGAATGACATTCAAGGTTGGTGCCAAAGTACTACACTATGACACAAAGTTCCAGAAATTCCTAGGAAAACTCCATATGCAGTGGATGGGACCGTTCTATGTTGGAGACATACGTGACTCAGGAGCAGTCAGGCTAGTGCAACTGGATGGAGAGATACTACAAGGATGGGTGAACGGTGTAGGTGTGAAACCCTACCATGAATAGACAACAACACTTCTAATTTCAATAACTCTCACACCCGAGAGGAGTCAATAGGTTAGATTTCAATAACTCTCTCACAACTGAGATGAGTCGTAAGATTAATTATCAGTCAATTCATAAAATAGGTCAGTTTCTGCTGATAATTTAGGAGCCTTAATAACAAAAGATGCACGTCGCACAAAGTTAATCATCACCATGTTGCGGTATAAGGACCATACCACAACCAATTGTGGGGGGGGGGGGGGGGTTACAGTGACTATAAGACCAAGAGTGTTATCCATCATTCAGTCATAACAAGCCATTATATAGGTGTCAATTTGTAGGGTTAGCCAAAATTTGAAAAATATTTTCCATAATTAGTAACCTCGTGCCGTAATAAAGTTTCCACACCAAGAAGCAATTATTAGCCATCACGTCCACCCAACTTTTGAAGCCACCGTCAACATCATTGGAGTCCACCTCATCCAAGTAAATAACCACAGGATTGTAGATGGGAAGAGAGTTGAAAGAAATTAATTAGTTATGAAGTCGCATCAACATCCTCTGTGCCATCATTCCTACTTAACTCATATGGAGGAGGGAAAATCAATGTGTCGGAGAATTCCGAATTGCAAGAGAAGGAAAATAATATAATAGTTAGCCTGACTATAGAAGTAGAAGTCCAGAATCACAAACTAATAAAAATACTAGTATACTACAGGAGAAGAAATATGAAGAAGATGGTAGTTTCAGGGATTGAACCAGACCTCGATGGGAGAATTCAGAAATTAGAGCCATTGGTCGGTAGGTATGATAATGCAACCCTAATAGACAAAGATTTTACTAACTCGTTCCAATTCCCAGATTTAAAAAGGGAGGTATACATTGAAAACCATGTAAAGGAGGGGGGAGGCAAAGTGGAAAGAGTCCACCCAGACTTCAAAGCCATCCAGAGGTCCACACTCCTGCATCTAAGGAGCTTACTAGTGTTTGACACAATAGGAGAGGTGATGCAATGCACAAAGCTTCTCATTAGCAGGATTTAGAATGGGTCACGTTGGCTCAGAAGGGAGATTCCAATCAATGTGGAAGACATCCACTGGATTACTGGATTATCAACAGCAGGGAAATATGTATCAACTACATTCCAAAATACATCCAATGGAGTGAAGAAAGTGGGAGATTGTGACTATTACAAGAAATATGAGACAGGAAGAGGGGGAAATGGGGCAAAGATAGATCTTATCAATGTACCGAGTGTTAAATTTGCCCATTACTTAATTGCTGGGAAGATAATGAGGCATTACACCAAACGAGAGTGTGCCCTCAACACTATATCAGTTGCAGAGTACTATATATAGGGAGCACAATTAAATTGGTGTGCCTTCATGTTGCAAGAAATCTTTGAAGCTTGCGAGGATAATTTCAAGAGGGCCACGAGATTCATATATCGATACTTGATAATGGCTTTGGCCATGTGGAAGTGGATTCCACCAGGGAGGCAGTCACTTGCGGAGATAACTGAAGACTAACTAATGGCTCTCAGGTACACCCCATGGAGAGTGTCCGACGACCCGAGCAGCAAGGAGGTAAACGAGGAAGCCTTTTCAAAATGGTACCAGAAAATGATAGATGTTGTCAAAACATAGCAGAGAGTCCCTAGGAACCTTCTTGATAAGTATTTCCCTCAAGTATGGTTCGGTGTCTCACACAACCATTCCTAGATAAGGCCTAATTGTGTTGCGACGAAGACCTTTCATAAGAAACTGCTGAAATTTCAACTGATTGAGGAATATTTCCATGCAGAGGTCTCATCGCGGCCGAGAGAAGCCGTAGAAATCAAAGATGGAGAGCCCACATATTCTTTTGATGTTATGCTTTCGAACCCCCTACCGGGACAAAGGCCATCCGAAATATCCCAAATGATATAACGGTTGTAGCTACAGCCATTGATAGAGAGGTTGGACCATCAGATACAAGCTTTCAATAAGGCAATGGGAAATATTGGGGAAAAATCCACTGCATTTCCTTCATTTTTATAAATTTGAAACACTTAATTTTGGTTCTCCATCGTCAACATCCCCTGTCCTGAATACAATAAATTCCACCATTTTCCATTCACATCCGCAGCCAACCATCACTCCATTCCATAAGAGAAAAGAAAACAAACCCCCCATCCTAGCACCAAAAGGAAGAAATCCAGAATTATAAAATCTGATCAAATAGTGGACCTCACAGGTGAGGATCATGGGTAGCAATTGACCACTAGAATCCCAATCACCAAAGAACCAGAAGTAGGCATTCAGACCTCCTCCATTATACTTCAATCCAACCCATCATCCTCACATAGTGTACCAACTTCCTCATCACCGAATACACAAAATTCATCACCACGTACATCACATTTAAAGAGAATTCAACACACACTCCATCAACTTCCACCACTATTTCAGATGCAATACCCGCGGGCACCAAAATGGTTGTTGACACTAAAGTAGAGGATAACTCAGGTACAACACAGGTAACCGAGGTTAAATCGACTACAGTAGAGTTAGGTACCATTTTATACTTACTCATCCATACCTATTCACCCATTTTCGATAATACGCCCATCGTGACTTCACTCAATCCATTTCAGCAATCCATGCTAATACTACAACCATTCCTACCCACTCACCTACCATCAACCAATTATCATATTCATGAATCACATACTGTCCCACCAACTCAACCTACCTCTCCACAAGGCCAATCAGGGCATTCCATTTCCAGTGGCCAACCGCTTAGGGAAAGGAATCCTAGTCCTGAGATGACAAGCAGTGGAGATCTGCAGAGTTGGTTGTTAAGAATTTGGAGGGCTGGAGATTAATACGAATTCTCTTCTTTTATAATTACTGGTGAGCTTGCTTGAGTTACTTATGTCTTTCTTTCCTTAGCTTAGTTAGTCTTTCATCAAGTCAATTATCAAAATGTACGAGACACAAAATTAGGCTCCTAGAGCCAGGGAAAAACCTCTCCCTCTTGGAAAGGAAAACCCGCAAAGAACTCTTCTTATAGATCTTCAAATAACAAGTACCATGACCCAAACTTAGACCCTTGACCTAGATATGCTTCCAAGACCTTGATACACCTTCTTCAGATAATCCAAAACTCAACTCTTCTCCTTTATAACAATCACTGCAATAATTGATTTAGAGATCACCGCAATTTCATCACAGAAGAGTCCGCTGAAAATCTACTTGAAAAATGACCACAGATCTAGGTATAAATATAGATCAGATGCTACTTCTTTTAAGTTTACCACACAACAAACATTTTGGCTGACTTCAATGCTGACTATTAACCAACATAATCATATATTTTTCCAACGTTTGAAAGGGAGCGTCTTGAAGGCTATTGGAGCCTTTCTTCAATGAAGTTCATGACAAGGTCTCAGTGATAATATTATTCACATACATGACTGTAATTATAGTTATAAACAGAAGAAGAATCCTAAATGGACATCAAGAAGAAGTCCATTAAACTTAAGTTAAAATCTTGCTCATGAAACTAATGAAGCAAGTGTAACAAATATCCATTTTATTGTCTTTGTCTTCTTATTAAATTACATAAAATACATAATCACATAGTCAATATGAAGACTAACCTAGTTACACTTTTCAACATTGGGGACCCGAACAAATTTTCAGTTTTATACAAACAACAGTGCGGCAAGCAGAGACCCTCCATAATGACCTTCTTTAGAAGAATTAAAAGCAACAACAACAGGTCATGACGCTCACTGATGAGCGCAATCAATTTCAGTAAGAGAGGGATAACCTCCAAAAATAGCTCAACTAAGTCACAAAGAAATTCCAGGAATTTTGGCCAACGTTCAATAGTGTAATCAAGGCTACACCAGTAGACATTTCAACTTGCTCGGTGGTCTAACGTTATATACACATAATGATAGCATGTGCCAATTTGGGAAATGAAAACTAGGAGCTAAGGGAAGCCCGTGAATCCAGACCTGCACTCCCATACCCCTCTATAGTATATGCAGAAAAGGTATCATAAAGGCAGAAGAAAATGAAGGAACTAAAGGAACAGTATGAACCACTGTTACAAAGGCATACAACCTATTTGAGCAAGTTCATGAATGCTCAAACTTGCTTACTATGAAGGCACAACCCATCTCAGAACAACTGCAAAAACTTGTTGTTGAGATCAAAGGAACAACTGATCTAGACATCCGCAACCAAATTTATGATCAAGCTGATGTGTTATAGCTACAAATACATACAATTGAACAAATCTCAACAAGAACGAATCAACTCGTCCAAGATCTAAGACAACTAGTCAAATAGAAGGCAGAGACCAAACATTAGTTGGTCTTCAAAGCAGACCCCAAGTTCAGGGAAAAATTTAATGATCTACCCCAGTTAATGGACGCCATGTGTGTTGACCAAGTGGTAAGCGAGATAAACCCCATAAAAAAGGTATGGCAAGAAGCGATCACTTAGTTCGCGCAACTCAAGAAAGAAGTCATGAACAAGGTTCTGGAGTTGGGGCCTTTGTTAAAGGGGGGGGAGTCAAAACAGATGGAGCTGGAGAAGGAAACAGTCAAGGAGGACCAGCCGAAGACAATAGTCGATGGTCAACTGGGGACCATAACAGGGGAAAAAAGTTGACTCAAGATGAATCAACAGCTTGTGGTCAGGGCCTGTTGGGGCCTTTGTTTTGAGTAACACAATTTTGAGTTGCGGAAGGCTAGGTGGCAGAGCACCATTATGAAAGGAAAGTGACCGTTGCAGCTGTAGATAATCTATAGATAGATGGCAGAGTATAGGTAGGCAGCAACACATATGGCAGAAATAGGGGACAACGAAAAAATAGAATGACTCCTAGAGGCAGAGCCAACCACAAAAGAAGATGGGAAGCAGCGGAGCGCAAGAGAACAACCTCACGAAGAAAAGGTGAAGATTGACAGTGATAGCCGACAAAAGTAGATAAGCAAAGAAGAGATCATGGGATGAGGGGGGGTTCGATAGAGAAGATAGATTTTTGTGTCTTGGGAGCTCTACAGAGCTTGAAATTTATTTTTATGTATTATGTTTAATTCTGCGAATTATAATATGTAATGTGTGGATGAATTCATATAACCGAGAAATTTTGAGCTATGCCTTTCGTGAGGTGTATGACAGTTAGCTTTGTAGCTGTGTATTTATCTATTTCAAAACTTTTTGATGTTCATATTGGTAATTGCAAATTGGTAATTTGCATCCTGCTTCATATGCGATGAATGTGCTCTGTGTATTATAATGTCTGATTAGTTGTTAGTAATCTTCTTTTGATATTAATGTTCTAGCTCTCTAACTTAGTAAGGTCAAGAAACACCTCAGGTGAGACTCCTTGCTCTCTGGAGTAGGGTGAAAATGTTAGTGTTGTCCTAGACTACAATGGAACGTTGTTGACCTTGAGCCTGAACCTGGGTCTTGCCCAGAAGCCACCCTTTTTTGCCAACAAAGATGCAAGAAAAATTGCAACCAATGAAGCAAACAATGATGCCAACCCAAATTAGTTCAAAAATACGAAACGAAATTCTTTACAATCCAATTCACTTTTACCAAAAAATGAAACTTATTGAAAAAATGAAAACATTTCTCTTTTCCACTAAGATGCACAAAATGATATTTTTTTTGTACTTTTTACTTTAAAATGCAATCAAAGGTAAAATGAACGAAACAAATTAAGAAACATGAAAACAATCCTTTTCACTTTTCCTTCGATCGAATGTAAATCAAAATTGCTTTAAAAATATATGAATGAAATGATTTTCACTCCCTTTTTCAAAATGACAAAGACAAGCCAAATCAAAACTAAAATGAAAATCACTTTCAATTTCTTTTGAATTTGGAAAAATACATACTCTTCTAGACTCGTGAATCAAACAACTTGTGATATTATGTTTGACACTGAGTTCAAGGTAAGATCATAAATGCAGTGATGCCCAATGCATACGACAAATTACTTCAAACCATGTAAAAATCAATGAGACAAAAGGTGTTTTAAATGGTGAAAAAACTCCCAACTCACAACAAGTCAAAGAGACAGAAATACTCACTCAAATAAGACAAGAAAGTTAAACACACAAGAAGAAGGTCATTAAGACTCTACAAACATTCTTCAAGGGCTAGGATACACTGAAAAATCAGGGGGAAACCCTAATTTTTCCTAGGTCTAATATTAGCGCTTACGTGATAAGCAGAAGGGTGCTGAAAGAAAAATCAGCGCGACTGTTCTATATAGAACAGCACTGGCAGCACTACTATGGAAAAATAAAACACATTGGTTGCTAAAAACAAGTAAAAAAAAATGATTTTCACACAAAAACTAGGTCTGACACAGTGAAATGACAATCAAGCCTTATGAAAATTAAAAAGATCTAAGCAAGCTCATATTTCAGTGATTGGTCAAACTGATCCAAGATCAGTCTCAGAAAGGAAGGCTAAGAGGCTAAGCTCCCAATGGAGTTTCCAATTCTATTGTCAAGATAAATCCCCTCTATGGACACATGTGATCTCTCTAGCCCTAGAGTGGGTCTAGCAACTTGAGATACTTTCTAATACAAAGCTTTCTTAGCTAATATTCAAAATGCGATGAGGAAAGAGATAGAGGTACCCTTTTCCCAATGTTATGTTCGAACCCGTTGATGATGACCTTGACCCACAATCTTTCTAGGCTCGCTCCTTGCTATTGTTGGCGCACAAATACTTGAAAATGATCAAGAGGCAACAACAACCATAATCCAATACATAATAATCATAAACATTAGATATCTAGTAGATCAAGGAGTACCAGAATATTTGCATAAAATATTAGACAAATATAGAAAGAAAACATCAGATGTTTTATTGATAAATATGAAAGGAAGAGCTTACAACCCAAGCCTTGATGTTGGAGGCCTCCCTTTGGTGAAAATCTAAGTCCTTCACCGAAGCTCTAAATCATTCCTTCTCATGAAAAACTTAGGCATTATCAAAGTAAAAGAATGTAAAGGGAACGAGAGTTCATACGATCCCAACAATGACCAACTATTAGTGGAAGGATGGGTACCAATTTATAGGACGGGAGAAGAGGTTTGGAGCCCATGAAAGGAGGAGGAAGGTCCACTTTCTAAGGGATAAACCCCCATGGATGAGATCAAGGCTATAATTTCAGAGATCTTGACTCTATCACCAACATTTAACAACCAACTCGTCGCCCTAGAAATTCTATAGGTCAAAGCTTCTCCTCCATTTGAGGAGACGCTGCTAGAAAGGGATCAGTGTAGTTTTCCAAGAAATAAGGGAGCTGACAACGCTTGTTGGAAATACTGAGAGGGGGGTGAATCGTTATTTCTTTTCAATTTTTAATTATTTCCAGTTAGATTCTTCACAATTAAAGACAGAGATATATATATAATAATGATATTAAGAATTCAAGAGAACTTCAATCCCTTTTTAATAATAGTATACAATAGATAAGAGAAGGGCACCAACTTGTTTTCCAAGCACAAACTTGGACTTTGATGAGGCTCATACCTCTAGGGCTTCAACACTATCTTCTCAAGGTACCAACCTTGTGTTTAGGGGCACCTACCCCAAGGACACCAATCCCCCAGTCTTATTTTTAATAGAAAATGTGTGATGTGCTTACTTGACTGTCATCAACAAGATTCTTCACTGTTATTTATTCATTGTACTCCATAGGTATGGTATTCCATAGTTCTGAGGCTAGTGATTTTGAGTTTCAGATCTCCACAAATCTGTCCTCCACAGGTAGGTGCACTAGATCTGAACTTGAATCTTTCCAAATTGTTGTAGTGCCGAGCTTGAAAGGGATTTTTTCAAGTCTATCGAAGCCAATTTAGGTGATTGTCCGGCCTCCCATAGATTTACAATAGATCTGACCTGCCACAGAGATTATCACAGGTCTGAATATTTTGAGCACAAGACTAAGGTACTGTAGTGTAGTCTGAGCTCCACAAACACAGATCCGAGCACCACAAACACAGGTCTAAGTGTCTAATAAGTGATTGTTTAATACACTGATCCTAGGCACTTGTTTTGCAAGTCTTGTCCATTATTCCGAAGTTTTATATGTCTACAGGGAGCTATCTGAGATCTGCACTTCAAGACTATTCTCCAACAGTCTGAGATCATAATTCCTTCCATAGGTGGGAGTCTGAAGTCTGTTGTCCGAGCTTGAGAAGGATAGCCTAATCAATAAAATATTCCTCGGACTCCTTGGTTCACGAGATGTGAACACCTTTATATCTTCCTGTGATGATCTCCACTGAATTACTGACTTTGAAATGGATGAACGCAGATTTATATATATAGTAGTTTGTACCTATGAAGAGACACATCCATTGGAAGAAGGGCCAACATTATATTGACTGCATAGGTCGGCTTGACTATATATATATATATATATATATATATATATATATATACATATATATACATATATATATATACATATATATATATATATATGTATATATATATATGTATATATATGTATATATATGTATGTATATATATAGATATGTATATATATATGTATATACATATATATATATATATATATATATATATATATATATATATATATATATATATATATATATATATCTTAAAAATTCAGTTTCTCACAAACTAATGGGAGTTTCGAGGCAAGTAAGAGCTTTTTGGAAAGAAGGAAAAATCCTCTTTAATATGGTCTAGGATTCATTGTGAAAGGATGCCTCCAAGGTGTCTAAATTTAATTTTATTTGTGACTGTTCATAAAATTTTGGCTCAGAAGGTGATTGGGACAGTAAGAGATCATTAGAGCTTCTTCATCATGGTGTGTCTTCCATGTCATCATATGTCATAGTGCAACATCTATCAATCTTCCATTAAGAGATCTCATAAAGAGAGCTTATATTCCATCAATGAAAATTATTGACCAACAATCTCCCCCTTTGTCGTTGATGGAAATATTATAGAATTCTCTCCCCCTTTGACATCAATGGAAAATGGGGTGCCCAAGTACTCCCCCTGTTATTCTGCTCCCCCTAACATAGTATACCCCCTGACATGCAGCTTGATTTAATGTGATGCAAGAGAAATGACCCCCATATTTTGGCGAAGATACTCAAATGCTTCTCATGGAAGGGGTTTTGTAAATATATCTGCAATTTTCTCTTTTGTATTGACGTATTCCAACTTGATATTGTGTTCAACAACTTGTTCACGAAGAAATTGGTATTTGATTGGAATATGTTTGGTTCTTGAGTGCATTACCAGATTCTTTGAAAGATTGATGGTGCTAGTATTGTCACAAAAAATAGTGATTGGTTGCTTAGTTTCTATGTTGACATCCTTCAAGGCTTCCTTCATCCATAGAATTTGTGTACAACAATCAGCAGTAGCTATATACTCGGCTTCAGCTGTAGAAAGGGATATAGATGATTTATGTTTGCTGAGCCAAGATACAAGACAATCTCCCATAAAGAATTCATTTCCACTGGTACTTTTTTGATCATCCACACTTCCAGCCCAATCAACATCAGAATAAGTTGTCACAATAAGAGTTGAACTCTTCGGATACCAAAGACCGAAATCATTTGTTCCTTTCAGATATCTGAGAATTCTTTTCACAGCTACTAGATGGGATTGTTTAGGACTTGACTGAAATCTTGCTACCATTCCTACTGCTTGCATAATATCTGGTCTTCTAGCAGTTAAGTATTGGAGAGCTCCAATTATTGACTTGTAAAGAGTTGCATCTATTTGGGCGGTATCATTGTCTTTGCTTAATTTAAAATATGTGGTCATTGGTGTGCTCATAGGTGCACAATCTTCCATCCCATGTCTTTTAAGCATGTCTTTAAGATATTTTTCTTGAGATAAAAACATGCCTACAGAGGTTTGAGATATTTGTAGCTCAAGAAAGTAAGACAGCTCACCAATCATGGACATCTCAAATTTTTTGGACATATTTAGAGCAAATTCATGGCTCATTTCTTCATCATTGCTAGCAAATATTAGATCATTGACATAAACAAGAGTGATCAGAAGTTTTTCCTTGTCCATCTTCATGTACAGATTTCTACCAACCACTCTTTTTTTGAAACCTTCTTCTTGCATATAGCGATCCAACTTTGCATACCATGCTCTAGGGGCTTGTTTTAATCCATACAAGGCCTTTTTTAGTTTGCATACAAGGTCTTTTCCTTCAGCAAGATCAAATCCTTCTGGTTGCTCCATGTAAACTTCCTCCTTGAGATATCCATTCAGGAACGCTAATTTTACATCCATTTGATAAACCTTGAATCCTTTTGAGCAAGTAAATACTAGAAACATTCTTATGGCTTCTATTCGAGCTACTGGTGCAAATGTTTCTTCGAAGTCAATTCCTTCGATTTGAGAGTATCCTTTGCAAACAGTCTGGCTTTATTTCTGATGATTTTTCCATCTTCACTCATCTTGTTTTTGAATACCCATTTTGTTCCAATTATATTTTTATCTTTTGGGCGAGGTACTGGTTCCCAAGTCTCATTTTTTTCGATTTGAGACATTTCTTCTTCCATGGCCTTTATCCAATGAGGATCTTTGCTTTCTTGAGAAAAAGTTTTAGGTTATATTAAAGATAATAAAGCCACCTCATCTTTTCTAGGGGTGCTTATCATCCTTCTTCGAGTTTGGATTCCTTCATCTATATTTCCAATGACCTGTTCTTCTGGATGATATATTTGAACAAACTTGATCTTGGAGGGTGTTTGTGAAGATTCATTTTGAGGTTCTCTCTAAGGTTCTTCATTCTCCTCTTCTTTTTCAAGTTCTTCTCTTCACTTTTTTCAAAGAAAGGCTCAACTTCATGATCTCAATTCCTTTTTCTGGAAGGCATTCATCAATATTTACATCAATGCTTTCCACTATTCTTCGTAGATGATAGTTGTAACATTTGTAATATTTTCTCCTAGTGGAGTATCCAAGAAATATTCCTTCATCAACTCTTGAATTAAATTTACCTGGTGAGTCATCATTTAATTTTATGAAACATTTGCTTCCAAAAAAGTTGAAATATTTTACTGAAGCAGGTCTTCCTTTCCATAATTCATAAGGAGTCTTTTCATTATTTGGTCTTAGTTGAGTTTGATTTAAGGTGTAAACTACGGTGCCAACCACTTCTCTCCAAAATTTTGGTTGCAAATCAGCTGCTAGTAGCATTGTCCTTGCCATTTCTTGAATGGTTCAGTTCCTTCTTTCAACTACTCCATTTTGCTGTGGTGTCCTAGTAGTAGAGAGTTCTCTTTTGATTCCATGCTCTTTACAGAATTTATTGAACTCCTTTGAGGTGAATTCTCCTCCTCTATCCATTATAAGACATTTAATCTTAGAATATTTCTCATTCTCAATGAGAGCCTTAAGATTTTTAAAACATTGAAATGCTTTGGATTTATATTTTATGAAATATATCCACATCATTCTAGTATAGTCGTCAAAAAATAGAGCAAAGTACCTTTTACCCTGAAGAGCTGGACTTATAGTTGGCCCACACAAATCTGCATGAATAATTTCCAAAGGTTTTGTTGTTGAGAACTCCTTAGTTTTGTGGCTAGTTCTGGTTTGCTTTCCATGTTGGCATGGGCCACATACAACTTGATTTGGTTCGCACATTTTTGGAATATCCCTTACTACATTAATTTTGCTGATGTTGACTAGGTTATCAAAACTTGTATGCCCCAATCGCTTGTGCCATAACCAACTTTCACCTGTTTGACTTAAGTAACATTTATCTTCTTGGATTCCACTAAGAATGTAAACATTATCTTGTGTTCTTACTCCTTTCACCACAAGCTCTCCTGAGGACAAGTCTCTTATTTCAGAATTTTTTGTACTAAAGACAACATTATGTCCTTGGTCACAAATATGGATGACACTTAAGAGATTGTGTTTGAGCCCTTCTACCAGCAACGTATTTTGAGCCTTTCCTAGCCCATTGACAAGGGTAGCAGTCCCTTTTCCAGTGATTTTATCAGATCCACTTCCAAAGGATACATTTCCATTTTTCTTGTTCAATGAGATAAACTTCTTTTGGTCACCTGTCATATGTATTGAGCATCCAATATCCATGAACCAATGATTTTCTTCACTATGAGCACATAGAGCTAGGCCACATTTATCAGTTTTGAGATTTACATTTTTAGCTTTTTCCCTTTTGAGAGGGAAATTTTTTTCATTATGATCATAATCATCACATAATGAGCAAGACAGATCAAACTTAGCCACAGGATAAAAGGAATTGTAAGTTTTTATTTGCTCTTGCTCTTTAGGCCCTCATAGTTGGTTTGGTTGATTATTCAATCTTGGTGCCTCATTCTTATGAGCCTTGCAATGCTTAGCTTGATGCCCAAATTTTTTACAATTGTAACAATGTCGAAGAAAAATAGTTTGATTCCTATTGTAGTATACATAGCTTGAATCAATATCCTTCCTTGAAGTTTCTCTTTCAAATCTTGGTTTTGAGATGTGACCTTTTTCCTGAGATGATTTTTCTTCTTTTGGATGGCAAGAGAGTACATCAGCATACCTTCTAACATTATTCTTCGTACTCGATTATTCTCCTTTGAAACCAATTCCAGACTTGTCATGTTGAGGTCTTTGATTGTTAAGAATGTTGTCAAGAGCTAGAGAGATTTTCCAACTCCTTTTGATTTGCTCCAATTCCTTTCTTAGGGACACTATTTTAGCTTCACGTTTTTCACAGATATCATCCTTCTCTTTTAACTTGATGTTCAAGAAGTCTTCCCTTCTTTTTTCTTCCTCTCTTTCTATTTTGAGAGAAATTATCTTCTTTTGTAGGTTCTCATTTTCTTCAATGGCACTCATTAGCAAACTATCCATGTTTCTTTCATCTTCTATTTCTGAGTCATCATCATTCGTAAATTCCATGAATAGTGTTTCTTTACTTCCAACATAATTACTTTCCTCATCTGATTCATCATCGCTTTCTTTGTATTGAAGCACATTTCTAGTTGATTTCCTCTTTATGACTACGAATTCATCGTCATCAGACTCATCTTGTTTAGAGAAGAATTTCTTCTTATTAAACCCTTTCTTCTTGTACATCATTCTTTTAGAGTCATTTTCATCATCACTATCATGTTTATGAGGACATTTTGCAGCGTAATGACCCATTCTTCCACAATTGAATCAAATAAGAAGGTACTTACATTTTAACTTAGATCCCCTTTTTAGTCTTTGTACAAATTGAGCTAACTCATTTTCAGTACCTGATTCATCATTTTTGTAATTCCATCCTTTTCCTTCTTTTGTAGATTTTGAGGCTTTGAAAGCTGCTTCTTTGAAATTTGGGATCCCTTTCCTCATCTCATAGAAAATAAGAATTCCATGAAGTTCATCCATCTTGAGAGTATGTAGGTCCTTCATTTCTTCTATGGCACTTACTTTGGAGTCAAATCTATCAGGAAGTGATCTCAAGATTTTTTTAACTACGGTGCTTTCTTCAATATTTTCCCCTAGTCGTTTAAGAGAGTTAACCACTTCAGCTACTCTGAGGAAGTATGATGAAATATCTTCTTCATCATCCATTTTCAGACTCTCAAATTCTATTCTATAGGTTTGAAGCTTTGCCTTCTTAACTTTGGAGTCTCCATCATATAGCAAAACCAATTTATCCCATACTTCTTTGGTTGAGTCATAGTTCATGACTTTCGTAATTCAGAATCGGTGATTCCACTAGTGATGGAATTTAAAACTTTGGCATTAGCAATGTAGGCTTTTCTTTCATCAGGATCAGTTCGAATACTGGTGGGAGCTTTGTATCCGTCTAGAAAGTAGGAAATCCTCTTTTTCCATAAACTAAAATTTTTTCCATCAAAGATAGGGATTTTCCTTGTTGCTTCCATGTTATTCATTGTGCCTAAGAATCCTTCTTCCAGCTGTTAGGCTGATAATGAAGAAGCTGGCTCTGATACCAATTGTTGAAAATACAGAGAGGGGGGTGAATCAGTATTTCTTTTCAATTGTTAATTATTTCCAGTTAGATTCTTCACAATTAAAGATAGAGAGATATATATATAATAATGATATTAAGAATTAAAGAGAACTTCAATCCCTTTTTAATAATAGTATACAATAGATGAGAGAAAGGCACCAACCCTTTTAATGAAAATGGCACCAACCTGTTTTCCAAGCACCAACTTGGACTTTGATGAGGCTCCTACCTCTAGGGCTTCGACCCTATCTTCTTAAGGCACCAACCTTGTGTTTAGGGGCACCTACCCCAAGGACACCAATCCATTAGCCTTATTTTTAATAGAAAATGTGTGATGTGCTTACATGACTATAATCAACGAGATTTTTCACTGTTATTTCTCCACTGTACTCCACAGGTCTGGTATTCCACAGTTCTAAGGCTAGTGATTCTGAGTTTCATAACTCCACAAATCTATCCTCCATAGGTGGGTGCACTAGATCCGAACTTGAATCTTTCCAAATTTTTGTAGTTCTGAGCTTGAAATTGATTTTTGCAAGTCTATCCAAGCCAATTCAGGTGACTGTCCGGCCTCCCACAGGTTTACAATAGATCTGACCTACCACAAAGATTATCACAGGTCCGAGTATTTTGAGCACAAGACTGAGGTACTGTAGTGTGGTCTGAGCTCCACAAACACAGGTCTAAGTGTCCAATAAGTGACTGTTTAATACACCGAGCCTAGACACTTTTTTGGTAGGTCTTGTCCATTATTCCAAATTTTTATATGTCTACAGGGAGCTATTTGAGATCCGTACTTCAAGACTATTCTCCAACAATCCGAGATCAAAATTCCTTCCACAGGTGGCAGTCCGAAGTCTATTGTCCATGCTTGAGAAGGATAGCCCAATCAATAAAATATTCCTCAGCCTCCTTAGTTCACCTAATGTGAACTCCTTTCTGTCTTCCTGAGATTATATTCACTGAATTGCTGACTCTAAAATGGATGAATGGAGATTTTTATATATAGTAGTTTGTCCCTATGAAGAGACACATCCATTGGAAGAAGGGCCGACATTATATGACTCCATAGGTCGGCTTGACTGTAAATATATTATTTTTATCTTAAAAATTTAGTTTCTCACAAACTAATGGGAGTTTCGGGGCAAGTAATAGCTTGTTGGAAAGAGGGAAAAATACTCTCTAATATGGTCTAGGATTCATTGTGAAAGGATGCCTCCAAGGTGTCTAAATTTAATTTTCTTTGTGACTGTTCATAAAATTTTGGTGTAGAACGTGATTGGGACAGTAAGAGATCATTAGAGCTTCTTCATCATGGTGTGTCTTCCATGTCATCATATGTCATAGTGCAGCATCTATCAATATTCCAATAAGAGAGCTCATCAAGAGAGCTTATATTCTATTAATGACAATTATTTACCAACAACACTAAGACAAAACTATCAATTTGAAACTAGCACAAGAATGAAACCAGGAAACACGTTGACCCAGGAAACTATGATTTTCACCAAGTTCTTTCAATAATAATCCAAGGCAGTTTTCTTTGAGCCTTCAAGGGATTCCGTAACATATTTATTCACAATGGAAACATTGCACAGGATCTTTCATGGAGAATTTTAGGATCAGGGACAAGAAATGAGCACGGTGACAAATTATTGTGTAACAATTGGACATCATCCTATTTTCCTCTAACTTCCTTGGATCATGGTCTTCCCTGCTTGTCACCCCTCCTTCTTTTTCCAACACTTGTTGAACATTTCTTTCCTCCATTTATTACCTTGCCAAATTTTTTTTTTATGCTCCTTATCTTCCCTTTCTTTTTGTCTTTCAGACCCTTCCTTTGCTCGAGCTTCTGATCTTGTAATCCTTGCAGCTCTCTTTTCCTTGTCCAACTCCTTATTTCTCTTTTTAGATTCCAGAATTTCAATTTTTTTTCATTCAAACTGAAATAATAAATTCATATAATCTTCAAATGTGAGCAACTATGACCTCCTCCCCAAATGAAGATAATATAATTTTGAGTGACTTTACTAGGCCTTCACTCTCTCTATTGGTAGCTTTAGGAATGAACCAAGTATTCTCTTCTTTGTTTTCCCATGCTCCTTAGGACCTCACACTTGGCTTTCAACCGCTAGGAAAACTGATTGGCCCCTGTTAGCCACCCATAAAAATCTGTCATATGAGATGGTGGCTAAATGATGTTGGATAGCCTTCAAGAAACAATTCCATTACGAAAATTGCTGATACTTGAAGACTTTTGATAATATCCTATCCTTGGGTAATATTCACTACTGTTTCCCTTCAGAACTCAGAATCCTGCTGATTTCCAAAGTCAAAATACTGCTACAAACCCCATTTTTCCCTTTTTCTCCTTCCCATACTAACTTCATTTTCTATTTTCCCATTCCCCATGAAAATCCCATAATTTCATGTTTTCTTCCCTTCCCATTTCATAAAATACATTTGATAAGGTCTAAGACCCCTTCTTAGCCTTATCGAAACCTCCATTTCCTTTGAAAAACATTAAAAAACCATAGAAAATTCATATTTTCTATGATTTGGACTTAAGCCCCCTCGGGCTAAGTCCCTAACCCTTTTTTCGCCCATGCGCCCGAGCGCCAGAACCAACTTCTAAACCCATCGGGCGCTTATCCTTTCGAATTTATTTTTCTCCGCCAAACCACGAAAAACCTTTGTTATTTGTGTTTTTGGGGTTTTAATTTATTCCCAAAGGTTCCACCCGTATAAATGATGGAGCAATCTCCACCATCGATCTTCTCTGCAGATCGGACGGTGCGGAACGCGCCATCCCTGTGGACCCCCCCATCCACGCGCTATTTTCCAAACCCATGTGGTTTCTTTCACACCGCTCTTCAGCGGAGGGCGGTTTTTCCCCGGCAGCCAGTGATTCCATACGAAATTTGACGCGTGTCCCTTGTATGATTTGAAAACCGCTGGGCAACCGTCGTCCATCGTGCGTTATAGTCCAGACTAGGATGCCCAGCGAAATCAATCTCCGCCGTCCGATCTAGGCCCAATCATCCAACGGCTATCGCTCTTCGAAAGTGTCTGATGTATAATCAAAGTGCCCGTGTGATAAACCAACCTTCGTACCACAGCAAATCAATCTCTACCGTCGATCTGATCTGCAGATCGACGATCCAAAATCCATCACCTAGATCCCCTCCGTTTGACTTTCAACATCCCCTGATTCCATCTTAACCGTCCAAATTGATCCAGATCAACGGCGCAGTTTCACTGCGGGGGTATACCCCCAAGATTTTTCCTTCGTGCACCCGGACCCCCCAAAATCATCCCCGACCGTCGATCTCTGCGCGAATTGACGGCTCTGATCTAATCCTCCCCCCATGCTTTTTCAACCATTTTGAGATTAAATCCCGACCGTTGGATGATGCCATCCAACGGCCCTACTTCCTTCGCACATCCTCCGATGCAGATTGACCTATAAAAGCAGGATTTTATAACGTTTGTTTGTATTTTGCAGGGTTTCAAAGGCTTTCACTATAAACGAAGAAAATTCGAAAGAAGAGGGTGACGACTCTCTTACTTTTGATTTACCAAAGGAAATCGACCACCGGGTTTAAAATGTCATATTTATCAATGTTTCATGAACCATTGATGCATTACAGACCTTATGCGGCCCTGTACAACAGCGAGAAAACATGGATCAAGCGCAAGAAAAGAGTATCAGCGCTGAAGACCAGGAAATTATCAGAGCAAAGGATTAATGGACTGTTTACAAGGATTATGGCCCAAAATGATCATTATAAACCTAATCCCCGGGTTAAAACAGAGTTCAAAGCAAATCCAAAAGATTTCACCGACAGGGAACCTCCACCGCCACAAATGGAGGCGAATTGATTCCTCCCAGCGACTAAAGCGCCACCTGTGCCTCAAAGCATTCAACCAGAAGCTGAATTTATTGATCAGGATCAGATTTTTGCCTCGACACAGCCGAAGAAGTTACTTCTGCCAGGAACTTCAATACAAAGAATATCTGCAGAGTTACTTCATCACCACACAATGCCTCAAAGGTAAAAAAAACTCCTACCGAGCTTGAAATAATTATGTAAATCATTTAATACAGAGGATATGTATGTGGATCACCTCATTTAACCCCTCAAAGGCCAATGAGCCATTTAATTCTGTATTAATTGTAATTGAGATCTTTTTCAGATCTCAACTCCTCATCCTTCTATATATACTACAGCAGAATATGAATGAGTGTTGGTTGTTGTTTGATTACAAGTTGTAACACTGAAACTCTCTGAAATAAATATACAAGTCTGTTGAAGTTGATAAACAAATTGAAGTCTTGGATGTCTTGATGATGTTGTTTCATGCCTGTTCCTGAGAAGGCTCTATCATTGGATCCATGAGCTTGGCTGTTGGTGAAGTATTCTGAACTGTTCTATGTTTTTTCCCCTGTTTTCATTATGTTCCATAATTTATTACTACAGTAGGTTGAAATTTTTAGGCTAATAAATGACTCCTGGAAGCACCTTAGACCTGTTCATCCTTCACTGTTTTATGTTTTCTTCTGCTGAAGTATTTTAGAGTCTTTAATCTCTCTCTTTAGTCTTCATGCTTGTTTATTTCCTTAATAGCTCAAATATTTGGTTTCAGCATGATTTATGGTTCTCCCTGCTTGTCTGCTATCACTTGAAAGCTGTTATTGAAGTCTCCCTTTGAAGTACCATTGTTTTAAGTTAATCAAAGAGGTAGGTTTTGATCTTTCCCTTTGCCATTGCTTGAACAGTTGTTTTGAAGGTCTTTATAGTTGTAAGAATAGATGTTATTTAGGTGTTCCCTCTTCTATGACTGCAATTATCAGTGAATCTTTTATGTTTTCTAAGTCCTTTAAAATAAAATCTTTGAGGAAATAGGGAGTTCCCCGAATCTTAGGTTTCATTTTAAAAGTTGTCTTGAAGTCATTATTTGCTTAAAGAATGTTTGTAGAATTTATGGTTAGCCCTGTCTATCAAATATCTCTTTATTGCTAAGTTATGTTTTCAAGTTCCCTTTGTTGAGAATTAAATTTCTCTTTCCAAATCATTAATGTCCATCTCATTCCAAAAACAAAAGGATCCTGTGGCCAAGTTAGATTTTCCCTTTGATATCCCATATCCCTTGAAGAGTTTGTCATGACCTTATTTTGACTCCATTGCCCAATGAACCAGATATTTCCTCTTTCTGTCTATCTTTCCTAGACCTTTCATGTTCTGCTGTATCAACTCAATCCAACCAAACAAACATCTGCACGTAATAACTAGTCTAAAATCCATAATCAAAGCACACAAGATAAACCTTTGCAAACAAATACTTGAGAGATCCCTCTCTGAGAACAGGAGGACTAGATCTTAGAACTCTAAAGATTGGTTCTGATGTTTCCTTGTCTTTTGATTTGCCAAACTGTCAAAACATGGGACACCAACATAATGGAGATCACGGTGAGACTTCTGAGTCAGTAACAATCTAAATACCCCTTAGGACTCCAGAAATCCCTTATTCTCAAGAATATCCAGTGATTATTAGCCACCTCATCGCCACCAACATAATGGCGATCACGGGGGGACATACTGAGAATTAGAGGTTTCAAAACCTTTCTTTAAACTTTCTAGGTCCATTATAACATAAGTAACTTTCTTCAAGCACTACCCAACAAATGGCAATCATGATAGGACTTAATTGAATCAGTGACAAACTAAGTAGCCCTAAGGATTCCTTTTAACCCTTATCAAACCTTCAAGGAACCAGTTACCAAGACATAAGAGCAACTCTGTTTGTTTGAACACCTTAGCTAAGTGAAAAATCATACTTGGAACACTCTCTTAACCTGTAAAAGCAAAATAACTCAGAAAAACCCAAAAAACATTTCAAGTTTGGCTTCATAATAAACATGGTAGTGGACCATAAAACCTTTTACCTCCTCACGAGCTAAAAACTTCCACTTTGTAGTAAAGCACTCATTCTTATATGTCACTTACCTTTTGTTGTGTTTTACCTTATACTCTTAGATAGAGTCTGGAAAGGACTAGGTAGCCTCCGGATCTCATCCTATTTTTGAGGTGAAATATCTGGTGAATGCCCTCCCAGTCAATCTCTGGTTAGAGTTTGTTGTGTTTCAGAATATCCTTGCAAAAGGATATTTTACAAACACTGTGGTGGACAGTGTACCTCTTAGAAAACATTCTAAACTTCCCACCTGGCGACTCCACGATCCTGAACAGACCTTAAGACTCCACTGGGAAGAACCCTTATCATTATAATATCATTCAAATCCAGTTAGAGGACTGTAGGATTAAAATTTTTGTAAACAGATCAGTTAACCTCTCAAAGATTGTCATACTTGGTTGAACTTTTCTTGTTATTTGGGTCTAAAAACACAGCATAGTGGCTCCTAGAAATATCCACACTAGAACCCATCCTGACCCTGATCCACTTGAGATAGTTGATGACCCAGAAATAATCCTTAGGAAGTCTCCTAAGATAGAATCTTCAAATATTTTCAGATCACCTCCAAGAGCTAATTCAGTCCCTGAAAATCTTTTAGCTCTACAATAATCACAAGCTGACTTAGTTAATCCCTTTAGGACTAGGTCATTTGGTGATTTAGATCAACTATATTCTGAGTCTTCACTTTCATTTCCTAATACAAGTGAACATCCTGATAGTAGAGAAACAACACCTCCTAATTTACACTTCCTTCATAACCTAGGTGTCTCTCATCCAAGATCAGCTCAGCAATCTACTACTGTTCCATTCATTTCTGTTCACCCTTCATCCACTGTTCAAACCACTCCACTTCAGCCCACACCTCCTCTTGTCAATAAACCCCTTGTAAACCCACCCCCACCACATATCATGGCAGCATGGTATGCTCCCTTAGTCCTTCCTGTACCATTACTCAATCTTCCACATGAATATCAGTCCAAAATTCCATTATATGATGCTAACAATGTTGTAACTGCATCACAACATGTGGATAAGATGGATGACTACTTTGATAGAAATGAGATCGATGATGATTCTGTCAAGCTTATACTATTTGCTCAAAGTCTGAGGGGAGAGGTAAGAAAATGGTTTAAAGTTTTAGCCCCCCGTACTATTAATGATCTACAAGGCTTCCATCAAACATTCTTGAACAAATGGGAAGTAAAGAAGAATCCTCTCCAAGTCCTTGCTGATTACAACAATCTCCGTAGGAACCCTGGGGAAAGTGTACAAGCCTATTGTACTAGATTTAACAGTGTATATAATGCACTTTCACCAGAACTAAAACCTCCACAAGGCTCGGCCTTAAATAAGTTTCACGAAGGATTTGACTCTGACATGAATTATTCACTAAGAGAAAGAGATTTTGCAACTCTCGAAGATATGCAAAGGGGTGCTCTTTCTGTAGAAGTCAACTTAATAGAGAAGAGAGCAAGAATGAAAACTGAGAAGAGAGTATCTTTTAAAGAGGAATCTCCTCCTTCTACTTCAATCTCAAAAATGGAGAGAATGTTGGAAGAAATGATGAAAGAGATAAGCATAATTAAGAAAGCACAAGCAAATCAAAACAAGACCGCACTTCAAAAAAATCAAAACAGAAATAGAAATCAGAATTATAGAAGAGATAACAATCAAGATAAGCAAAAAGAAAGTGCCCAACAAATTAGACCTCCCTTTCAACAGAACTATGTAGATCAATATGAGGAAGACAGGGAGTTGGAAAGGTTGGAAGAATCACATGTAAACTTGATTGAATCAGACAGTGGGGATGATGTTTTCCTCACTGAGGAAGAACAAGGTTTCTTCTCTAATGATCAAAATAAAAACACCTATGAAGATTCTGATGACTATAGATTAGGTTTTGAAAATGAAATCATGGAGATACACAAACAATATGATCTTAGGAGCAAGGGAAGTATGGAGAATTCAAAAGATAAGAATGCTAGCACTGCTGTCAAGAAAAACATGGAAAGCCAGCCCAAAAGAACAACAGGAAAAATCAACATTTCGGCTAAGAAACCAGATTTAAACAAAGACAAGGGAATCCAGCCAAATGTTGAACAGAGTACCCCTAGCACTTCAGCTAGTGGTCCCAATAAAACTATTCCTATCACTAGTCCAAACAAGGTTCAGCAAATCAAAGCTGCTGAAAGGAATTCAATTGAAAAAATAGATGTAAATATTAACAAGTCAATTATTCCTTTCAGCCTTGAAGGAGAGATTGCTAAGATAAAAATCACCATCCCCCTAGCTGAACTAGAAACCCAAGAAGTGTACAAAAACCAAGTTTTGAAAGCTTTAAACTTAGGAAGTGATACTGACACCTTAAACTTGACAGATGACAAACCTGAGCTATTGTTTGGCCCAGAGGTTGAAGGAAAATACCAAGAAGGACCAGTCCCTCCCTTCTATGTTAGTTTGAACATACACGATAAAATTCTACACAATGCCATGTTAGATTCTAGAGCTTCACACAATCTAATGCCCAAGGTAGTAAGAAAGCTTAGGCTTATAAATTACTAAACCATACAAAGATTTGTATTCCTTTGACTCAAGCAGAGTCAAATGTTTGGGTTTAATCAAAGATTTATGTGTTAACCTAGCTCAGATCCCTGCCAAGAATCTAGTAATGGATATAGTTGTAGCTGACATTCCCCCTAAGTATGGCATGCTCTTATCAAGGTCATGGGGAGCCAAACTTCAGGGAAGCCTTCAAATGGACATGTCTTATGCCACCATCCATGTTTTTAACCAAAACAGAAGACTATACAGAGAATCACACCTGAAGTACATGGTGAGTAACATGGGCAAACCAAAAAACACTCCAATCTATTCTATTCAATCAAGTTTAGATTCCTTTATCTTGTGTAACGAAGATGAAATTACTCAAAAAGGTAAATAAAACATAGACCAAATCAATTCACCAAAACAATCCAATCTTACCTCGAATCAACTTCAAAACATTGACGATCAACAACACCAAGAAAATGAAAATGAATCAAATATACTTTGGACAATAAATTTCGATGGATCCTGTAATAAAACCAGTGCAGGGGCAGGTGTCTGCATTCAAAACACAAATCAGATTTTTTCATACAAGTTAGACTTCCCATGCACTAACAATATTGCTGAGTATGAATCACTTCTCCTAGGCTTACAACTGCTTAAAGAATTAGAAGCCCAAAAGATATCTATTTTAGGGGATTCTGAACTTATCATTAAACAAATCAATGGAGAATACTCAGCCAAGAATCCAAGGCTTAGGTAATATCGAAATGCTGCCCTTGACTTATTAAAAACTTTCGAAAAATATGAACTCATTTTCATCCCTAGAGCACTAAATCATCTAGCAAATGAACTTGCCTTCACTGCCAGCAATTGCCAAGTACCTGAGATAAATGAACAAATCAGTATAAAGGTGAAACACAGACCTGTTGTGCCTGATAACGAAGATCACTGGCAAGCGTTTGAATCTAACAGACACATAGATGATTTCTTAAAATCAGAAAGTGATTTCAGCATACCAATACCAGAAACTAGCCATAAAGAAAACTGTTTGTACATTGAAAAAATCCCAGAGGCTGAAATGACATATCCTGCTAATATAAATCATTGTGAGAATCCTTTTGAAGCAGAGATAATGAACAATGAAGACCAATAAGACTTGGAAGTATTACAATGAAAAAATGATAAAATCCCAAGAGCTCTCACACCTTTAGAACACCTGTTTGATCTCAACAATGTAGCCAAAGAACCAAGAATGGAGCCTGTGGAAAAAAATGTAGAAGAGAATAACATAGGCGGTCTAGCAGAACCCAAGATGATCAAGCTATCCAGCACCCTCCCAGCTCACATAAAATTGCAATACATAGAGCTTTTCAAAGAATTCAGAGATGTGTTTGCGTGGGAATACAAAGACTTAAAATCGTATGATACCAGCATCATCCAGCATAAGATCCCCTTGAAGGAAAATCAAAAGCCTTTTAAGTAAAAAATAAGGAGAATAAATGCCCTTTTACTACCTTTAGTTAAGGCAGAAATTGAGAAGATGTACAATGCTGGGATCATAGTGCCCATTAGACTTTCAGAATGGGTATCAAACTTAGTTTCTATTAGAAAGAAAACATGGGAAATTAGGCTCTGTATTGACTTCAGAAATTTAAACAGGGCCTCTTTAAAAGACAACTACCCCTTACCCAAGATGGACCATATACTCCAAAGGGTAGTTGGGTCAAGAAGAATATCCCTATTAGATGGGTTCTCGGGTTACAATAAGGTGTTAGTGTTCCCAAGTGATCAAATCAAAACTGCTTTTACCACACCTTGGGGCACCTTTATGTATGTCAAAATGCCTTTTGGATTAATGAATGTAGGGGCCACCTTCCAAAGGGCCATGGACATAGCCTTCTCTGAAGATATTGGCTATTTTATAATTATTTACCTTGATGACATAAATTTTTTCTCAAAAACTGATGAAGAGCATTTGATTCACCTAAGAAAGGTTTTTGAGAAGTGTAGGAAATTTGGCTTATCATTGAATCCCAAGAAGACCCTCTTTGGTCTCCAAGAAGGGAAACTTCTTGGTCAAATAATTTCAAAAGAGGGAATCAAAATAGACCCTACAAGGATAGATGGCATATTGCAAATTAGCCATCCTAGAAACCTCAAAGAATTTCAATCTTTCATTGGAAAGATTAATTTTTTGAGAAGGTTTATTCCCAACCTTGTTGAGCTATTAAAAAACATTACAAACATGCTTAAGAAAAACATGGGTGTAAAATGGACTTTACCAGCTAAACAATCATTCGAATTGGACAAACAAGCTCTTACCCAAACACCAGTCCTGATTAGTCCTGATTTTACCAAAGACTTTTACATTTTTTCTTTTGCATCTGAACATACAATAGCTGCAGTTTTGCTTCAAAAGAATGATTTGGGGCAAGAACAACCAATATCCTTTTTTAGTAGGGCCTTAATAGATGCTTCTCTCAAATATAGTATCATGGAGAAGCAAGCCTTAGCATTAGTGAAAGCATTAAAGGACTTTAGGGTCTATATTTTACACTCTCACATAATTGCTTTTGTTCCACATACTATTGTCAAAGACATTATAAGTCAAGACCCTGATGGTAAAAGGGGAAATGGATTGCAACCATTCTTGAATATGACTTAGAAATTAGGCCCACCAAACTAGTTAAAGGGCAAGGATTAGCAAAACTTATGGCTGAGTCTAATTTCCAAGCACTAGACATGAATATGGTAGATGTGTTGGAAGAAGTAGAAGAAGCTACTACTCCTTTCATTGAAGAAACATTTCTGAATTCTCCTTGGTATGCTGACATTGTTTATGTGCTTTTATATTTAAATTCTCGTCCTTCTTTGTCTAAAACTAAAGCTAGATTCTTGAAACAAAAGGCTTTGAGTTTTTGTATCTTAGATGGAGTATTATATTGGAAAAATGCTGTTGGAATTTTGCTTAAATGTTTACTTGAAGATGATACAGGAAAGATCATGCATGAATTGCATGATGGAGAATGTGGAGGTCACCTCTGCTGGAAGGCCACAGCAAACAAAATTCTTAGATCATGTTACTATTGGCCTACCCTTTTCTCAGACACTCAAAAGTTGGTCATGTCTTGCCATAAGTGTCAAATCTTTGATGGCAAGAGGAAACTCCTTCCCTTACCTTTACATCCTATCAGAGTTGAGGCACCTTTTCAACAATGGGGGCTGGACTTCATTGGGTAAATTCATCCATCTTCCTCAGCTCAACATAAGTGGATCCTCACAGCCACTGACTTCTTCACCAAATGGATAGAAGCTATACCTACCAGGAATGCTAATGACTATGTCATTATCAAGTTTCTTGAAACCCATATCCTATCCAGATTTGGTTGCCTCAGAAAAATCATAACAAATAATGCTACTGCTTTCAAATCCAAGAAGATGGTTGATTTCTGTCACAAATACCATATAACCTTGGGCCATTCTACTTCTTACTATCCCCAAGGGAATGGATTAGCTGAATCCTCCAACAAGAGTATCATCAATATCATAAAAAAGTTGTTGGAACAGAATCAAAAATCATGGCACAGTAAGCTGGTTCATGCCTTATGGGTTGATAGATTAACTACAAATAAATCAATAAACATGTCCCCCTATCAGTTATTTTATGGCATGGATGCAATTTTTCCTACCTCATTGGGACTTCCAGTCATGAAGCTCCTTCAAGAAGTACAGGTTGAAGAAAATGATATGCAGAGGAGGATCAACCAAACAATCAATTTACAACAGACTAGAGAAGAAGTTTATGAAGAACACAGTTGGCCCAAGAAAATATGAAGAAGCTATTTGATAAGAGGACTAAGGCAAACAATATCCAGGTTGGAAGTGTTGTTCTTAAATGGAATTCAAGAAGAGAAGAGAAGGGGAAACATGGCAAGTTTGAGAACTTGTGGAAAGGGCCCTATATTGTTCATAGTGAGAGGGGTCATAATACATTTTTCTTGAAAGAATTGAATGGAAAAGACCTATATGGAGGTCCTGTTAATGGCAGGATGCTCAAGCATTACTTATGCCAAGAATATTAAGTTTCAAAGAATTTTTGTTTTACCATTGTAAATATCATAGTCTAGCCATTGCGTTCAAAAGTTATGAAAAATAAAAAAATACAAAAACAAAGAAAAGAGGGTAGATTGTGAAAACAAGAAAGGCAAAGCCCCATGCCAAAAAAGAGAAATAAGTCTGAAAGTGTGCAAGATTAAATGCCACTACTACAAAACACACTTCTAGTTAGTCAAACAGTTTAATCTTGACTAATTAGTTTTAAATTTTTTCTGCTGATAGGATAGTAAATTCGATTTTCCAAACTGTTCAATCTTGGCTTATCAGTAGATAGATTAGGATAGAAATTGAAGGTTCAAACAAACTCAAAATCTAAACCAAAGTTTCCAAAAGAAGATGACTCAAAACTATGGTAAAATTCTGAGTCAAAGAAATGTAAAGATCTGGTTCTAATCAGCTTAAAACCTGAACCAGAAGAAAAGCAAAAACAACTCAAAACAAAGCAAAAACAGAGCTGTGAAGAAAGGAGAAGGCCATGATGAAAAACTTTCAGATCTTAAGCCTTCCATTTTTTATTTTTTATTTTCTGCAAATAATAATCTATGTGCAGTTTGTTTTTATGCCATAGATCACAGCAAGTCAAACAGCTTAATCTTGACTTGGCTGTTTTTAAATTTTTGTTGTAGAATTTAGAGAATGAAGGTCTGTTGGACAGCGTAATCCCAACAAACAGTAGATTAGGTAGAGAAATTATCTAAGCTCAACTGTTTAATCTAAGTTTAGGGAGAAATAAGGAATAGAATTAGATTAGTTTTTATGCTTTCAAAAGAATAAAATTTTGTAAAAGAGTTTTCCAATCCAAGTGCACTCAGATGAAGAAAAAATGTTAGATTAGTAGGATTGGGTAGGTAGAAGTTTTGTTGATCAAAGTTCCATTGTTTTCCAAATGATTGACAACTTGTTTCCAGAGAAAAAGAAGATCATTCAAGCAGAAGAGAAAAACCCAATGGATGAGGCAACTGATCAGCCTCCCAGAGAATACAAGTCTGCAGTTCTTGATGCCTTCAAAAAAGGCACCATCCCCAAGTGGAGCCACTGTTAGCCACCCATAAAAATCTGTCATATCAGATGGTGGCTAAATGATGTTGGATAGCCTTCAAGAAATAATTCCATTACTAAAATTGCTGATACTTGAAGACTTTTGATAATATCCTATCCTTGGGTAATATTCACTACTGTTTCCCTTTAGAACTCAGAATCCTGTTGATTTCCAAAGTCAAAATACTACTGCAAACCCCATTTTCCCCTTTTTCTCCTTCCCATACTAACTTCATTTTCTATTTTCCCATTCCCCATGAAAATCCCATAATTTCATGTTTTCTTCCCTTCCCACTTCATAAAATGCATTTCATAAGGTCTAAGACCCCTTCTTAGCCTTATCGAAACCTCCATTTCCTTTGAAAAACATTAAAAAACCATAGAAAATTCATATTTTCTATGATTTGGACTTAAGCCCCCTCGGGCTAAGTCCCTAACCCTTTTTTCGCCCATGCGCCCGAGCACCAGAACCAACTGCTAAACCCAATTGGCGCTTATCCTTTCGAATTTATTTTTCTCCGCCAAACCACGAAAAACCTTTTTTATTTGTGTTTTTTGGGTTTTAATTTATTCCCAAAGGTTCCACCCGTATAAATGATGGAGCAATCTCCACCATCGACCTGCTCTGCAGATCGGACGGTGCAGAACGCGCCATCCCTGTGGACCCCCCCCATCCACGTGCTATTTTCCAAACCCACGTGGTTTCTTTCGCACCACTCTTCAGCGGAGGGCGGTTTTTCCCCAACAGCCAGCGATTCCATGCGACAGTTGACGCATGTCCCTTGTACGATTTGAAAACCATCGTGCAACCGTCGTCTATCGCGCGTTATAGTCCGGACCAGGATGCCCAGCGAAATCAATCTCCGCCATCCGATCTGGGCCCACTCATCCAACGGCTATCGCTCTTCGAAAGTGTCCGATGTATAATCAAAGTGCCCGCGTGATAAACCAGCCTTCGTACCACAGCAAATCAATCTCTCCCATCGATCAGATCTGCAGATTGACGGTCCAAAATCCATCACCCAGATCCCCTCCATTTGACTTTCAACATCCCCTGATTCCATCTTGACCGTCCAAATTGATCCAGATCAACAGCACAGTTTCACTGCGGGGGTATACCCCCAATATTTTTCCTCCGTACACCCGGACCCCCCGAAATCATCCCCGACCGTCGATCTCAGCGCGAATTGACGGCTCTGATCTAATCCTCCTTCCCCCATGCTTTTTCGACCATTCTGAGATTAAATCCCGACCGTTGGATGATGCCATCCAATGGCCCTGCTTCCTCCGCACATCCTCCGATGCAGATTGACCTATAAAAGCAGGATTTTATAACGTTTGTTTGTATTTTGGAGGGTTTCGAAGGTTTTCACTATAAACGAAGAAAATTTGAAAGAAGAGGGTGACGACTCTCTTGTTTTTGATTTACCAAAGGAAATCGATCACCGGGTTTTAAATTTCATATTTATGAATGTTTCATGAACCATTGATGCATTACAGACCCTATGCGGCCCTGCGCAACAGCGAGAAAACATGGATCAAGCGCAGGAAAAGAGTATCAGCGCTGCAGACCAGGAAATTATCAGAGCATAGGATTAATGGACTGTTTACGAGGATTATGGCCCAAAATGATCATTATAAACCTAATCCCCGGGTTAAAATAGATTTCAAAGAAAATCCAAAAGATTTCACCGACAGGGAACCTCCACCGCCACAAATGGAGGCGAATTGATTCCTCCCAGCGACTAAAGCGCCACTTGTGCCTCAAAGCATTCAACCAGAAGCTGAATTTATTTATCAGGATCATATTTTTGCCTCGACACAGCCGAAGAAGTTACTTCTGCCAGGAACTTCAATACAAAGAATATCTGCAGAGTTACTTCATCACCACACAATGCCTCAAAGGTCAGCAAAACTCCTACCAAGCTTGTAATCATTATGTAAATCATTTAATATACAGGATATGTATGTGGATCTCCTCATTGAACCCCTCAAAGGCCAATGAGCCATTTAATTCTGTATTAATTGTAATTGAGATCTTTTTCAGATCTCACCTCCTCATCCTTCTATATATACTATAGTAGAAGATGAGTGAGTGTTGGTTGTTGTTTGATTACAAGTTGTAACACTGAAACTCTCTGAAATAAATATACAATTCTGTTGAATTTGAAAAACAAATTGAAGTCTTAGATGTCTTGATGATGTTGTTGCATGCTTGTTCCTGAGAAGGCTATATCATTGGATCCATGAGCTTGGATGTTGGTGAAGTATTCTGAACTGTTCTATGTTTTTTCCCCTGTTTTCATTATGTTCCATAATTTCTTACTACGATGAGTTGTTCCATTTAGGCTAAGAAATGACTCCTGGAAGCACCTTAGACCTGTTCATCCTTCACTGTTTTATGTTTTCTTCTGCTAAAGTATTTTAGAGTCTTTAATCTCTCTCTTTAGTCTTCATGCTTGTTTATTTCCTTAATAACTAAAATACTTTGTTTCAGCATGATTTATGGTTCTCCCTGCTTGTCTGCTATCACTTGAAAGTTGTTATTGAAGTCTCCCTTTGAAGTACCATTTTTTTAAGTTAATCAAAGAGGTCAGTTTTGATCTTGCCCTTTGCCATTGCTTGAACAGTTGTTTTGAAGGTATTTATAGTTGTGAGCATAGATTTTATTTAGGTGTTCCATCTTCTATGACTGCAATTATCAGTGAATCTTTTATGTTTTCTAAGTCCTTTAAAATAAAATCTTTGAGGAAATAGGGTGTTACCCGAATCTTAGATTTCATTTTAAAAGTTGTCTTGAAGTCATTATTTGATTAAAGAATGTTTGTAGAATTTATGGTTAGCCCTGTCTATCAAATATCTCTTTATTGATAAGTTATGTTTTCAAGTTCCCTTTGTTGAGAATTAAATTTCTCTTTCCAAATCATTAATGTCCATCTCATTCCAAAAACAAAAGGATCATGTGGCCAAGTTAGATTTTCCCTTTGATGTCCCATATCCCTTGAAGAGTTTTTCATGACCTTATTTTGACTCCATTGCCCAATGAACCAGATATTTCCTCTTTCTGTCTATCTTTCCTAGACCTTTCATGTTCTGCTGTATCAACTCAATCCAACCAAACAAACATCTGCACCTAATAACTAGTCTAAAATCCATAATCAAAGCACACAAGATAAACCTTTGCAAACAAATACTTGAGAGATCCCTCTCTCAGAACAGGATGACTAGATCCTGGAAATCTAAAGATTGGTTCTGATGTTGCCTTGTCTTTTGATTTGCCAAACTATCAAAACACGGGATACCAACAACCCCTATTGTTGTCTTCTTCAGTTACTTCAAGCTGAATAGGCTCCTCTTCCAGTGATCCATTGTCCACAAAATAACGAACAAGTTCGGTTTTCAACTCTGATGGTTGTGAAGCCATGTCCATGCTTTCTGCATTGGTGGTAGAAAAATTGTTTCCAAACATATTCAGCATGGCCACTGTCAACCATGATGGTGGGCTTAATTGGGTTGGCATGCTCAATTACTCGTTGTTTAATGTTGTTGCATTATCATTTGAAATTAGGTTTGCAACTTCATTCCATTGATCAACTGCCTCATATGGAATGTCACTTGTATAATTGACAGGTGGTTCAATGGGTGTGACAGCCTCAATGATATTGACAGTTGGTTCATGACTGAACTGTGTCTGACTGACATATTCATCATCATCACCATAGAAGTTCCCTTCAGAAATGGACAGTATACCTTCAAGAGTAGCTACATATTCTTGGGCACCAACAAGGTCTTGTAATTTCTCTGCTTCTTGACCTTCAACATCAAATGCTTGACTAAAACCAGTATCATGCATAAGAGCATAAACATTAAGTGGCCATATACCAGGTCTCCTAAATCCAACCTTGATATTAGAAGGTGTGAGAGCCCTTTTAAATGCTTTACTTGCAAGCTCAGCTAGCTCAAACCTCTTCACTTCCACCCCCGGATTCGTATCTATCAATGAATCTCGGTCGAACCTAAAATAGTTCTTGAAAGGCACGGTGATATCAAGGGGTTGCAATCTGTGAGTGGCATGAGCCGACAAGGTTAACAGGTCAATGCCCAAATTTTTGGCCTCCTCAATTCTCTGCACAACCATGTGGCTTCTATGGCCATATAAAATAAGTAGGTGTTTGTTTTCAGGAGATACCACATAGTATAGATGCAACAAAGTGTCAAATCCAATTCAAGAATAGTTCCTTTGTCATCCATGCATGTGGATGTGCAGCCATGCATGCACCTGGTTCGCAATTCTATATATAGTTTTTTAGTTGAGTTTTACCTTTAAATAGATAAAATGTTGGTATTGAAGAACCAATTGCATTGACACAAGAAAGAATAGTGATCCACTCCCCATTCTTCAGTAATATCTTAGGCACATTTCTGCTCCCTCTCTTAGCAATTATCCGCATACCACAATTCATTCCTGCCTCTAAGCATATTTCATCACAGTTCCATATATGGTCTAGGGCATATGAGTGTTGCTCATATGTAGCAGAAATAGTGTTATAGAACTTGGAAACAATTTCAGGGCATATATTTAAAGCCATGTATCTATCTAGGCCCTCGATTGTACGTAACGAAAGGTTTCGATGCCTCTTTTTAAACCCACTCCACCATGATTTACTAGGAAAACCATATTTGAAGGGGTTTGGCCTCCCCTAATAGTTTTGAGCTACTGTGGAGTTAAGTTGTATAAGATCTAACCCATGTCCCAATTGGTCCATCTCCTTACACCACTCGACCACCCCATCCTCCTCCTCTTCAGTCATAATTGTAATAGGACCTCTACGGTTTTTATTAGTCAAAAAAATTATCCAATAATGTATGTTAGAGGTAGAAATATCATGTTTTCTTGTAGAGGCATGGATTTAATATCACTTAAACTCAATGTCATTAATTGGCGTGAGCATGGCATGCTTTGTCCAACCTCTGATGGCACTTTTTTTCTTTGTTGAACTTGCACCTTGCACTGTGATTGAAGGTGGTTTTGTGGTTGATGGTGGGATAACATGATCTACTACCACAATATCCTTTCATCAAAATTTCTGGGAGCATTGGGAGAATTCACATCACCCCCCTACGTTCATATTATGAATTGGTACACATATGCCCCCCCCCCCCCCCCCTTGTCCCTCACCTCCTCCTTATCCTCGTCTGATATACAATAGAAACTCTTTGCATGGCTGCAACAACCTACATATTTACCACGAAATTTTGATTTAAAAAAAAAAATATGTTGATTTTTCTCAGTAGTTCACCAATCATTCATGAACTGGAATTACATGTACACAACTCTTTTGCAAATAAGTATACAATTAATAATACCATGTAAAAATTGTATTAGAGTACAACATGAGTAATAAATTTGATAAGTATTAGAGTAAAACTGTATTAGAGTAAACTATATTTATGTATGACTTCTAATAGCATGAGAAAGATAAGTAATACATATTGACTATTAACAACATGGCATCTTATTTTTTTGTTGTCAACTCTTGCATTTGTGTAGGCAACTTGGTAATTTACTCAACAGAGTCAAGGTTGCATCTAAGCGTATATTTTCTTATAAGCAAGGATTTTATCTTTATGCTAAAACTAAACCTAGTAATCCATTCAAATGTATTAGATTAAACTGTATTTATGTATGACTTATAATATCAACATGACAAGATAAGTAATATGTATTGATTTTTAACAACATGGCATCTTCTGTTGTTTGTTGTCAACTCTTGCATTTGTGTAGGCAACTTCGTATTTTACTTAACAGAGTTCAAGTTGCATCTGAGCGTATACTTTCTATTAAGAAAGTATATTATATTTATGCTAAAAATAAACCTAGTAATCTATTCAACTGTATTAGAGTAAACATTATTTATGGATGACTTCTAATATAAGTATGAGAAAGGTAGGTAATATGTATTGCCTATTAACAACATGGCATCTTCAGTTGCTTGTTATCAACTCTTGAATTTGTGTAGGCAACTTGGTACTTTACTCAACGGATTTCAAGTTACATCTGAGTGTATACTGTCTTATAAGCAAGGATTTTATCTTTATTCTAAAAATAAACCTAGTAATCCATTCAATTGTATTAGAGTAAACTGTATTTATGTTGAATTCTAATATTAACATGAGAAAGATAAGTAATATGTATTGACTGTTAACAATATGGAATCTTCTATTGCTTGTTGTCAACTCTTGAATTTGTGTAGGAAACTTGGTATTTTACTCAACAGAGTTCAGGTTGCATCTGAACTTATATTGTCTTAAAGGCAAGGATTTTATCTTTATGCTAAAACTAAACCTACTAATCCATTCATTTCAATGAATAATTTTTTCAATTATTTGTTAAATTATTTTTGGATTTTATTCATGGCATTAAGGGAGTGTTGTCCCATTGTAGTTTACAATCCTTACTTCATTGGTTTGATGTGATGATTGGTTATTATTTTATACAAGCAGAGTCAAGTTTGGATTTCTTATTGCAAGAAAAATCCAAGTGGACTAACTCACATGCTATAACTCCAAGTGGAGTAAGTCACAATTGCATTGAAATTGGTTACTAAAGTGGAAGGTAACCCTTATTCGTTACCTCTAGGTCTCACTTGTGTTAGGGATTTATCACCTAAAATGAGTGTTTGGGAGGTAACACATTGTTATTGTTGGTCATCGAAAGGGGTTTCACAAAATACAATCATAAACCTTTTCTTCAAAGAAGGATAGTGATTTGATATGCTAAGTAGGATATTTGGCCCCATACATTCAAGGAAATGTCCATTCTGAAGCCATTGGTCTTAGTCCCAGCAATAAGAAGCTTGAAAGACTGAAGCCTTATATATTTCTCCTTCATAGGACCAAAGTGTAGAAGCCATAGGAAAATTTAGGAAAGGAGGCACTGGCCATAGAGAGGGGAGAACTTCTAAAAATACTTGAAAAAATCTGAAAAAGGAGATGATTCAAGAAAACATGAGCCCTGTAGTCACGAGAACTATAGTGATGCCACTAGCCAATAATTTCAGATAAGATATAGAGTTAAGAGAGTAAGGTTACACACTCATTGTAATATGATGTTAAGATTCACAAGGGAAAGTACGATAATATAAGCAAGTTCATATCTAATACATGATTTTATGTTGCATCTCATTTGTCTAATTCATTGTTGTTATGCTCTTGCAATCTTGTAGTTATATCATCTTAATTTGATAAACAGTTTCTAATAAGCATATACAAGTGATAAATAGACATTGGTATCATTATTCATTTAAAAATGAATTTAATTTTCCCTTGTTTCTGAACTAAAATAATGATAAAGTAATCAATATGATAACATTATTTAACAAAAACATGTATGTCTCGAGCAACTAATGAATAGAATGAATGTAACACTATGCACACACTTTATTTGTATGTCTCTAGAAACTGATGAATAGAATGAATATAACATTGTATAAACACTCTGATTGAATGTGAATGCTTTGATTGTATGTCTCCAACAGCTTATGAGTAGAATGAATATTTCAAACAAAAAATAGTTAGGGTTGATGTTTTTGATCTAGAATTGAAATGGTAGGGAAGATTGGCATGGATTGCGATCTCCCAAATTCAAATGTATGTTCTGGATTGATTTGTACATGATCCAATGGCTGATTAGATTTCATGGTTGATCCTTGTGCTTTCTTGTGTTTAATTCCTCAATTGAAAGGGGTTTTTTGTTTAATACTTGAATTGAAAGGGTTGGTGTCATTTATTGCATCCTATGAACTAATTCATGAATTGAATGGTCATTTATTGTCTTCAATAGGTTGAATGGTTAAACACACATGTAGATATGGCTAACACACATTTCACATATTCTTGTGCAGGTTTTACCTAGCAATGGGATGTGTTGGTCCAATGGAAATCAGCGAGTGACTGTTTGATGGGATATGTTCAATTTTGGATAGAAATCAATGGAATTTTTTGTAGTGCATTTTGACTTAACTAGTAATTCAGAGATTGAGGTAGTTGGGACAGTATGTCTTGTAAACTTTTGATGTTAAGGCTTGGTGTTTAAAAGTTGTTTGTCTAATCAATATATGGGCCCATTTTGGACATATTTATATAACTTATATAACTTAATATAAACTATCTATGTGTATATTTTTTATGGTTACTGTGTAGTCAGGAGGGCATGTGGCTGCCAGCCATTGGCCCACGTGGCCCTCCATCATTGGACCACATCAACAACCCCTCGACCAATCAAATTACACCGTTCTCGAGCCAATTATAACAAGGCACTTGTCAATCAACCGTTGGCCCACCAAATACACATTCATGCCCATTCAAATGCCCAATCAACATACAGACTGCTAATTGGGTGTACCTACAACCCAAATTACAAATTTTTAGTTGTTTTTCAAATTGGTCAGAACGCGATATCGAGGGAATATGATATTGGTTTTAAGTTAAACGAGTTGCGTTGGATTAAGAGTGACGCAGGTTTTCCACTTTGGCTTCTTTGTCTTTATTTTACTCTTATTCTTATGCATGTTAATTTAGTCCAAATTTCAAGAAGCTGTCTTTATTTTAATGTCGATATTTTCCTCTTTTTCTTCTTCCTGTTAATTTAGTCCAAAGTTCAAGAAAATTTCGTATCCAAATTGCATATTACTGGTTCTGGCAAACCATATAGTACTTTCATCTTTTTTTTATGTTTATGTTTGTGACAGGTGCTTCTGTGTGCTCTTCTTGAACATCAATATGGGCAAAGGAAGTAGGCTAAGGAGACAAAAAGGTAATAACACAACATCTGCCTTAGTGCCCTGCAACAGAAAAGATGAAAAGAAGATATTTGAGTCCACCAGGGACAAGGAAAAAGATGATCAGATCTCCCAACCCTGCAAAAGATGTGAAGATGAAATATCCAAGTTGCAAAAGCTTAAACAAAGATATGTTAAAAATATGGATACTTCACGACAGGAGGAATTTCGAAAGCTCACTGAAATGGAATCACAAATTCGCATTCACAAATTTTTTGAAACAAATTTCCAATCCAAGATCAATTCCATGGCTAGTGAAATGGAATTTCTCAGCCAGAAAAATAGAGAGTTGAGCATTGAAGTAGAGTCCTTGAAATCCCAATTGAATGAATATAATGCTAGACTAGTTCAAATAGAAGGAGAGAGGCTGCAAAATGAGAATTTTTTACAACAATGTAGAACAAAAAATATTTATTTGCAATCTAGTATGCATGATTCAAATGGAAGGATTGAGGATCTACAGAGGAAAATTGAATACACCACACATTTGTGGAATGTTGGAAAGATTAATTTAGAAGGCAATGTTACAGAGCTGCAAACAAATCATGAGTTTATTGGTAGTGAGATGGGATCATTGACCAAAGAAAACAGAGCATTGAAATCTGAGTTGAATGACTCCAAAAACAGGAATCAAGAAGTGCTACAAAACATTGAAGACGACCGAAAATCATGGGATATGAAGAAGAGTAATTTGGAAGACACTCTTACAGTGCTGCAAACAACAAATGATCTACTGGCTGAGGAAATCAGATCATGGCTCCAAAAGAATAAAGATATGAGCATTGAATTATAATTCTTGAAGTGTCAGGAGAATGAAGGAGTCAAGCAACAGTCAGATTTAATTCAGCACTACAAGGTAGCAGGAAATTCTCTGAAATAATAGAATGAAACTTTAAAAGAGGAGGTAAACAGAACCAAGTATTTGTTTGAAAAGAAAAATAAAAAAATTACAGAATCCATTGTAGAAAATGGTCGACTTAACGAGCACGTTAAGGATTTGAGTAAAAAATTTGGAGAGTTGCAAGGGGCAAATGTCAAACTGATGCAGGAAAAGGTTTTGCAGAGGATAGAATTTGAATCACTCGTAGAAACTGCCAGGAAATATACAAAACTAGAGGAAAATCATTGTGAATCATTGAAGCAAAATGAAGAACATGGAAAGAGGATTGAGGCATTGCATGAAGATTTTATGGTGGAACAGTCTAGAAATAAAGCGCTTGAAGAAGAATTTCTCTCAACAAAGTCCTCTTTGGAAGAAATAAAGAGATCTGCTACCACTGGTGAAGTACAAATAGCCAATTTAAGGAGCTAGCTTTTAGCTGTCGAAGAGGAAAAAGATTCCAAACTTTCTGATATACAGAGACAAATTTTGGCTAGGGAGGAAGATAAAAAGAGATAGTTAGTGAGTTTTCAAGATCGAATTTCATTCAGTGTTGCTGGAAAAAAGATGTTGGAGGAGGAAAACAAGTATTTACAAACAGAATTGTATAAAAGAACATCAGCTTCAAAGGAAGAGAAGGTAAGACTTGAGGGTAGTGTAAGGGAGTTGAAAACAAACTTCAATTCTCTCAACAAAGAGTTTGAATATTCTAGGGCCATTGCAAAGGAGAAAGAGCGGAAATTAGTTGATTTACGGAATCAACATTCAGACCTTGTAGAGGTCAAAAAGTGTCTCGAGGAGAAAAAATGACTCTTTAGTCACTGAATTGAAAAAATGCACAATGGTTTCAGAAAAAAATATCTGTCTTCATAGCAAAATAAGGAAATTGGAAATAGCTCTAATTCTTTCGAGAAGGAAAATGATTCCAAAGAGAATCATTAGCCATTGATATCAGAACATCATCCTCTATCAGAAAATCCACCTGTAAATCGAAATCGAAATGGGAAGTCAAAACCAATTGAAACATCTGAAATTGAAAAATCAAAATGTGTGAATGAAAAAGGAAAGCCAAAGCCAAATGTAATGACTGAAAATCCAACACAAACACAGGTACCTCAGAAGCCAACTCTCAATCCACAAAAACAGGTTCTTCAGAAACCAACTATAAATCCATCGCATGAAAGGCCTTGGAAGCAAAAATAGAACCAGAGATCGAAAAAAAATTATATGAAGAAGAGCAGAGATCAAAATTTTTCTATGAATATTAGTGTTAGATCTTCATATTGTTTTCATTGTTGTTGTTTTTGTGATGAATATGCATATGTTGTACATTGTTTGCAACTCCAGCCATGGTGTTTGTAGTATCACGAGAGCCATTATGTTTTGATCCTAGAGATTTATTTGTGGTTTGTGAACTCAATTTATGATTATGGTTTTTAAGTTTCTGTGGTTATTGTTTATTGCAGAAATTTCTGGATTATCCATAGTGTTTTGAAACAATTTATGATATTGGATTTGTTTGTGGATATTGAATAAGTTATTTTATAATTTGTACATATATCCTTTTTGCGTTGATGAAATATGTATTACGTGTATTATCATTTTTATTTAGAATACATTATTTTATTATTTGTACATAGATTGTGATTGGAATATGTATTAGTTGTATTATCGTTTTTATTATTTGTGCATAAATTTTGCATTGATGAAATATATATTTCTATAATGAAATGAAAATTATTATGATTGGTTAATGATTAAAGTAAGTAGTTGTACTATTATTTGTTGTAAGTTATTTTATTATTTGTATATAGATTCGGTATTGATGGAATATGCACTTGTATAATAATATTTTTATTTTTTAATTGTTGAAGTGAGTAGTTGTATTATTATTTTCATTTTGAATAGATTATTTTATTATTTGTATATAGTATTTATATTGATGAAATATATATTTGGATAATGAAATGAAAACTATTCTAAATTGTTAAATAGTCAGTTATTGTATTATCATTTTTATTTTGATTAGGTTATTTTATTATTTGTAAATAATATTGATGAAATATGTACTTGTATAATGTAATATTAATATGGCATTATCACTAATCTGAATGAAATTAATATTATGCCATTTTCACTAATTTGAATGAAATATATTTGTATAATTTAAAATTCGTTACCCTTCAAATTATTTTTTTGGAAATTGTCCAATCACTTTTGCAATGTATTTTCCTTTTTGCCTTATCATTTTTATGATATTTGGATTTGATGAAGGTCAATGGAAGATATGGCTATTTACAATGGTGTGCTTGCATGAATTGGTCATTTAATGAAACACAAAAATATTTAGGAAGATTTTTAATTAAATTGATTTGTATCCTTCTTGTTCCATAAGAAAAAAAAAACATTTTCCTTTCAAAAACATCTCTTTACATTATTGAAACAACAAGAATGTAAATACAAAAAGATAAAGTATTCCATCTAAACTTGGAAAGAGGACATAACCATTGATTTAGCATTTTCAACTTGCCTATGTAAAAACCATGAATAAAACATTTGTTACATTCCATAATGGTTACCCCTTGGATGCATAAGCCTTGGCGCTACATCAAGGTTTTATAAATATCTATTAACCCAATCTCCAAATATTTAATTACCTACTGCATACATAAAGCTTGGCCCTATAATAAGGTTTTAAAGATTTTCACTAATACATAGAGTTTGTCCTTGTATGAAGGTTTTAAAGATCTCCCTAACCCAATCTCCAAATAGTGCATTACCTAATGTGATACATAAATCTTGGCCCTACATGAAGGTTTTAAGGTTCCCTACTAACCCATTCAATATTTTAGGATGTTATTCAACTTCGAGTTAACCATGTGAAAGCCACTTGCACCAAATATAAACCATACGAAATTCCTTAAATACTTTTTCAACATTTAGTATGCATTCATCAAAAGAATGTGCCATGAAAATAATAAACATGGATATATAGAAAAACTTTTAATTTTGGAACTTTTCCACTATCTATATAACCATCTAGCTCTTTAGTTGGATATTGGGATGTAAAAGGTGCCTTAAGAAACTTGAAGATCTAGCCAAGATATAAATAATTATATTCATGGAATATATACTTGGATAATGAAATTCAAACTATTCTAAATTGTTAATGATTAAAGTGAGTAATTGTATTATCATTTTTATTTTGAATAGGTTATTTTATTATTTGTAAATTGTATTGATAAAATATATACTTTTCTAATGTAAGATTAAGAAGATGTCATTTTCACTAATTTGAATAAAATATACTTGTAAAATTTGTATAATTTATTTTTTTGGAAATTGTTTAATCACTTTCGCAAGGTATTTTTCCTTTGCGCCTTATCATTTTTATGATATTTGGATTTGATGATGTCAATGGAAGATATGACTATTTACAATGGTGTGCTTGCATGAATTGGTCATTTAATGAAGCACAAAAATGTTTAGGAAGATTTTTTAATTAGATTGATCTTTATCCTTCCGGTTCCATAAGAAAAAAAATATTTTCCTTGCAAATGGATTGCAATCAATTTTAAAAAGTAGGAATCTTAGAATGACATCTCTTCACCATATTGAAACAACAAGAATATAAATACAAAGACAAATTATTCCATCTAAACTTGGAAAAAGGACATAACCATTGATTTAGCATTTTCAAGTTGCTAATGTAACAACCATGAATAAAACATTTGTTACCTTCCATAATAGTATTTCAAATAGTGAATTACCCCTTGGATGCATAAGCCTTGTCCCTACATGAAGTGTTTTATAAATATCTATTAACCCAACCTCCAAATACTGAATTACCTATTGCATACATAAAGTTTGGCCCTATAATAAGGTTTAAAATATTGTCACTAATACATAAATTTTGTCCTTGTATGAAGGTTTTAGAGATATCCCTAACCCAACCTCCAAATAGTGCATTACCTAATGTGATACATAAAGCTTGACCCTATATGAAGGTTTTAAGGATCCCTACTAACCCATCCAATTTCTTAGGATTTTATTCAACTTCTAGTTAACCATGTGAAACCCACTTCCACCATATATATCTATCTATCTATATATATATATATATATATAGATAGATAGATATATATGGTGGAAGTGGGTTTCACATGGTTAACTAGAAGTTGAATAAAATCCTAAGAAATTGGATGGGTTAGTAGGGATCCTTAAAACCTTCATATAGGGTCAAGCTTTATGTATCACATTAGGTAATGCACTATTTGGAGGTTGGGTTAGGGATATATATATATATATTAAAAAAATGTGATTAATAACAATTTACAAAATTTATTAACTTAAATAAAAAAAATGGAACCATCATTTAATATAACCACTAAATCATGTATCACAAATGGATTGTGATCCCCAAAGCTAAATTATCTACATGATTCAATGAAAGTGCACATTACAAATCGTGATAATACACGTGACTCCCCGTCATGCAATTATCACATAAAAAGGAACAATATATATTAAGTCAATAAATTATGCCACAATTTAATATAAATTCAGAGTTATAAGATATCATCACATTCCAATGTTAAATAATTGAACTTATCACATTCCGAACTTAAATCATTGAACTTTATAACAATTTAGAGTTACTCTTAAAACATTTTCAGGAAATTTTTTTAGGACCCTTCATTTCAATCACAATCCTTTTTTAATGGAAAAAAACTATGGATATTTAAAGTGAAAATGAATATAATAAAAACTTTAAATGTTGTTTTGCAATTAAAACATTATCTCAACTCTAAATGTTGTTTTTCAATTAAAATGTTATCTCGATATAGGTTATTATTGTTTATCACTTTTACAAATTGGGTCAATTTTTAATTATATCTTTAAAAATAAAATTTCCAAAATTTGTAAATATTTTTTAGATTTTTTAATTCTTGAATATTACTTAACAATATCTAGTTATAAACCATAATACTAACAGTAGAGACTTAAAGATTTTAAATTTTTCTTTGGCATCAAGCCACAACTCTTTCTCCATCATATTCCAATAAAGTGAAATGGTTGTTCAACGAGCACAATCCACTATTTGATAATTTATCTAGTTTTCCATTTAATTCATGAATTTTTTTATCTTATAGAAATAGAATAAAAACATCCTTAATGAGATTTCAACAATATTAAAATCAAATCACAATAAAAATCAAGAGAAAATAATTAAACTAATCTTAACAATATTAGTATCCAAGAAGAAAAGTTATTTTCCATGTAAAGTATCCATCTTCATTGAGAGGGACATTCATTATCATCACTAAATTTCTTCCATAACCGATCAGTAATCCTCTGGAGCTCATCTAAGATGTAGGGAAAAGGAATCTCTATTTCTTCTTATTATACTATAACACACAATGATGCATGTCCTTTGCAAATTTCATTATTCCTTTTAGGGATAGGGAGGCTTTCCTCATAAACTCGTATTTTTACCCTAGACAATTGAACAATAAAGGATGAGATTCCAACTCTAGCAACTACACAACAAAGTCCAAACACCAACAACATCAAAAATTTAACCACACAACACAAACTTGCACTCAGTAATCATTATAAAGGTGTATCAAGAATCATTATAGCTTCTTAAATAAAGTTAGAAAGAACATATCAGGGATTGGGCGGGTTCAATTTCTCTAGATCCAAGTGCAAATATAAATAGAAAGATAAGATTATTGATAATATAGAATAAGAGAATGTAATGATAGGTAGTGGGGTAATAGAAGCAAAACTAGTGACCAAATTTTGTTAGATAAAACACAAAATTATTGGATAACACTAAGATGGAGCAAGTACATGTGACCTTTCAATATGCTATACACCCAAGCCCATGCAATATCATAAGAAAACCAAAGGTGTTTGCATGAAAATAAATGCCATAATCATACCAAGTTTTCCACAGTTTCTAAAGCCCATATAAATCATAATCCCCATAACAATGATGTCGGAGTACAACTTTGCTAGGTAAGTCAACCAAAAACTCACCACCATATGTCACCACACTAAGGGCCAACATCAAATACCCATTCCAATCACACATTCAAAATCCTTTTATTTTGAGGCGTGACAATAATACCAAAGTGTTACAATATATTACCAACCAAGCATGAAACATTATAAAGGATAATGGAGAGTCAAGGTGCAATTCAAGACTCTAACAATGAGGGTCTCACATATGTTTAAGGATGATGTAGGAGCATCATGGTTCCAAATTTTGTACATTTAGTAGAATCTAGGGGGTCTTGTGTTTTCAAGGGAGTTTGTTCCCTAAGTATTTAATTAATGTAATTTTCAATGTTTTTGAGTGATTTTATGGGAGAACTTTAGAATAGGATTTAATTGAATATTCTGAGACATATTTTTAAATGTTCTCGAATGTAGGAGAACATGAGTAAATGGTGAGGATTGAGAGATTATAAAATATCTGAAATCTTAGACTAAAAATTGGTTTCATGCTTTTGAGGAACTAGAGAGGATATTTAGGAATTAGTTGACTCAAAACTGGACTTAGAGGATTTTTAGGATTTTGGTTGAGAATATTGAGTATCTGAACCATAATTGGTTGCATAACCTTTTGTATATATTTGTAAGCCTAAAAGGAATTAGAGGGGGCATATTTTTAGATAGGTAATTCAGTAAGAATAAAGGTAGATGTAGATGTGCGTGTGATGAAATGTGTGAGAGGCCATTTGAAATAAAGAATAACATGCCATTGAAAATGCAAGGGTGAAAAATAGACTTGGACTTGGTCTATCCTTAGATTGTACATTCAGTAATTTATGTCTATATATGGTTTATAGAGAGTATCGATTTGCATCATTGGAAATTATTCCTGTTGTGAATTGTAATTCATTTATGTGTAATATAAGATTGAATTTGGTGAATCTCTAAAATTACCGTGTGATTTTGGAGAATTCAATCTGTGTGTATAATGTAGAACTAATATGGTATTGGGTATATGATTAGCCTTTTTAATACATTCTACGATCTCAACATGGTGTTGCAGCAATAATTGTCTTTATGCAATTTAATTTGCAGTATATTACCTACATGGGTGTACAATATATGAAAATGCATGCTTTGATATAGATATAGATACTTTAATACAGTATAAATTGGAGGGATATAAATACTTTAATACAATATAAAATGTGTTCAATAATGGTAAAGTAATCAATTTTGGAACTTTTCAACTCTCTATATCACCCCCTCGCTCTTTAGTTGGATCTTGGGATGTAAAAGGTGCCTTAAGAAACTTAAAGATCTAGCCAAGATAATGAATTATATACCACATCTACGCTTAAGTCTCTTTAGACCCTGATTTTGGAATTGTTTTTTTCTATAGAAATGGGTTTTGGCCCTAGCTATATAAAATGTAAAATATATGTAGGCACTCCACCTATTTTTTAGGTTTCGTGCATGAAGTCTCAAGGTCTAGGCTAAATAGCTTTACACGTGATAGCTAGATAGATCTATAAGTCTATATTGGATACTATATTCCAAAACATTCATCCACACTAATTAAAACTCTGAAATGTATTCTTGTTATTAATTAGAAATACAAATAAATTTTATATATATATAAAAATGGAACCATCATTTAATATAACCACTTAATCATGTATCTCAAATGGTTTGTGATCCCTAAATCTGGGTTGTGATTCCTAAATCTAATGCACATTAAGAATCGTAATAATACACCTTACTCCCCTTCATGCAATTATCACATAAAAGGAACATTGCATATTAAGTCAATATATTATGCCACAATTTAATATAAATTCGGAGTTATAAGATATCATCACATTCCAACCTTAAATCATTGAACTTCATAACAATTTAGAGTTTCTCTTCAAAAAAATTTCTACGAAATTATTTTAGAAGCCTTCATTTCAATCACAATTATTTTTTAAAGGAAAAAACCTATGGGTATTTAAAGTGAAAATGAATACAAACTTTAAAGTAAAATGGCATAGATTGTAGGTAAAGTGTGAGCATAGATTTAATGCTCAACTGAAGGAAGAGTTACTCAGAGTAAAAGAGTATGCAGAGGAAGTTTTGGTATGTGAACCAAAACATGACCCATTACTTTTTGAAAGTAATGAAGATATAGAGGAGAAAAATACAGAGGATATTTTGAATCATATGAAGGATTCAGAGAAGCAAGAAGACCTGATGGTTGAAGAATCAAGTGAGACCGCAAGGTATTATGTTTTTAAAACAAATAATTTGTGTATGATTGTAGGTATTGCAGGAGATAGGCAACATTTTGAAGATGTCTTCAAGATGCATGAAGATCTTGAAGTAAAATATGATGAAGAAAACCTCTCAGATGAGGAAGGATTTGAATGGTTAGACCAAAAGGATTTTATTGATGAGTTACTTAATGGGAGAATACAGTAAAGTTGTCATGGAGATGGAAGATTGAGATCTTACTCTGATAAAGAATGAAGGAATATTGTCTCATAAAGGTAAAACAATTAATTTTAATAATGTTATTGATGAAGAACAATTGCAGGAGAATGTTAATGTAAAAGAAAGGGTAAGGATAGCTCTTGAAGAGGGCTTACAAGAATACAATAGTGCAAAGTGTGTTGAAGAAGGAGGTGAGGAAAATTTGTCTCAAGAAAAATAGAAGACTATCATATGAATGAATATAGAGGAAGGACATCTACTGGAAGATGTTAAGAAATAAGAACATATGGAAGACTATAAACATCATCATGGTGAAGTACTTGCGAGGTGTCAAAGAGAAATTGAAATGTTGGAGTACTTGCAGAAAGAATTGGAGTATGAGAGTGTGATTGCAGTCAGAAATGAAGGAATGTCTCAAGCTTTGACTGGGACGGAAATATGTGTTAGTTTCTAGGCTTCTGATGTATTGGCTAACAGAGAAGAGAAGGTGGATGAGTATGATGTTGTTATCAAAGATCTTGAACAAAGGTTGTTTTGAGATGAGATAAAATATCAGAAGCAACAAGAGGGTAAGGATGTGAGAGTGGTAGTAAGAATCCAACAACTCTAAATTGAAGATAACAAACAACAGTTTGAAGATGAATGGACAAAGTGCAAAAATAGATGGCAGAGTGAGTACCAAATAGAAGATAAACTGGACATGGATATTGAAAGAATAATAAGGTTGATGATGAAGGTGTCTCAGAAGAAGACAATAGCAAGAAAGCAAAGCAGCAACAACAAGGAAAAGACAACAGCAGACTGTGAAAGCATAGCCAATGGGGGAAAGCAACATAAGATATGGAAACCAGGAGTAGCAATAAAAGACAGTAGGGTACATGAAAAACAACTAAAGGAAGCAAGAAGCTCACTGCAGTAAAAAGTCTGGGATCCAGGAGGACAATGATTGAAGACAAATGATCTAGAGATCATGCTTAATTTCTACCTTGGGAGTCTGATGCAGGAGCATCATGGTTCCAAATTTTGTACTTTAGTAGAATCTATGGGGTCTTGTGTTTTCAAGGGAATTGGTTCCTAAGTATTTAATTAATGTAATTTTAAATGTTTTTGAGTGAGAAATTTAGAATAGGATCTAATTATATATGATGAGGCATATTTGTAAATGTTCTCAAATGTAGGAGAACATGAGTATTTGGTGAGGATTGAGAGATTCTAAAATATTGTAAATCTTATATTAAAAATTGGTTTCATGATTTTGAGCAACTGGAGAGGATATTTAGGAATTAGGTAGATGTAGATGTGGGTGTGATGAAATGTGTGAGAGGCCATTTGAAATAAAGAATAATAGGCCAATGAGAACACAAGGGTGAAAAATAGACTAGGACTCGGTCTATCCTTCGATTTTACATTCAGTAATTTATGTCTATATATGATTTATAGAGAGCATGAATTTGCATCGTTGGAAATTATTCCTGTTGTGAATTGTAATTCATTTCTGCGTAATATAAGATTGAATTTGGTGAATCTTTGAAATTACTGTGGGATTTGGGGGGATTCCAATCTGTGTGTATATTGTAGAACTAATATGGTCTCAGTTATATGATTAGTCTTTTTAAGACTTCTACGATCTCAAAATGGTGTTGCAGCAGTAACTGTCTGTATACGATTTAATTTGTTATCTACATGGGTGTACAATATATGAAAATGCATGCTTTGATATAGATATAGATACTTTAATACAATATAAAATGGATGGATATAGATACTTTAATACAATATAAAATGGGTTCAATAATGGTAAAGTAATCAATTTTGGAACTTTTCAACTCTCTATATAGCCCCCTAGCTCTTTAGTTGGATCTTGGAATGTAAAATGTGCCTTAATAAACTTAAGGATCTAGCCAAGATAATGAATTATATACCACATCTACCCTTACGTCTCTTTAGACCCTGACTTTGGAATTGGTTTTTTCTATAGTAATGGGTTTTTTCCCTAGCTATATATAATGTAAAATATATGTAGGCACTCCACCTATTTTTTAAGTTTCATGCATGAAGTCTCAAGGTCTAGGCTAAATAGCTTTACACTTGATAGCTAGATAGATCTATAAGTCTATACTAGATACTATATTCCAAAACATTCATCCACACTAATTAAAACTCTGAAATGTATTCTTGTTATTAACTAGAAATAAAAATCAATTATATATATATATATATATATATATATATATATATATATATATATATATATATATATATATATATATATATATTAAAAATTCAAATTTTTGAATAATAACAATTAACAAAGTTTATTGACTTAAATAAAAAAGTGGAACCATCATTTAATATAACAACATAATCATATATCTCAAATGGGGTGTGATCCCTAAATCTGGGTTGTGATTCCTAAATCTAATGCACATTACGAATCATAATAATACACCTCACTCCCCTTCATGCAATTATCACATAAAAGGAACACTATATATTAAGTCAATATAGTATGCCACAATTTAATATAAATTCGGAGTTATAAGATATCATCACATTCCAACCTTAAATCATTGAACTTTATAACAATTTAGAGTTGCTCTTCAAACATTTTCGATAAATTATTTTAGGAGCCTTCATTTCAATCATAATTATTTTTCAAAGGAAAAAAACTATGGGTATTTAAAGTGAAAATGAATACAAAATTTGAATGTTGTTTTGCAATTAAAACATTATCTCCATATAGGTGATTATTGTTTATCACTTTTACATTGTGGGTCAATTTTTAATTATATCTTTAAAAATAAAATTTCCAAAATTTGTACAAACTTTTTAGATTATTTAATTCTTGAGTATTGTTTAACAATATTTAGTTATAAACCATAATAGTAACCGTAGAGACTTGAATATTTTGAATATATATATAGGCATCAAGCCACAACTCTTTCTCCATCATATTATAATAAAGTGTAATGGTTTTCCAACGAGCACAATCCACCATTTGATAATTTATCTAGTTTTCCATTTAATTCATTTTAAACATGGGAAAAAATTATCTTATAGAAATATAAATAAGCATCCTTAATGAGCTTTCAACTATATTAATATCAAATCACAATCAAAATCAGAAGAAAATAATTAAACCAATCTTAACAATATTAGTATCCAAGAAGAAAAGTTATTTTCCATGTAAATTATCCATCTTTTGAGATGGACAGTCATTATCATCACTAAATTTCTTCCATAACTGATCAAAAATCCTCTCGAGCTCATATGAGATGTAGGAAAAAGGAATCTCTATGTCTTATTATTATACTAGAACACACAATGATGTATGTCCTTTGTAAATTTCATTATTCCTTTTAGGGATAAGGAAGTTTGCCTCATAAAATCATATTTTTACCCTAGACAATAGAACAATAAAGGTTGAGATTCCAACTCTAGCAACTACACAACAAATTCCAAACACCAACAACATCAACAATTTAACCACACAACACAAACATTCACTCAATAATAATTATAGCTTCATAAATAAAGTCAAAAAGAACATCAAGGATTGGGTTGGTTCAATTGCTCTAGATCCAAGTGAAAATCTAAATAGAAAGATAAAATTATATAAAGAGAGAATAAGAAATTGTAATGATAGTTAGTGGGGTAATAGAAGCAAAACTAGCGACCAACTATTGTTAGATAAAACACCAAAGGCTTGGATCACACTAAGATGGAGCAAGCAAATGTGACCTTTCAATATGTTATACACCCAAGCCAATGCAATATCATAAAAAACCCAAGGTGGTTGCATGAAAACCAATGCCATAATCATAACCAAATTTTCTGTAGTTTCTAAAGCCCATATAAATCATAATCCCCATAAGAGGTGTTTGTTCGAGGAATGTACTGATATTGTACGTTTGGTTGTTGAACATACTAGTAAGGGATGTTAGGTTGCTGAACATATGAACATGGTATGTTCGATTGCTGAAGAGGTTGCTGAACCTGAGAGTACTGAGTGTGGGGTTGGTTAAAGGCTAATGCGGCTGAAGTAGGTTCATCACTTGAAGGAATGATGCCTATGATAGTGTTTGTCAGTTGTGAAGAGAATGTCCCGCTTAGAATAACATTAGGCTTCCCCTTCCCAGGAATGGGCCTAGAGTTCAGTGGCCCCCCACCCGAGAGGGGAGGTACGTAAAGAGGATTAGACTGCCCCCCAAGCATGGAAGAAACCATAGATTTTCCACTCAAGGGTGGAACTGCAGTAATCGTGGATTACAAAAAGGGGGTAGAGGATCCTATAGAAAAAGTCATATGACCAATAGTGATTGTATGTTAAACAACAGGTCGAAGATGAGACAACAAAATTTGAAATGAACGTGCCAGAATATAGGGGAATACTCGTTGACCAAATGGGATCTGTAAATAAAAACGTGGCACCGGAAGCTCCCGAAATAACATTTCCCAAAGAGGTATACCATTGTGGAAGTGGAGATGAAACTTGACGAAAGAATATTTCAGTCTCGCTGCTTGAATCGTGAGGTGTGGAGCTAAAAAACTAATCTTCAGAGGAAAATATGGATGAGGAGGCTTCCGGGATATAGGTTCCAGTGGTTTCTTGTAGAGTACTCCGAGGAGAACTCATGAATGGAACATCATCAACATTGGATGCCATTTCGCCACGAAATAACTAACGAACAATAGAGTGAGATGCTACTAGAGAAGTAGGAAGGGGAACTCTGGGTTGATAAAAAGGACTATAAGCTTGTTGAGGTGTGTTACGTGGATTAATCCCTCTTGCAGACAAGGGTGATCTCCCTAGTACTCAGCGAGTAAATAGAAACAAAGATCCATTTGAAAACCTTTTCCTCTAGATTAATTGCATTCCAATATTATAATAATAAAGTAGAGAGGACATGCCCCTACCTTGAAATCTAAACGTTTGATGTATCCTTTTGTCCCATCACTCCAAAGTGGTTTCTCCGATGAGTATAACTTGCAATCAAAGACAAGACAAATAATCAAACCATCTGAAACATATAATAATCAAAAAATGCTAATCCGACTTAGTGATCAAGGAGTCTAAGTATTCAAATTATTCCAATAAGCATAGAAACAAAGAAATGAGAAAAATAAATCCATATGTATTATCGTTAATAAAAAGAATAATCTTACAATCTGATGCCTTGATGTTGTACAGATTTCTCCCAAGGTCCTGAAAAATCATTCTCCTTCAATCTAATAAGGCTTCCTCTCTGAATACCAACATGGAGTTATAGACACAAGGGTGTGATTATTCTCATGCCAACAACAAATCACTAGTGTAGAAATTATGCACTATTATGAACCCTCTTCAGGTTCAGCTTAGAAACTATATAGATTAGTCTTTAATTGCATTGGTATCTATAGTATACCCTTGAACCTGAAACTTGAGTTCAATTTATAGGGAAATGGAGGTAGTTTCAGTTCCATGAAGAGGGGGATGGATTCCTCTCATGAATGGATTTGAGTTCCATGGACCAAGGGATAAGCTCCATGAGTGGAGGGATAAAGCTCGAACTGATTACGACTCTAGAAGCTTCAAGTTGGGAGAATATTTGACCAACTAGGCTCTAGAAATCACTTTTTTTCTTTTATTTACTTTTCATGAGGGTGCGTAGATAATAGTGGAAAAAAGTGTGGGAGTTGTCGCGGTTTATGGACAGAACATTAGTGCATGCGTAGGGAAAGGTTATAAAAACCACACAGGTATAATTTCAAGGGTTTTACAGAGCTTTTCTCCAATTCCAAGACTTGATTTAGGAACATTGGTGTTTTTGACCTCTAAGGGAACATGATATGGATGGTGATAGGCCCATATGAACAGTTAAATGTCATAGTGAAAAAATGACGTGTAACAGATTGCACCCTAAAGTGCGAAGTCTGAGGTTATTCTGAAGAGTGAAGTGCTTTATCATTCCAAGGATTGGATTGGAGACCCGGTTGAAAAATTGTAAATAAATTCAATGCAAATATATATATCATCATTGAGGTAGGCATTCTCATACTCAGATCAAAACTAACTAAATTTTTTGGTACAGATATGGTTTCAATATTACATCAAAAGTAGACACAGTATGGATGTAACCATCTATTATAAGTAGTCTATTGTATCATGAATACTAAAACACCTCGCAACCTCGATGGTGGAAACTAGATCCAAGGTCTTGATTTCTGCTTCCTGAAATAGTATGAATCTATCCATGTGATTGATTGTGTTGAAGTCGAACATAGTAGAAAACACTTGATTACCGGTCAATGATGTGAACTGTTAACAAGTGTGAGAGAAACCACCAATAATGACAATGAATCTAAAAGTACTCCAGTACAATCTATGAGGTGTGAATGAACGATTTTCTGTCGAACACTCATAGAATCGTTCGATCAAAGGCCAATGATGCAACTTATCATCAAAGGTGAGAAACCTGCCATTAGGGCATGCAAATCCCAAGGAAATGATAGGATTCTAGATCAAATTTCTATATAATTAGCTGTTGTCAATAGAAAGTGATCTTTCATAGGAAATTCCACGACACGAAACCATTAGATCAAGTTTTGAAGAAATATTTTGCAATGACTGACTCAGGGATGGTCAACGTGAATGGAGACAATTTTTTCAATGAATGGTTTATTGAAATTTCTCTTGAACATGTTATTGCCTAAATCTACCTCAGGTTGAAGGAAGGCAGAGTTCAGGGTAACATCAAACCACACTCAGTCTGGTAGCTAGCCCTACCAGAACAGGAGAGGGCTCTCTCCGGGTCAATCTCAGTGAAAAGTAATCAATAGGGTTTGAGATGACTGAAATGCAAGCTAATTTTAGGCTAGGTATATAATTAGGAGAGTTTGTTTGAAAATTGTGGGTTGAAAAGAGCAAGAGAAGAGACTATTGGGCTATGAATTTGGGGATAGTTTCTGCCAGAAAACTTGGGGCAAAGTAAGTGCAATGTGCAGCCAAATTAAAGATGTAATGAGAGAAGAAAATATGGAAAATACCGCTGCCCTGTAGGCATCAAACAGGGGATGGATCTATAGTGACAACTTTAGAAGAAAGAGAAGCACCGGGTTACTCAACAGAGCATCTAACAGAGGATGGATTCTGAAAAGATAACCACTACATAAAACAACATAATCATTGTGAGAGGAGCATCGTGCGTGGATGGATTACTAACACTTCCCTTAGAGAATGACGTAAAAAAATTAGCAGAAAAAACAAATCATGGAAATGAATTTACAAGAAAAACATGTTGCACATTAAACACCGTGATGCATCCCAAATTTAAAGAGCAGAAAAAAGCTTTATTAAAATAATATTCGAGGAAAACTTTACACATTCCAATGGAAGCCTCCCTCTGCTGCAAAAATCCAACCTCTACACTATGAAATTCATAAAATATATACATTTTCTCATCCTTGTACTAAGGGAATTGAGTTCAACCATTTTCTTAAAAATAGAATCAGTTACATTAAACTTGGGCCGAATTTCTGAAAATAGGTGTTGAAGATGAACTCGTATCTCCTAAACCATAGCACCTGTTACAAAATTGAAAGAGGTTTTTGTATATAAGGTCATTTTGGAGAAAAACCTCTCTCAAATTTGGGAAATTAGTTTCCAGTTGCTCACAATTTGTTCCAGAAAATCATTAAAAATTTAAATATGTAAAAATGAGCTGTAAAGATATTGTCACATATCTCAATTCGTGACACCTTTGAATAAACGGAAAGTGGTTTTTGTTATATAGCTCATGGTTAACAAAAACCTCCTTGGGTTTTTCATAATTACTTTCCATCTGTTGTAAAATGGTCGTGCACTAAAATGACTAAAACAGTAAAAAATATGAAAATTTTGCTTTGTTTTAATGTAGGCTCCAAATATCACTGTATATCTCCCACATAGTAGCACCTGTGCTTAAAATGAAGGACATTTTTGTTATTTGCTATGTGATGTACAAAAACCTCTTTCACTTTTGAAAAAATCCTTACCATTATTTCACAAACTGATTTTGTACTAAACTTGTCATCGTCTGCAGCAACTGACCTCAAAACATGCATAACCAAGAATCACTCATTCATTTTGATCATATCTTCTAATCCGGGAGCCAGTTATGGGAGTGTGATATACCGTTGGAAATATTTTTCCGAGCTTCTTCTGATGGACACACTTGTGACATGTTTTGTGCTAAAAATCATGTGCAAAACATCTGATAAAACCAGACATAGTAAGAGCTCATGTTGATCCCTGGTGACAGGCTACGAAGACTGGAACTAACATCGGCTCCAATGGGGATGGTATCTCCTTGGAGGTGTCAAGAACTACAGATCTTTGGGAAAGAAGGTAGTGCCTTCATCCATTGGGCTATGGATGGTCAAACGACTGCAAACCCAAAACAACTCATACCAATCCCAAAACATATACATACTGCAACCTATACATAAACCAATACCGGAAATTGAAATGTTGCCTTTGACAGCTTATTTATTTACAAATCTACCCTACTTTGCTGTGAAACCAATAGATCAAGTAACACTGTAATGCCAGATCAACCAATCAAGTAACTGTGACAAGGATGCTGCTTGAAGGTGCTTCAACCAGGACACAAATGTAAATGTTGACAGCCATACATGCACATAATGAGTCTGGTTATGTAAAATACAATTTGATCTATCATTCAAACTGAAAAATATTTCCATTTACGTTGCAATAGGATCACAAAAACCAGACTCTGTTTGCTGCCCCAACTCTAAAATACATGCTTCCAGCTACAAACTGTCAATGTAAACATCCACGGGCAGCTCTATTGTTTCTTGTTTTGAAGGAGGGAGAGTTTCCAAGAACTTTTTGGGATCTTGGAATTCATATGATTGGATCTGATCATTTAAATACTGAATCTCCTTCTCAAATTTTTCAACAAATAACTCAAAGAAACCAGTTTTAGCTTCCGAAGGAAACTTTAGAGATCTCAAAAATTGAAGCACGGCAATGAAAAATACTTCATCAATTTCAATATCCACTAACTGATCTCTAACTTCTTTTAAAACTTCAAAAAGCACAGGGTTTGCCACATACCCTACCATTTTATTTTAGTGCATGAATGGATCAGTGAACACTGGAATCTCTGGATTGAGTTGGAGTTGCATGGTGAATGTTTCAGCCTTCATATGTGTCTGACTGTTGTCCACCATCAACAATCAGATCTGAACTTGATACATGTTACTGAGGAAACCAGATGTTCAGTTCATAAACTAGACCGGAGAATGACTGAAGCAGCATTCATCTACTTTCGCTAATGCAAAGCAAGAGCGTTTCGAAGGCTACCTGGCTAACTTCAGGCTCTGTCTATAGTTTATAAAACAAACAACAAAATTGTCTTCCCAGTATGGTCGCCACTATGTTATTGCCTGAATCTACCTCAGGCTAAAGGAAGGCAGAGTTCAGGATAACATCAAACCACGCTCAGTCTGGTAGCTAGCCCTACCAGAACAGGAGAGGGCTCTCTCCGGATCAATATCAGTGAAAAGTAATCAATAGGGCTTGAGATGACTGAAATGAAAGCTAATTTTAGGCTAGGTATATAAGTAGGAGGGTTTGTTTGAAAATTGTGGGTTGAAAAGAGCAAGAGAAGCGACTATTGGGCTATGAATTTGGGGCTAGTTTCTGCTGGAAAAATTGGGGCAAAGTAAGTGCAATGTGCAGCCAAATTAAAGATGTAATGAGAGAAGAAAATAGGGAAAAGACCACTGCCCTGTAGGCATCAATCAGGGGATGGATCTACAGTGACAACTTTAGAAGAAAGAGAAGCATCGGGTTACTCAACAGAGCATCTAACAGAGGATGGATTCTGAAAAGATAACCACTACATCAAACAACATAATCATTGTGAGAGGAGCATCGTGCATGGATGGATTCCTAACACTTCCCTTAGAGAATGACGTAAACAAATTATCAGAAAAAACAAAGCATGGAAATGAATTTACAAGAAAAACATGTTGCACATTAAACACCGTGATGAATCCCAAATTTAAAGAGCAGAAAAAAGCTTTATTAAAATAATATTCGAGGAAAAATTTACACAATCCAATGGCAGCCTCCCTCTGCTGCAAAAATCCAACCTCTACACTATAAAATTCATAAAATATATACATTTTCTCATCCTTGTACTAAGGGAATTGAGCTCAACCATTTTCTTAAAAATATAATCAGTTACATTAAACTTGGGCTGAATTTCTGAAAATAGGTGTTGAAGATGAACTCATATCTCCTAAACCATAGCACCTGTTACAAAACTGAAAGAGGTTTTTGTAGATAAGGTCATTTTGGAGAAATACCTCTCTCAAATTTTGGAAATTCATTTCTAGTTGCTCGCAATCTGTTCCACAAAATCATCTCTAAAACCGAAAATCATTAAAAATTTAAATCTGTAAAAATGAGCTATAACGATCTAGTCACATATCCCAATTCGTGACACCTTTGAATAAACGGAAAGAGGTTTTTTTTATATGGCTCGTGGTCAACAAAATCCTCCTTGGTTTTTTCATAATTACTTTCCATCTGTTGTAAAATGGCCGCGCACTAAAATGACTAAAAGAGTAAAAAATATGAAAATTTTGCTTTGTTTTAATGTAGGCTCCAAATATCACTGTATATCTCCCACATAGTAGCACCTGTGCATAAACTGAAGGAGGTTTTTTTTATTTTCTATGTGATGAACAAAAAATTCTTTCACTTTTGAAAAATTCCTTGCCATTATTTCACAAACTGATTTTGTACTAAACTTGTCATTGTGTGCAGCAACTGACCTCAAAACATGCATAACCAAGAATCACTCATTCATTTTGATCATATCTTCTAATCTGGGAGCCAGTTACGGGAGTGTGATATACCATTGGAAATATTTTTCCGAGCTTCTTCTGATGGACACACTGTGACATGTTTTGTGCTAAAAATCATGTGCAAAACATCTAACAAAACCAGACATAGTAAGAGCTCATGTTGATCCCTGGTGACAGGCTGCGAAGACTAGAACTTACAGAACACATAACAACACTATATATGGCTTGGAAACATTTGACCTAAAGCTAATACCCAGAAACTGGCTAAAGACTTTCAATGTGTTTTTATTAATTTTTAGAAAAAGGATTTCCCAACCCCAAGTACAAGAGTGAAAAAGTGTCGTGTGCAAGAGTGGCGTGTTTCTTTCTGAATAAGGATGAAAACTGGATTATTTTTCTCTCTTTTTCCCCCACCATTATTGGCAAGTACCTCCTTTTTTTTTTCAAGCTTGAGGAGGATAGCATTTTCTTATTTGTGTAAGCTCATCCTTTAGATGATTCCATATTAGTATTAAAATCGAACCCTATGAAGGAGTGGTTCGATCCTGTTGTGGTCGACAGGTCCTTTACTATTGAATTTTAAGAAGTTTAGTATAGGATAAACTCGACATTATTTCATGTTTAAAGAGTCTTAAAACACACAAAAATAAAACTCATTCAACTCTTTCAACATAATTTTTTAACGAGCCCAAAGAAAGTAAAACTCAGTGTTTTTCATTTTTAGGGAGTCAGAAGAAAAACATAAGTAAACTCCAAATGTTCTTTTTTTGTGAATTTAGTCCGTCATGCCTGACAAAAGGATAAAATAATGCAGGAGAGAACTCTATTGACCATGATTAGTCAATGTATACATTTTTTGTAAATAGTCTAATTCAGTCCGGAAAAGGGGTAAACTTATACTGAATAGACGAATGTTCATTTACTTTAACGAGTTTGAATAGTCAAGTGCTCGGAAATATTTTCATATTGAAAGAGTCTAAAAAGGGCTTAAAAGAGAAGTCCATGGCTTTTATTTTTCGTAAGTTTTAACTAGTTAGAAAAAATGATAAAAAGTGTACTCATATGGTCAACTTTCAATTTAATTACGAGCAGGAAAAGACGGAAAGAACTCGTCATTTTCATGTGTTTTACGAAAATAAAAGATAGAAAAATAATCTCAGGATTTTCATGAGTTTAATGAGTCTTGAAAATAATAACCGAAATGGACTCGAGATAGGTTTCATTTTAGTACAAGCTTGAAACAAAGGAAAACTATGCTTGAAAGTGGTTTCATTTTTACACATTCTTGAAACAAAGGAAATTGTGCTTGAGAATGGTTTCGTTTTTACACAAGCTTGGAACAAAGAAAATTGTTCTTGAAAGTGGTTTCATTTTTACACAAGCTTGAAACAAAGGAAATTATGCTTGATAATGGTTTCATTTTTACACAAGATTGAAATAGAGAAAACCGTGCTTGAAAGTAGTTTCATTTTTACACAAGCTTGAAACAGAGAAAACTGTGCTTGAAATAAGTTTGTTTCATTTTTACACAAGCTTGAAACAAAGGAAAAACTCATGCTTGAGATAAGTTTCAATTCCCCCCAAGCATAACCTACAGGTGCACATGCCCCCTAAGCTTCATTTCATTCACCTAAGTGGACTACTGATTACTACTAGTTGGATGGAATGAAGGTTCATTTACGAGATCAGATGAAATACTCAACTTAATTAGGAGAGAATTTGTTTCATTTTTTAAATGACACAGTAAAAGAACCATCCTAGGGACTAACTGATTCATTTTTTTAACGACATTGACAAAGTAAAAGGAACTCTCCTTATAGGGAAATTGTTTCATTTTTAAATGAGGTTGACACAAGAAAAGAACCATCCTCATAGACATGTTTCATTTTTTAACGAGGTTCACACAGTAAAAGGAAATATCCTCAAGATGAACTGATTCATTTCTTAACGAGGTTGATACAGTAAAGGGAACTATCCTAAAGATGAACTGATTCATTTTTTAACAAGGTCAACACAGTAAAAGGAACTATCCTCGTAGGGACATGTTTCATTTTTTAAAGACATTGACATAGGAAAAGAACCATCCTCACAACATCTTTATCATGGCTTTTGACTGGAATAAATACATGAGAAGGGACACACCTCGATCATGGCTTTCAAGAGGTCTTCATCAAATGGAATAATAGTTCCCTGGAAGGAACACATGTCAAGGGACTCAATAGGGATAAGAACATCTTGTTCAAATACCCCCATAGGATTCACCATGTCAATTACTGGATCTAAGTCAAAGGAAGTCGAGCAAACAATGAGAGGATTGCTTACATCGGTAACTGAAAACATGGGACTGGTGTCCACATAATTAACCCGTGGCAGGGTAGATACCACTTCCGTATAAGGAAAATTCAAGGGTGTCGGATGTTTGGTAGTCGAATCAAGACTAACGAATGAAAGTTGGTCAATAGTCACAATGTTTCCATTGTGAGGGAAAGACATCATGGGAAAGAGTGTTAATACAAAAAATTTCATTGCATAAACATAGTCTCACCCAAGGAGAAAATTGAAGTCCAAGGGGCCTCTAACTACTATAAGATTAATACAGACAGTTTTACCTTCGAAGGTAATAGGAAAATTCGGAAGGATCCCTAAATATTCACTAATTGTTATGTTACAAGCGAAAATATTATGTGTAATAGCCACAAGATGAGGGGAACCCAAAGCTTGCCAAGCAGTTGAGGTTAAAATACTAATAGAAGCACCTTCGTCTACATTCGTGCGATGCACATTCTTACCACAAGCCTTCACAATGATTTGGAAAGGGATGGAGGAAGGAAGATGAGGTTCTGTTAGTATATTCCAATCAAAGGAAAAGACATCAGTACTTGGAGAGGATTCTGTAGAAACATGTGAAATTCCCCCTAGCGTAGAAGAATATAATGTAACAAGAAGAACCTAAGTGGTATGAATTTCACTCTCTACAGGGAGAGTGGGATCAACCGAATGTGAAATCAAGTCAACCACTTGATCAACTAATGGATCACCAACCTGAGTGATGTTAGTTTCACTCTTTAATGGAAGAGCGGGATTGACTGTACTTGGAATTAGATCAATCACTTTGTCAATTGACAGTAGGTTGGGAGAAAGTTTACAATAACCGGTTGGAAGTTGTTGCTATGGAATAGTAAGGATTTCCAACAATTTTTAGGCTTCATCCATGTGAGGGAAAATGTGAGTTTGATGACTCCCTTTGCATAACCTACAAGGAAACCTAACTTTACCCTTTTTCCCAGGAACCTAACATTTGATAGGATTTTTCTGACCATACTTCCAAGACCTTAGGAATACCAGGACAATTGATAAGGAAGTTGTCACCCTTACAAAGCTTGCAAGGGTATTTGGGTTTACGATGCATGTTGGAGGTTTCCTCAACCCTACCAACACTTACAACCATGGTTGGTTGGTTAACTTCTTTCTTATATTGCTTCGTCTTCTTCCCTTTCTTCTTCTTTTGAGCCACCTGGTTACTAGCATCAACATTTTTACCAAGAAAAGAAGAAGAAAGGGAGGAATACATGTTAGTCAAAGACGGTAAAGGGTCAACATGAGGTTGGTGATGTTGAGATGGTGAAATCTATTGAGGCAAAGCATCAAGTTGAGGTGGAACAATTTGATGATTTAAGGCCAATGACGTCGAAAATAACCATATCGGTAAACCTATGGTAAATCCAGGTAATGACAATGTAGCCATATAAGGAGGACCAACATTTCCAAAGCAAGGAAAATTAATAGGATTCTCATTAAGAGGGGTTCCTTGGTTGTTAAATTTCGGAATTGTTTCCATTAGATTCAACTTCAGTGAATTTTATTATCAATTCAAAAATATTAACAATTCAAATTCACAATTCACACCTAAGGTATCTTAAAAGTAAAATAAAAAAATGAGCACACGCTATCAAATCTAGGAGTCAAACCACACAAAAACAATATGTTTCCACAATAAAAACACTAATTGGTGATGAAATCCAATGTCGCAGAAATTAGTGTGGAAAACTGGCAGCCGGAATAGTTACCCTGACAACCTGCTTAATGAAGTAGTCCAGTGCAAGTAACTTCAATATGCCATCTCGAAGTGAAGAGTACCCTCTGCTAAGTCCAAGTGAGTCTAGTCAATGTTTTCTCCAGGTATAGTGGGACCTTCCCTCCACCATCACCTGTGGAAAAATCCTAAACATTATGGCCACTAAGGTCACCAACTGAGACATTCTCACCTAGGGGAATAATATACGATACGATATACACGAAAGGGTAGAGTATCAAGCTCAATCCCATTGAAATCTCCTCGACATGGTAAATCTGAGGTTTGCTTAACAAGTGACCCCAGGCTCCTCGACAATGGTTAATCTGAGGTTTATCGTTTGTATTACGTGAACATCTTCTATCTTCACCAATGAACTAGGTATGATTACCTCACTGGGTCCGACATGACCTCGTGCTTGACTCTTTTAAGAAGAGCTTCCCAGAGCACAATTGCAACAATTGGAATTTTTCCTTACTGCAATATACTATTGTTTGTTTTAACTTCTTTAGAAAATTAACTAAAACCTATTCCAAAGCACTATCCTAAGCTAAATTGGTGGAATGAGCCCTAGAAAATGTAAAAAATATCTAGATTAATTTTATTTAGCGTTGTGTTATTTGCTTGTTTTTTACTCAAAGGTTAAATGGACATGAAACCAGTGGTGTTATGACCTGACCCAAAACTGAATGCAATTGAATATAATAATGTAATATTTCACTTCGATGAATCCTAACTAAAGTAAGGAGAGAGGTTACATTCACTTCCAACAATGAAAAAATTGATAAATAAGAGAAAATATAGCAAATTCTCTAATGCACTAATTTCAGCAAAAAAATCTAATACTTTTTAAGAATGGAAGCTATGCAAATGTAATATATGCACAATACACTTGAAAACTATGCAAATGTAATATGGCACATTTTTTGTTCGTGTTCAGAAAATGAGAACTCTAACTATGCAAATGTAATCTATGCAAGAGAATTATCAAACACAAGATGGTTCTAAATAAGCAAAAGAACAACAAGACTATTATCCTTCACTAATGTAATCTAAGGAAGGAATCAAGTGTAAGTAAAGAAAATTGGATGATAATTCCAAAGTTCAAAAGTAAAAACACTCAAAGGTGATTAACTGATAAATTTTTAAGAAATAGAGACAAACCTTGAAGTAATGACCAAAGGAAATTAAATTAAGAATTTCTCAAAAAAGAAACTTAAAACACCCAATTAACTTAACAGAGACTGACGAGACTGTAAATGGATCAGGTCAAACTTGAAGAATTAGGTTATTTGTCTCTGAAAAAGACAAATTTAAAATTTTCAAACATTTCCAGGGGGTGCACAGCTTACAGTGGAATACAGTGTGCATGCGCACTGAATTGAACTAAAATTTGCACAGGTTGCCACACTGTTTTCTGCTGAAAACCGTGCACACAAGGAAAAACTTCGAAAAAATAAATAACAAGATTCCTTTTTCATGGATTCTTAAAAGTTATCTACCCAACCAAACTTAGAGAAGTCAAAATCAGAAAACTAAAAATTTCAAACTAAAAACAAATAAGGAAAAATAAGTTCTAGTTCCCCAATATGGTCGCCAATTTGTTGCGTGGATTAATCCCTCTTGTGGACAAGAGTGATATCCCTAGTACTCAGCAAGTAACTAGAGACAAAGATCCATTTGAAAAACTTTTCCTTTAGATTAATCGCATTCCAAGATTATAATAATAAAGTAGAGAGGACATTCCCCTACCTTGAAATCCAAATGTTTGATGTAGATTTTTGTCCCGTCGCTCCAAAGTCGTTTCTCCAATGAGTAGAACCCACAATCAAAGACAAGACAAAAAATCAAAGAATCTGCAACATATAATAATTAGAAAATGTTAATCCAACTTAGTGATCAAGGTGTCTAAGTATTAACATTATTCCAATAAGAATAGAAAAAAAGAAATGAGAAAAAGAGATCCATATGTATTATCTTGAATAAAAAGAGTAATCTTACAACCTGATGCCTTGATGTTGTATAGATTTATCCCGCCGTCCTGAAAAATCGTTCTCCTTTAGTCTGATAAGCCTTCCTCTCTGAATATAAGAATGGAGTTATAGACATGAAGGTTTGATCATTCTCATTCCAACAACAACTCACTAGTGTAGAAAGTATGCACTATTATTAACCCTCTTCAGCTTAGAAACTATATTGATTAGTCTCTAATTACATTGGTATCTACAATCTAACCTTGAACCTAAAACTTGAGTTCAATTTATAGGGAATTGGAGGTAGTTTCAGTTCCATGAAGAGGGGGATGGATTCCTCTCATGAAGGGATTTGAGTTCCATGGACCAAGGGATAAGCTCCATGAGTGGAGGGATAAAACTCAAACTGATCTCGACTCTAGAATCTTCCAATTGGGAGAATATTTGACCAACTAGGCTTCTAGAATTTAATTTTTTCTTTTATTTACTTTTCACGGGAGTGCGTAGGTAATAGTGGAAAAAAGTGCAAGATTTGCTACAGTTTATGGATAGAACATCAGTGCATGTGCAGGGAAAGGCTATAAAAACTGCACAGGTAGACTTTTAAGGGTTTTAGAGAGCTTTTCTCCAATTCCAAGACTTGATTTAGGAACATTGGTGTTATTGAACTCTAAGGGAACATGATATGGATGGTGATAGGCCCATATGAACAGTCAAATGTCATGGTGAAAAAATGACGTGTAACAAGGAGAGATCACAATCAGATCAAAGAGTGAATTTTCAGGAAAGACCATAAACTGTGCAGGCAGTTCAAGGATTTCTGGCTCAGAGTCTTCTGATGTTATCCAAGGAGAATTCTCAGGTGGTGGTCGAGATGAGATGGGTTTTACACTGATGAAAATCCTGAGTTCGGCACCTTGAGCTTCAAGGGGGCCAACTCGAAACTGGGGGAACTCAGGAGGAAGTTCTTGAGATCCTTTGGAGGAGGGACAAGGTGAATTTGACGATTCAAACATGATGACCTTTCAAAACAAGATCAAAGAAGGAGAACATGAAAATATCAAAAATCCACAATTTACCAAGCAATAATGAGGCCTTAGAACTGCCTGGGTAAGATGTTTTCATGGGTATTTACTTTTAGAATTAACAAAAAGTAAATAAAAAAGGGTCTACTAGGCATAGAGTTTTACCAAGAATTCGTGAACTATAATATAATCCTCGGTGATAAATAATAGAAAAAATAACCAAGGACTTAACATACTACAGCCAATATCACTGAATGTTGTGCTCGGTGTATCACATTTATAAGGCAGGTGACTCGGTTACCTATGGTAGGCTTGCGACCTAATGGTGTCTCCCAAAATATATGCAACGATACGTGGGAGTGCAGTCTGTATTAGTGTTTTCTAATGTGTAACCATTCGATGAGAGCGCCCCAAATATATTTATCATACATCAATATAATTCCATACATGGGATGGGATATCACCCCTGGGCTGTAACGCAAACCGTTAGCGATGAATCCTAAGTTTTACGACAATGAAACATGTCTCTAGCCTAGACCACTAAATTCTCTCGTTATTTCCAAATTCTCCTTAAGGTAAATTGGATAAATTTTAATGTTGATCTTGAGTTAAGTTTCGGTTTTTGGCTCAAAAACGACGTCACTTGAATCCTATGATGCAGGCTAAATGAAAAAAGAACTTTTTTTCATTTCAATGAAGTCTAAACTAATTAGGGAAGAGATTGTTGGGGCCTTTGTTTTGAGTAACACAATTTTGAGTTACGAAAGGCTAGGTGGCAGAGCACCATTATGAAATGAAAGGAACTATTGTAATTGCAAAGAATCTATAAACAGATGGCGAAGTATAGGCATGCAGCAGCACATATGGAAAAGTAGAATACAACGAACAAAAAAAAATACTCCCAGAGGTAGAGCCAGCCACGAAAGAAGACGAGAAGCAACGGAGCACAAGATAACAGTTGGGCGAAGAAGAGGCGAGGACTGAAAGTGATAGCTGACAGAAGTAGATAAGAAAAGAAGATATCGCAGGATGAGGGGGGGTTCAGAAGAGAAGATATAGTTTTGTGTCCGGGGAGCTCTACAGAGCTTGAAATTTATTTTGATGTATTATGTTGAAATCTACGGAGTATAATATGTAATGTATGGATGAATTAATATAACAGAGAAATGATGAGTTATGGATTTCGTGAGGTGTATGACAGTTAGCTTCATAGCTGTGTATTTAACTATTTCAAAATTTTTTGATGTTCATATTTGTAATTGCTAATTGGTAAATTGCATCCTCGATCATATGTGATGAATGTGATATGTGTATAATAAAGTGTGATTAGCTATTAGTAATCTTCTTCCATTATTAATTTTCTATCTCTCTATCTTAGTAAGGTCACGACATGCCTCGGGTGAGAATCCTTCCTCTCTAGAGTAGGGTGAAAATGTTGGCATTGTCCTAGACTATAGCAGAACCTTGTCGGCCTTGAGCCTGAACCTGGTTCTTGTACAGAACCCACCCTTTTTCACCAACAAAATGGTTCCATTGTCGAGACATGAAATTTTACTTGAAAGCTAGATCATGGTATCGAAGATCTATGAAAGAGATTTGTTTAAATGGTGAGATAATCATGTAGATCACTTCATATTGCAACAGGTGGAGCTTCGACAATAGAAGGAAAGGAATATGATGGATCAAGTTTTGTTTTCTAATTCAACAAGTGATTTGTAAGAAATTTTCTGGGGAACATTTCCTGAAGAGATCCATAACTGGTTACGAAGACTCCTGATTAAATCTCTTCCTGGAGGGTTGCGTCAATCCCATCGCAGTTGGATGCATACAAACTTAACTTCATTACACAGACTAGATACAGAGTTAACCTGAGTGGTAGAATTTTGGGTGTAGACTACGTTGGAGGGATACATCGTAGAGCTCGCAGCTGAATTTTATCAATATTTTACAAAAGCAGAAGATATATTTAAATATCAGTTGCGGGGAAAACTATTGAAATAAATCTCGTTGTGGATTAAAGCTTTAATGATGGACGAGGGACTAATGCCTTTCCAAAGTCCCGTGATGGAAGATTAAACCTCCAGTAATGGGGGAAGGACCTAGAGGAAATATGCTGCGAACAAAGGGAAAAGGGGAATAAGAAGATGGACGTCAGAACCTCCAGTAGGTTGAGAGAGTTATGAGCACATCGGAAGGTGAAAATCACTTAGAAGTGGTGGAAAAGGGTGATATGGGAGTTTGAGAAGCAGAAGAGGAATACACAGAAAAAGGAAGAGGCACCACAGATGACATAGAGGAGAGAATAGGAAGTGGGACCCGAAGGAATGGATGGTTTCGTCAAAGGATTTAGACAGGTGCATAGAAGCCCATCCTGAAGAGAGAAGGGAAAAAAGTCCAATGAAGAGGAGGGCACGCACCCCAAAGAGGATTCCCATGTGGAGTTTCATGTTGCGATGGAGAAATTGTTCCGAGAGAGGCCGACAACCATAACACAAGGTAATCCTATTCCCAAAATTTCAAGTAGCACTAGTCCTAACCTTCCCCTGGTGCTTTACCACCCACTTGATAATTTTTTGATAAATTTTCGAAAGTATAGAAAGTTTTGTAGTGTTCAGTCTACAATGCAGATAGCCACTGGAAGTAGTACTAGCAACAGGATTTCTCAACCAGGAAGTAGGGGATTCATATTAGTCCCACCCACACAAGTAGAAATGGCAAGATAATTTACTCGATATCCAGAATTTTCTAGAAAGGGTAGAGATGATGTAGAACAACATTTGTATCTGTGTGAAGCAATCTGGAGAGCTCGTCAAACACCTAATTTAGTTAAATTAATCGAATTTCAAACCACCCTAAGAGAAAGAGTATTACGATGGTTTATCAAATGCTCAGAGGTACACTAGAACCTAGCGATAGATGATGTTAAAGGATAGTTTGTATAGGAATTCAATTTCCCTTAGACTAATCATCATGGACTATCCGAATTATGGGAGATTAAACAAAGGGAAGGCGAAACTGCCTGGGATATAATGAGAAGGTTAAAAGATGAAATTGGAAAACTGAGTTACCTGATTGATCCAAATCACCAATGGGACTGGTTCATTAAAGCACTCTTACCCTTGACAAGAACACCTATGACCCAAAAAATGATTGATACCCTTCAAGATTCACTAGAGAAAGCAATGAAAATAGAAGCAATGGTTAGCTACCCACTAGAGTTTAAGGGGCGAGTAGCTGCTCAAGATCTTTCCATATTGGGATTGCAACATCAAATTTCAAGTTGGACATAAAATCTCAAAGATATTCAACCGGCACGACCAACATGACCCAATGTGTGGTGTACAGATTTTCTGTTGGAGGTACACATAGTTACAGATTGCCCAAGGCTGCAGGGAGCCAATGTTGGAACTTCAGTGGTAGGAGTGCAAGGAGCCCCACCAGTGGAAGGAGTTGTGCAAGCAAATACTCAAGGAATATACCAAACTCAACCGCATCTCCCAGGTTTTCCTAATCAGCAAACTCAGAAAACAACAGAATATTGTCAAATATGTAAAAACATTGGTCACCCTCCATGATTATGCCCAGTCCTACAAAAATATTCAAATTTTCCAAACAACGTCTATTGTGAATTATGCACCTCAAAAAATAATCATGCAGAGTAGTGCAGAGCCCTGGATGCAATAGCAAAGTGACTGGATAGATCACCCTATAGAGTAAATGAGACTCTAAGAGGACGAGTAGGAGAAGGAATGCAAGGGGGTAGGTCTCGAGGAAGATGACCTTTGACGTGTTATAATTGTGATTAAGAAGGCCATGTCACGAGGGAGTTTCCACTACCGAGATGACCATGGTGTTCCTAGTGTCAAGTAAATGCACATGCCACTGAAGACTACCCAGAGGTAATCAAAATATGGGAAGAAATAAATAGGAAATGGGGAGCCAATATGGTCAACGAGGAGTCAACAGTAGTCAAGACACAGCCTTTGTCGAGTGTGGCCATAACAACCCGAGGAGGGAAGAAAATAGGGGAATATGCCCAAGAGATGGAACCAGTAAAGCTAGTCAAACCAACGTCTCCAAAGAAGATTCTCAATCTAGAGCGACAAAGAAAATACTTTAAGGAGGCACTAGAGACATTATCAAAGCTAGAGAGCCACAAGGGTATCGAACTAATACAACCAACCAGAGAAGGAGAAAAGATGACTACCATAGGAACACCAATAGAGGAATGGTTCTGACTGTTCTTGAAGACTATACATAACGGACAGATGTTGGAGCAGTTAAAGAAAAATCTGAAAAAAGTAGTAGTTGTAGGTATATAACATGAGGACTCAATTAACATTGTCCTTCCAGAAAATTATATAAGAAGAGTGAAAAGAAATAAAAGAAGAACGGGAAAGGAATTCCACATAAATTCTCAGGTTGCGAGATTTAAAATAAGAGACACAGTGTTGGATCTAGGATCAGATGTGTATATTTTTCCTAGAAAGGCATGGCAAGCATTATGAAAGCCAAAATTGGCATATTCTCTTATACAACTAAGACTTTTGAACCAATACTACATCATACCGGTAGGAAGTATGGAAGAGGTTGAAGTAGATGTTACAGGAGTAAAAACTTACACATATTTTGAAGTGATCGATATTATGGGAGATAATGACCCATACCCAGCTCTGTTGGGGATAAACTGGGCTTTTGAAAATTATGCAGCTATTTATTTGAAAAAGGAGCTTATGATATTCGAAGACGACGAAGTCAGAGTGGTCTAACCATTGGACCCATATCAAGGACCCTGGTATATAGAAATTGTCGAGAACAGGGAATATGCAAAACTTCTCGATCAACTTTACCAAATGAAAACAGGCAAGAGAGAAGACTATATAACCCTACAGTAGGAGGAACAATAATTTGGAGTAGTCTTCAAAGTTCTGACGTTGGGTTGCAAGTTGCATGGGACGATTGGCAGTAAGGTGGATACGAGATCAATACCAAAATATGTGATGTTATTCGAAGAGTTAACTGGATCAAAACAGAGGTAAGGGGTTACCCCACCCTTATGAATATGCAAACCGTGAATACATTTTTTAGAAAAATCGAAGATAAGGTTCCAGAGGAGCATACGGTTTCTCTCATGGATGTGGTGTTGCAATCTATTTTAGCAACGTGGTGGGCCAATCACCGCAACTATATAAAAATATGGGAAGAGGTAGCAGAGTCACTAAAAACAAAATTTCAAGTGTCTTCAGGACTGCAAATATAACAGAAGTATAGAGAAGTTTCGGATCCCCAAGTACATGTAAAAACTTGTGAATGTGAACAAATTACAGAGACCCTGCAGACAATCAAAAATAATTTTATTTGTTTTAGAAGTTGCAGAAACTAAAGAAACATTGATGTTAGATCAAATGGCCAAGTCTAACTATCAGGAAGTAGTAACATGCAGAAAAATAGACAAGGGGATAGATGATGATGACTTGGAAAATATTCAACCTTTTTCATTTGAAGAGGAGGGAGAGTGTGAAATACAGGAGGATCCTACCACTAAAGGACTATACCTGTTACCCCTAAGGAGAAATAAACAAAATATTGGCATCCAAGAGAAGCACGAGATAACATCTATAGGGGACTATTGGGATGAAGAGGCCAAAAAATAAATCTTTGATTTGCTAAAGGAATACGAAGATTTATCCCCATCTTCGATAGTAGAATTAAAGGGTATCAAAGGAGATATGGGGGAGATGTGGATAACACTGAAACCTGATGCCAGACTAGTAAAGCATAGACCTTACTGCCTGAACCCAAGGGTGAAAGAAAATGCCAAAGTAGAAATAGACAAAATTTTGAATGCAGGGTTGATCTTCCCAGTTGAGAAGGTAGTGTGGGTTAGTCCAATAGTGATATAGAATAGAAAGGAGGAATCATAAATCAAGGTGTGCGTGGACTACAAGAGCCTATATATTGTGTGTACTCACGATCCTTTTCCAACACCATTCAAGAATTAAGTCTTAGATATTGTGGCGGGAAATGAAGCATACTCATTCACAAATGGATTCTCGAGCTATCATCAAGTTTGAATAGTAGAGGAGTATAAAATAAAAACCACGTTCACTATTTAATGGAGATTTTATGCTTATCACGTAATGCCCTTCAAGTTAAAGAATGCACTGATTGTGTTTTCAAGAATAATAATAGCAGCTTTCAGAGACTATATCAACAAGTTTCTATAAGTATACATGGATGAATGGACAATGTATAGTCTATTGAAAAATCATGTAAGCCTCCTACGGATAATTTTTGACTGTTGCAAGCATCTCCAAATATCATTGAATCTCAAGAAACGCATATTCGTAGTACCATTTGGAACATTACTAGGACACATTGTCTGTAAACAAGGATTATGTGTGGACCCCGCCAAGGTGACAGTAATTGAAAATATGGAGGCCCCAAATAATGTTAAACAATTGAGACCATTACTTGGACACACAAGATACTACAGAAGGTTTATCCGCAACTATGATCAGATCACAACACCACTGGAGAAGTTGTTGTGGAAGACAAAATTGTTTACTTGGAATGAGGAATGCAACAAGGAGTTGGACACGCTCAAGAAGAAATTAGCGAGTGCACCTATTTTGGCTCATCCGAACTGGGATAAAATTTTCATGTACATATTGATGATTTAGGTATTGCTTCGGGGGTCATGTTAGCACAGCCAGGAGAAACCAATATAGACCACCTTGTGTAATTTGCAAGTAGGAAGATGTCGACGATGGAAAATAATTACACGACAACAGACAGGGAAGCTCTTTCGATGGTCTACTCTCTGCATAAATTACGCCACTATTTTCTTGGAGGTATTTTCAATTTTTTTAAAAATCATTATGCATTAAAATATTTAGTAAATAAACCTGTTATGGATGGCACAATATGTAGGTGGATTCTACTATTCCAATAATTTACTTTTGAAGTCATAGTAAAGCCGGGAAGACTAGACCTGACCACTTATCAATATTAGAGAATGGGAAAAATGGAGGATCACTTCATGACCAGATACCAGATGTAAACCTTTTCCGAATAGATGCCATCCCCGATCATCTGGAACAAATAGCCATGTACCTGGCTACAGGAAAATGCCCAAAAGAATATACAACAACTTAAAGAAGGCATTTGGTTGTTAAAGAAGCTGAGTACCAACTCATAGCAAGTCAGTTATACAAAAGGGGTTTGGATCAAATATCTCGTGGGGATGTCACAGTGGAGTTACAGGAGGCCATGTGGGAGAAAATCCCACCGCAAGAAAGATATTACAGGCTAGATTTTGGTGGCCAACAATGCACATGGACAACAAGGAGTATGTGAAGAAATTTGATGTGTGTCACAGAACAGGGAAACCTTCACACTGCGACAAGATACCTCTATATCTAGTGAGGGCGATGCAAAAATTTGAAAAATGGTCTATCGACTTTGTGGGGCCCATTACACTGGTTGTGCAACACTCAAAAGCAAGATACATAATCACTGCAACTGAATACCTGACTAGGCGAGCAAAGGCGGCACTAGTAAGGGACTGTAATGCAGATACAACAACTAGGTTTATCTTCAAAAACATTATTAGCAGATTTGATTGTCCAAAGTGCCTGACAAGTGATCAAGGCTCCCACTTTATTAATGCTACGGTCAAATCACTAATAGAAAACTTCATGATACAGCGCCACAAAATCAGTCTGTATCATCCACAGGGGAATGGAACTATTGAAGCTTTGAACAAAATCCTGGATAAGGGGTTAACAAATATCTGCAATTCTAATCATGACAACTGGGAAGAAAGGATACCATCCATGTTATGGGCATACAAGAATACCGTAAAATGATTACACAACCAAACGCCATTTCAGCTGGTCTACGAGAAGGACTCAGTGGTACCCGCTGCATTTGTTGTCCTCGATCTCTTCATTATTGCAACAACACAAATCACTGAAGAAGAATCCATCTCCACACATCTTCATGAACTACAGGAACTAGAAGAAGCAAGATTTCTTGCAGATTTTCATCGATCAGTGTAGAAACAAATATAGAAAGCCTGGCATGACTGCCACATCAAACGAAAGACATTCAATATTTGTGCCATAGTATTGTTCTATGACATAAAGTTCCAACAATTCCCAAGAAAAATCTAGATGCATTGGATGGGACCATTCTATGTTGTATACATTCGTGACTCAAGAGCAGTCATGTTAGCACAACTAGATGGAGAGATACTACCAGGATGGGTGAACGGCGCACGCGTGAAACCCTACCATGAATAGACAACAACACTTTTAATTTCAGTAACTCTCGCACCCGAGAGGAGTCAGTAGGTTAGATGTCAATAACTCTCTCGAAACCAAGCTCAGTCGTAAGATTAATTATCAGTCAATTCATAAAATAGGTCAATTTCTGTTGATAATTTAGGAGCCTTATTAACAAAAGACGCACGTCGGGCAAAGTGAATGATCACCATGTTGCGGTATAGGGACTAGACCATAACCAATTATGGTCGGGGGGGGGGGGGGGGGGTTATAGTGACTGTACGACCAAGCGTGTTAGCCATCATTCAGTCATAAAAAGCCATTATATAGGTGTCAATCCATAGGGTCAACCCAAATTTGAAAAATATTTGCCATAATTAGTAACCTTGTGCCATAATAAAGTTTCCACACTAAGAAGCAATTATTAGCCATCACGTCCGCCCAACTTTCGAAGACACCGTCAATAGCGTCAGATTCCACCTCATCTGAGTAACTAACCACATGATTATAGCTGTAGAGAGAGACAAAAGAAATTAATTAGTTATGAAGCCACATCAGCATCCTCTGTGCCATCGTTCCTACTTAACTCACATGGAGGAGGGAAAAATCAATGTGTCGGAGAATTTTGAATTGCAAGAGAAGGAAACTACTATAACGGTTAACCCGACTATAGAAGCAAAAGCCCAGAATCATAGACCAATAGCATTACTGGTAAACTACAGGAGAAGAAAGATGACGAAGACGGTAGTTTCGGGGATCGAAGCAGACCTCGATGGGAGAATTCAGAAATTAGAGCCATTGGTCGGAAGGTATGATAATGCGACCCTAATAGACATAGATGTTACTGACTCATTCAAATTCCTATATTTAAAAAGTCAGGCATACATTGATAACCATGTAAAGGAGGGGGGAGGCGAAGCGGAAAGAGTCCACCTAGACTTCAAACGCATCCATAGGTCCACACTCCTGCATCTAAGGTGCTTACCATTGTTCGACACAACATGAGAGGAAATGGAATGCACAAAGCTTCTCATTAGCAGGATTTAGAACGGGTCACTTTGGCTTGGAAGGGAGATTCCAATCCATGTGGAGGACATCCATTGGCTTACCGGATTATCAATAACGGGTAAATATGTATTAACTGCATTCCAAAATACATCCAAAAGAGAAAATAAAGTGGGAGATTATGACTATTACAAGAAATATGAGACAAGAATATGGGGAATGGGGAAGAGATAGATCTTATCAACGTACCCAGTGTTAAATTTTCATGTTACTTAATTGTAGGGAAGACAATGAGGCATTACACCAAAGGAGAGTGTGCCCTCGACACTATATCAGTTTTGGAGCGCTACATATAGGGAGCACAGTTAAATTGGTGTGCCTTCGTGTTGCAAGAAATCGTCGAAGCTTGCTAGGATAATTTCAAGAGGGCCATAAGATTCATATATGGATACTTGATAATGGCTTTGGCCATGTGGAAGTGGAGTCCACCAGGGAGGCGGTCACTTGCAGAGATAACTGAAGACCAACAGATGGCTCTCAGGTACACCCCATGGAGAGTGTCTAGTGACCCGAGCAGTAAGGAGGTAAACGAGGAAGCCTTTTCAAAATGGTACTAGAAAATGCTAGATGTTGTCAAAACACAGCAAAGAGTCCTGAGGAACCTGCTTGATAAGTGTTCCCCTCAAGTATGGTTCGACGTCTCACACAACCATACCTAGATAAGGCCTAATTGTGTTGCGACGGAGACCTTACATAAGAAACTGCTGAAATTTCAATTGACTAAGGAAGCTTTCCATGTAGAGGTCTCATCGTGGTCGGGAGCAGCCGTAGAAATCAGAGATGGAGAGCCCATATATTTTTTTGATGTTATGCTTCTGAACCCCCTACTAGGAGAAAGGCCATCTGATATAGTCCAAAGGATATCATAGTTGCAGCTATAGCCATTGATAGAGAAGTTGGACCATCAGGTACAAGCTTTCAATAAGGAAATGAGAAATATTGGGTCAAAATCCGTTGCATTTCCTTCATTTTTATAAATTTCAAACACTTAATTTCGGTTCCCCATCGTTAACGCCCCTATCCTGATTGCAATAACTTCCACCATTTTCCATTCACATCCAAATAAAACCATCGCTTAATTCTATAAGAACAAAGCAACCAAACCCGCCATCCTAGAACAAAAAGGGAAGAAATCCAAAATTATGAAATCTGATCAGATAGTGAACCTCATAGGGGAGGACCATCGACAGAAATTGACCACTGGAATCCCAATCACCGAAGAACCAAAAGTAGGAATTCATACCTCCTCCATTATACTACAATCCAACCTGTCATCCTCACATAGTGTACCAGCTTCCTCATCACCGAATACAGAAAATTCATCACCACGTACATCACATACTTCCAAAGAGCATTAAACCCACACTCCATCAACTTCTGCCACTATTTCAGATGCAATACCCACAAGAAACAAAACGGTTTTTGACACTAAAGCAGAGGATAACTCAGGTACAACACAGGTAACCAAGGTTAAATCAACTACAATAGAGCCATGCACCTTTTTAGATTTACTCATCAATACCGATTCACCCATTTTTGATAATACGCCCACTGAGACTTCACTTAATCCATTTCAGCAAACCATGCTAATACTATAGCCATTCCTACCCACTCACCTACCATCGACCAATTGTCATATTCATGAATCACATACTGTCCCATCAAGTAAACCTACCTCCCCACAAGGCCAATCAGAGTGTTCCATTGCCAGTGGCCAACCGCTCAAGAAAAGGAATCCTAGTCCTGAGATGAGAAGCAGTGGAGATCTGCAAAGTTGGGTGTTGAGAATTTGGAGGGCTGGAGATTAATACAAATTAAATTATTTGATAACTACTTGTGAGATTTCTTGAGTTACTCATGTCTTTCTTTCCTTATCTTAGTTAGTCTTTCATCAAGTCAATTATCAAAATGCACAAGACACAAAATTAGGCTCCTAGAGCTAGGGAAAAATGTATCCCTCTTGGAGAGGAAAAATCGCAAAGGATTCTTCTTATAGATCTTCAAATGAAAAGTAACATGACCCAGACTCAGACCCTTGACCTAGATATGCTTCCAAGACCTTGATACACCTTCTTCAGATGATCCAAAACTCAACTCTTCTCCTTTATAACAACCTGCATTGTTCTTCACTTGACCTAGAGAACTCGGTCTCTTTTCACACCTTTCAAATTGATCTATTTTTATGCATTATGTGAGTAAAATTACTTTAGGAACTTCTTTAAACAAATCCGCACTTGGATGGTTGTACTTTACTTCTACTTATGTGCCACGCTGCCTTTGAATTCCACATCCTTCTTCAAATATCCGCACTGCACTTCTGAGGTGACTGCATTACACTTCATTACACTTCAGATGTGATCATATTACACTTTAGGTATGACTGCATGATATGACCTCATTATATTTCAGGTGTGAACACATTACAACTTAGGTATAACCGCATTACACTTTAGGTATAACTGAATTTCTCTTCAGATGTGACCGAAATTCCTTCTCCGTGTTTACCGAAAACCTTGTTGGATATCACCGCAGTTCTATTTCTGTAATCACCGAAAACATTGTTGGATATCACCACATTTCTTCATATGAATAAGCTACACTATATTACATGTATTATTCACACTTCATATTACAAATACCACCACATAATTGGTTCATAGATCACCACAATAATTGATTCAGAGATCACCGCAATTCCATCACAGAAGAGCCTACTAAAAATTTGCTTCACAAATGGCCGCAGATCCAGGTATAAATATAGAACACATGCTACTTCTTTTAAGATGACCACAAAACAAACATTTAGGCCGACATGAAGGCCGACTTCATTGCTTACTATTAACCACCTTCATCATATATTTTTCCAGCATTTGAAAGGGAGCACCTTGAGGGCTATTGGAGCCTTTCTTCAACGAAGTTCATGACAAGGTCCCGATGACAATATTATTCACATACATGACTCTAATTATACTTATAAACATAAGACAAATCATAAATGGACATAAAGAAGAAGTCCATTAAACCTAAGATAAAATATTTCTCATGAAACACATGAAGAAAGTGCAACAAATATCCATTTTATTATCTTTGTCTTCTTCTTTACATAAAATACATAATTACATATTCAATATGAAGACTGATCTACTTACACTTTTCAACAATCCCTCTTAACTAGGGAGGTATTCATACATGTACATGGTCACTTTCAAACTGAATAATATCATCAGAAGAATTGGATTGGTAATCTCATATGTACAACATCATATCAACCAGCATTGTCCTAGTGCAAGGCCTTGACTAACAAACCCATCTCTCAATGTGACAATGGGCTACAATGTTGGCGAGACACATGAATTATAAACACCATAGTCATTGTCTCTGCAAGGTGCATACTCCACCCGGGTTTTCCCAAAGTATGACCTTCTTGGATTATTCTTCTCTTGGGTAGCTAGCCCTCAAAGAATATCGGTCCCCGACTACTCTTATCTTGAATTCCCTAACACATTCTCAAAGAGTATCAAATTCCAGATGATTACCCAATCCTCCATTCTATTTTCCCAAGTGAAGACCAGAATGATGTGTCTATCTCTCCCTCTCAGTCAGGGAGGACCTATTCCACAAGGGAATGCACTCATTCTTGTATAAGGAATATTCCTAAGCTCATTCTTAGGAATTACCCATTTTCTTCCAAGTAAGAAACTAATCACTAGGTTCCCTCTCAATCAGGGACCTGCAGTAGCAATGGTGAGACACCTAACTTCTAATGAAGAGTTCATCCCCTTGATCTCATGGATTTCGATATTGAGGAATATTAAACTTTTAGCTCCATAGGGCACAAATCATCCATAACTTTCATTCATGAGTGATTTCATCTACCAGAAAGTGATTCATATGTCTTTCTCATCTAGTTCACCATTATGCCATGCTACTTCCCTTTGAATCATATCCAAGGATCATACATCCTTTTCATGATTAGAAACCCTGCAAAAATTCATCCAGATAAAACAATACATATGAAATTTTAAAGCAAAAGTTACCTCAGTGATGATATTTCACCATGGCATCTTTCTGTAGGCATTGGCATCCTTTATATAGATTGACACATCTCCTAATGATATGTTTTTTCCAAGGATCTTATTCTTTACCAAACTTCCATCAGAGTATCCATATCTTCCCAAGAGATCTCTTAGTAACATCTTCTTGGCTTCCGGATGATAAATACCTCTTGACATGGTTGCATTTCATGATCTCTTCTTTTCTGCACATTCTCCATTCCCAGGAACTTACAACTTTTCTAGTTTCTCGTTCATATACAACCACCTCATATTCCATGAGAATATATTATGTTGATTTTATCTGTTTGTGCATCGAGAGATACTCCTCCATAGATCATACTTCTAAATACAAAATTCCATTACCTGAAACCACATGACATGACTTCACATCATCCAATGTCAGCATATAAATATATGCATACCTCATACCTTTTTCCCTTGAGTCATCCTATAGCAATTTATCAAGAATCAAGAGCTTCATTCCTTTGGCATGCTTCATCAATATGTCATCACATCCCATAAATTTGTTTCCATGTTGACCCTTGCTCTTGATGACTACTTTCCATTAGTAGTGTTATCAAAGAGGTTTTCTCGGAGCTGATTCACCCGGAGCTCCTACCATGGTTCAACCAGGATGCTACACTACTTCCTATCAAACAATAAACATAAATCAACTAAAGGATAAGATGATCTCAATCATAGTGGAGATCCCTCACTTCTTATTTCTTAGATTTCTTTCCTCATTTCAGAGACATGGGCTTCTTCCCTATTTCTCTTGTCCTTTTTCAGATTTAAGGAAAATTTCTATTATAATACCCAAGTTCATTTCATCCAAATGAATACTATAACACTATAATACTATCTTTAAGTCCAAACTATCTTATTTCTTTCATTATGGAAGACTGACCTTTATTCTAATCAAATCCTTGGTTTGATGCCTTCCATAAAATCTTATCCTTGAGTGTCTCTATGCCTTTTCTAGCCCCTTAGCTTTGATACCATGTTGATAATTTGGAGGGCTAGAGATTAATACAAATTCACTTCTTTGATAATTACTTGTGAGCTTTCTTGAGTTACTTATGTCTTTCTTTCCTTAGCTTAGTTAGTACTTCATCAAGTCAATTATCAAAATGCATGAGACACAAAATTAGGCTCCTAGATCCAGGGAAAAACCTCTCCCTCTTCGAGAGGAAAACCCGCAAAAAGTTTTTCTTATAGATCTTCAAATGACAAGTACCATGACCCAGACTCAGACCCTTGACCTAGATACGCTTCCAAGACCTTGATGCACCTTCTTCAGATAATCCAAAACACAACTCTTATCCTTTATAAAAATCTGCACTATTCTACACTTAACCTAGAGAACTCGGTCTCTTTTCACACGTTTAAAATTGATCTCTTTTTATGCATTGTGTGAGTGAAATTACTTGAGGATATTCTTTAAATAAATCTGCACTTGGACAGTTGTAAATTAATTCTACTTCTGTGCCACACTGCCTTTGAATTCCACATCCTTCTTCAAATATCCACACTGTACTTTTGAGGTGACCACATTACACATCGCATTACACTTCATTACACCTCAGATGTGATTGTATTACACTTTAGGTATGACCACGTTATATGACCGCATTATATTTCAAGTGTGACCACATTACAACTCAGGTATAACCACATTACTCTTCACGTATAACCACATTTCTCTTTAGATGTGAGTGCAAATCCTTTTGTGTTTACCGAAAACCTTGCTGGATATCACCGTCGTTCTATTTTTGTAATCACTAAAAACATTGTTGGATATCACCGCATTTCTTCATATGAATAAGCTACAATATATTACCTGTATTATTCTCACTTCATATTACGGAGACCACCACATAATTGGTTCAGAGATCACCGCAATAATTGATTCAGAGATCACCGCAATTCCAACACATAAGAGTCTGTTGAAAGTTTGCTTCACAAATGGCTGCAAACCCAGGTATAAATATAGAGCACATGCTAATTCTTTTACAACGTCCACATAGAAAACATTTAGGTCGACTTCATTGATGACTATTAACCACCTTAGTCATATATTTTTCCAGCATTTGAAAGGGAGCGTCTTGAGAAATATTGGATCCTTTCTTCAACGAAGTTCATGACAAGTTATTGGTGACAATATTATTCACATACATGACTCTAATTATACTTATAAATAGAAGACAAATATTAAATGGACATCAAGAAGAAGTCAATTAAACCTAAGATAAATATTTCTCATGAAACCCATGAAGAAAGTGCAACAAATATCCATTTTATTATCTTTTTATTCTTCTTAAATTACATAAATTACATAATTACATAGTCAATATGAAGACCGACCTAGTTACACTCTTCAACATTGGGGACCCAGCCAACTTTTCAGTTTTATACAAACAACATTGCAGCAAGCAGAGACCCGACATAATTACCTTCTTTTGAGGTATGAAAAGCTACAACAACAGGTCATGATGCTCACTGATGAGCGCAATCAACTTCAGTAAGAGAGGGATAGCCTCCAAAAACATCTTGACCAAGTCACAGAGAAATTCTAGGAACTATGGTTAACGATCAATAGTGTAGTCAAGGCCGCACCAGTAGACATTTCAACTTTCTTGGTGGTCTAATGTTCTATACACATAAGGATAGCATGTGCCAATTTGGGAAATGAAAACTAAGAGCTAAGGGTTGCCCTTGAATCCAGACCTGCACTCCCATTCCCCTTTATGGTATACGCAGAAAAGGTATCAAAAAGGCAGAAGCAAATGAAGGAACTAAAGTAAACAGTAGGAACCACTATTATAAAAGCATACAACCTACTTGAGCAAGTTCATGAATGCTCAAACTTGCTTACTATGAAGGCACAACCCATCTTAGAACAACTGTAGAAACTTGTTGTTGAGATCAAAGGAACAACTGATCTAGACATATGCAACCAAATTTATGATCAGGCTGATGCACTATAGCTACAAATACATACAATTGAAGAAAGATCAACGAGAATGAAGCAACTAATCTGAGATCTAAGACAACTAGTCAAACATAAGGCAAAGACCATACAATAGTTGGTCTCCGAAGTAGACCCCAAGTTCAAGGCAACGTTTAATGATATACCCCAGTTAATTTACGCCAGGCATTCTTACCAGGTGGTAAGTGAGACAAACCCCATGATAAAAGTATGGCAAGAAGCGATCACTGAGTTCACGCAACTTAGGATAGAAGTCATGAACAAGGTTTTGGAGTTGGGGCCTTTTTTAAAGGAAGGGGAGTTAGAACAGATGGAGCAGGAGAAGGAGATAACTGAGGAGGACCAGACAAAGACAACAGTTGATGGTCAACTGGGGCCCATAACAAGGGAAAAAATTTGACTCAGGACAAATCAACAACTTGTGGTCAGGGCATGTTGAGGCCTTTTTTATTAGTAACACAATTTTGAGTTGCGGAAGGCTAGGGGGTGGAAATAACAGGTGAATAAGCACCATTATGAAAGGAAATGAACCGTTGCAGTTGTGGATAATTTGCAGATAGATGGTGGAGCAAAGGCAGGAAGTAGCACAAATGGCAGAAATAGGGGACAACAAAAAAACAAAATGAATCCCAGAGGCAGAGCCAACCATGAAAGATGGCAGGAAGCAAAGCATCACAAGAGAAAAACCTCGCGAAGAAGAGGTGAAGACTGACAGTGATAGCTGACAGAAGTATATAAGCAAAGAAGAGAACGCGGGATGAGGTGGGGTTCGACAGAGAAGATAGAGTTTTACATTAGGGGAATTTTGAGGTCTAAAATTTGCCTCCTAAGGAAATTATAAAATAATAGTGGAAATAATAAAATAATATTTGATTACATCATCAAATTTTAGAAGGAAAAAAGAAAAAACTACTTTTTCAACTCATATTTTCAACTTATCTCCCAAATTGTTTACTCAAATTTCGAGCAGGAGTACTCGTTGGATGCAAAATTTAATTCCTCATCCAAGGAGTACCCATGTTGCATACTTTCGATGGGCATTGCTACACGAAAAATGATAAATACATGAAAAAAGTGATTGCAATAACATTTTTTTATGTGTTTATCATTATTTGTGTAGAAGGTGTTATCACTCTAGTAACTATCAAATTGTGTAATTTTGGTTTTTAGTCAAAGAATTCTAGAGGTAACCACAAACCTACCTCAAACTCTAGGATCTAGCCTTCCTAGGGTTCAGAGAGGGCTCTCTCTTTAAAGTTTAACTTTGTTTTAATTTGTGAATATTAGGCTGCTTATGAAAGTGCAGCTTTGGTTTTGTTTTGATAGATTTGGTGGGAAAAATCACTTGAAAGGATGGATAGTGGGAAATCTATTTGTCCATTGGGATATGGAGTCAAAATCAAGCAAACAGGAAGTCTAGGATCAAGGGAAAAAAGGTAAAAAATCTTCAGGGCAAGATAGATAACCCTTGGAGATCTTGGAAAGTTTTTTTTGTGAGGTCTTACGATCGGGATAAAGGGCACTTAAGAATCCTTAAATCCAGAAAAACAAGTAGTAGGAAGAGGTCAAACTAGAGAGGGAGAAATTAAGGGTTCCCTACATTGGAAATTAGAGGAAAACATATGAATGATAACTAGTTAAAAACAGGGTGCTATTAACATATCATGTAGTAATACTCCTAGTTATACAATCATATTTAGCATAAACATAAATGGATGCATGTAACAAAGAAAAGAAAAAATGACAAGTGAAGAAAATACTTCACTCCAAATAGCTCATCATAGGAATCCTGAAGTATGATGCCAATTTTCTTTGATCCAGCCTGCTACTCAAAGTTTTGATACATAAAAGCTTTAAAGTCCAAGATGAAATGACTATAACAATCCCAACAATTTTATTCCACACAAAATACTTCTAAAGATGAAGTATATATATATAATGTTTTACAAAATATCCTAGAAGAATTATACGAATAATCTTAGGAGAATAAAATATCTTTACAATAATAATAGAGATAGCTTTTTAACAAATCAGCAAGCTGTCTTATTTTATCCATAAGAAATAGAAACAATTTTGAGGATAAAGCAGGTGGTTGCCTTGGTGTCCTCCTTGCTGGCCTTTAGATATTTTTTTTGAATCTGATCTGCCTTGTCTAATACTCTTTCTCAAATACTCTTTATTCACTGACACTCTTTAAATGATACTCTTTAACTGATAGTTAAAAAGTTATTACTGCTGTAAATAAAATTTGTTTTGATTGTAATTTATAAAACAACATTCTTTCTTCCTTTTCACCTGCTTGTCTTTTATCCTTCACAACAAATCAGTAAGTGACTGCCAATCCTCATTTTTAGGAATTTGAATATTCTTTAATTTCCTAAAATTCTCATCAGCTTCTGTATATCTAGCAAAGGTTGGTTTGATGAGAAACAAGTGTTTGATCTCATATTGTAAGTAAAATAAATCTTCAAAACTCTTCAGTAACACTTTTCCTATGGGGATGCCTTGACCTGTTGGTTTATTTACCTGTTCCTTGGAAAATTCTCTTATCTTCTTATCATAGCCATTTTGAGGCATCAATTTATCATTAATAACCATGATATCAGGAAGTCCTTTTTTCCTAAAATTTGTGAACTTAACCATGAACCTGGCTATGCCAGTATTCATGCCTTCACACTTTTCTTCAAGTTGCCTCATCAAATTTCTTTTTGTTGTGACTTTCCTAATTCTATGATAGTTGCAGTTCTGTCTGTTATTTTGAGCTCTTCCAACTCCTGTCCATTTTTTCTGTTAAGGAAGTTGATTAGCCTTATTGCTTGCTCTGGTTTATCAGCCAAATCAGTTTGAGTCTTTTGAATTTCTGCTTGGGCTACTAGTAATAATTCTCTTTGCTCAAAAATTACTTGAATTGAAGGCCATAATCATGGATGGCTTCAATGATATTATTCCAAAGGTAATTTTTGATGTATGATATTTGATCCTTCAAAGTTAATTCCTTTTGCAACTTTTTTAACTCTTCACTCAATCTGTTGGCATTTTGTTCATGTATCTTAGCATTTACCTGAGCTGATTTATTTGATTTTTCAAGATTTTCAACCATTTTTGTTAACCTATTAATCTCATTTGTCTTTAAAGACATCTCTTCCGTTGCTTTTACTATCTTTCTGGCATCATCTATAGGCTGTGATGTTGTGGTATATGATTCAGTGGCTGATGTAGTGGAAGAAGTAACTAGTACTACAGTAGCCAGTGGTTCTTTGGGTGCCAACTTTTCACCTAAACTTGAAGGCATTGTTGCAGTGATAACTGGAATGACTGTAGAAATCATTGTTTCTGTCACGTGTCCTTTTCTTGGACATGTTTTTCCATCTATATTTCCATTTCCTTAATCTGGGCTGTCAACTGAAGAATTAAACTTATCATTTCATCTTTTTCCTTATGTTCCTGTATGAATTCCTTTGTTTTAGGACGCTCACTTTGAGGAAGTTTGAGCTGCTTCCTGAAGGATGTTATATCCTTATTTTTCTTTTTCACCAATGCTTCCACTGCTTTGATGTTAGTAGGATCATATCCTACCTACAATACTAATTCTTCTAATGCTTTTATCCTTAGATCCTTGGCATATAATGAAGCTTTATCCATCTTCATTTGAACTTGCATGTTAGAGATGGTTTTTTGTAGCTTTTGAGCACTCATAGATTTTGTTGTAACTGTGGAATATAACATCTCTGAGCTTTTCTTGTGAAACTCTATTTGATCTAATTCATGGATACTGTCTGTATCTACTTCTAGATCAACTTTCTTATAGTTGGAAACTTTCTTTGGAACTGATACTGTGGGCTGTAATACTGACATAATCAATTTTTTACTTGAGCAATCAAATGATGATAGGAATATTTTTTGATAAATTTCAGTTTTTATTTCCTCATTCTTCAGTTTAATCTGCTTATATTTCTCCTTAATATCTAAATCCTTCTCCCCAGCTGCCTGTGAGGAAGAATCTTCCATGCTTTGTTGTCTTTCCATTAACTGTGTGTCTTCATTATTGATTTCTTCATTCTGATTTGGCTCATTGATAATTACAGTAGCTACATTTGTCTCTGGAAAATCTGTGTTGGTATTTAAAGGCTTTGTTTCTTCAACGTCTATTGTCACTTTTCCTTTACCTGGTGTATCTAATTTAGGCCTTTTGTTATAAACGATCTTGAACTTTGTTTCTATTGTAGTTTCTGCCACATATGCTCCTTCTCTCCTTATTCTTTTGGTGGACTTCTCTGGTTGATTTGCAGTCTTTAAGGTATGACTAGTATTACCTTTTATTACTGCATCTATTAATGTGTTTTCAGTCCATTCAAGATGATTGGAAAACTTTTCTATTTATGGTTTAGCTTCATTTATAAAGGGTGTTAATTTTCATTTAACCCTTAGCTTGCTCAAGGGAAACTCTCTTCAAATTTCTATTCCAATAACTGATTTTCTGCTTCTTTTTATGCATCCCTGTGATTGCATATGAATGGCCCAATTTGATTTTTAAGCTTGAATTGAGTCTTCTTCTTAGCTGCCATAAAGTTTATTGAATCAGATTTTAGGATCTGCCTGATATAATCCAAGGCAAAGATCCTCATTGAAGGATGTTTGGGTAACTTGTAAGGTAACAAGTTTGACCCAAAGACTCTGATTTTAGTATATTTCTCATATAAATACCAGTCACCAACCTTACTCTGCTCTGATAACTGCAATATCTTCTTCATTTCCTCATTTATTCTAGGCTGCTCTATCTTGGTCAACATGGTGATTACTGGATGTAAAAATAACTCTGAAAATCTGAATAGCTGAAATCTGTACATTATTTTCTGAGCAATGATGTCCAAAAAATGACAGATACAGGATTTGCCTCTGTGTCAAGTTTTTGAAGAGTGATAGGAAAACTATCTAATTAGAAGTATAGAAACATATGGAAAAGGTAGGAGGTATATCTAAACACTCCCTATATTTCCAATTTTTTCAATTGATAATGAATACTATCATCAATGAAAACAGCATAATAAAAGATTACTGAGGGTGGTTGTCCTGGAGAAAAGGTGGAAAATAAACCCAAGATGGATTCATCAGTGTGTTCATCAGTGAAATATCCAGGTATGAAGGAAAGCATGGAAATCACATGTCTTGAACCTTTAGGAAATTTAGCAGTAGAATATGGAGGATTTAACTTTGGAATTTCTACATGCAGGGGCATAAAAGTCTGAAAAATCATGAACCTTTTAGGAAAATCTAGGCCAATATATAGCTTGGTGAGGGCCTCTATAGACAAAGGGACTGCTTGGGGGTCAGGTTGAAGTTGAAACATTTGGTTAATTGATTATGCAATGATGGTAAAAAGCACTTCTTTATTGGCATTTACAATGGCTCTTTGCTCTGGAATAAAGTACTACTGACACAATCTAATAATCTCCTAAAATGGGTGAGTTAATGGGACCACATATTTGGGAAAATGGGATTCCCAAATATGAACTTCTTCATGATCATATAAATATTTCTCATAGCACCAGTTATCTATATCTAGCAAGTTGAGTTCAACTATGGGATCTGCTATTTTGTAATCAGTATCAGCTAGAGGAATGTGTTCAATATCAACAACAGGTGGTTACAATGGATTGAAAACAATAGCAGTACTTGAATTCATGGCAAGGGTAGGTATAGGTGCTTTAGAACCTTTAGGCTTGATTGCACTCTATTTCTTAGGCATTTTGATCCACTTCTGCAAGTTTGGACAATTTGCAGAAGTAATTTACTTTTAATAGAGGATTAAATGGAAAAAACAAGCAAAGTACAGTCTCTTCTTTGGGCTTTCCGTTCAATTAGGCCTGTCAAAGATGTTTGGAGGCTTTGGAACTAGTTTGAAATAGAAAACAGGGGTTTTCTGAGTCTCTTAATGGAAAATAGGGTTGAAAACTCTTTTAAAAAGGATCACAGAGGGTTTAGGGTACCTATAGAGGCTTTCTGGCTTATTTCAGAGTTTGAAATAGATATTTAAACTGTGAAAAACTCATAAATTTCCTTAAAATAGCGCGCAACAAAGAAATATGGTTTCTGGGAAAAATTTTCCAGAGTTTGGCCTGTTTTTCAGACTTTTAGGCAGTTTTAATCGATTTTTTTAACTTTAAATGTGTTTTCTTTCTTTAAAAGGGTTTTTCAAGTTGATTATAGGTTCAAATTCTAGAAAAATACCTATTGTAATGTAGGTATTGGGCTTCAGAATGATTTTTGAGGTTTTTTGAACAAGTTGGAAACTTCTATAAATTTTTTGGAGCGATGTGCAGCTCCTCAGCAGTCTTCAAATGTTTGTAGGGTAGATATTGTAGGTTTCAAGCATGAAAATGGTAGAAAAAGGCTTGATAAGGGTTATTTACAGTCGGAAAAGGAAATTAAGTAAGTTAAACACGTAAGAATGAGAAAAAAATGAATGCATTTCAAAGGTTTATTATGTATCTTGGTCGTATTAATCTGGCATTGAATGCAGGTCGCATTAGGTGAGAGGAGCGGTTTCGGGATTTCAATGGATATAAAACCAATGGTATCACACGGTGAATTGGTGGTAAGCAGTTTTGAGCTTAACCCACACGATCCAATGTTTGAAGGGGACGTGGAGGAGAGAGAGGTTATAGTGAAACCATCCATTTTGCGCAGGTTTGATGGTTGGATTAACATGCACCTTTTCCACCTGATTTGGGATGTCAATTGTCGGATCTGAGAGTTGAAAGCGAAGGGTTCAGATTGGTTCGGGAGATGCGCCAAACTGGGAGGTGGGACTAGGCTTAGTTATATGCAGTGGAAAAGGAATTTAAGCTTTATCAAGTGTGTTTTTAATAAATTTTAAGCCTTTAGGCTTTATTAAAATGGGAGGAGGGGTTTATATAACATGTATTTAAAACATTTTTTATGAAATGTTTTAATAATACATATATGGGCGCTGTTATAATATATAGTTTTTCAAATGTTTTGGCATTTGTAAAAACTATAGGGGGCGGGAATATTTCAATAGGGATAGGTTTAGACCAAGGGGTTTGTTGGGCGGGTTTTATTTGTGCACATGGGAATATTTAACTATGGTCTAAACTTTAAAATAGTGGGTTTTAGTGGGTTATTTTAAATATAATGGAATTAATAACTATGTGAGGGTATTTTTAGGGATTTAATAAAACAGATTAAAAGTTAATATGAATAAAGTAAAAGGAAACAAAACACACATCTCTAGGTGAAGTATAAAAATAAAGCATTTCTTATCTTTTATATTACTTCACTAATACTTAGGATAAATGTATTTTGAGGGTTTTATGAATGATTTGGAAAGGAATGAAGTTAATTATTTTTAGGTTTAGGAAAAAGGGGTTTTGATGTATGAATGAAGGGTAAATGTTGATGAATGAGGGTTTAAGGTAGGAATTCAATATTTTCAACTTATCAGTCATCGAGTCTTGGGTCCGGTCCCAACAAAAGTCAGAGAAATGCTCTGAGTCTTTTTGACTGAAATTTTAGAATACTAAATACCTATAGGGGAGGGGAAATTAGTGATTTTTCCTGATGATGTATTATTTACATGATTGCTCCACTACTTTCTACCTACCCAACTTTATTTATAACATTTTTTCTTCATTTTGTAGGTGCATTTAGGCTTGCAACCTTAACACATTTTTCTTTCAAAGCATAAAAAGTATCTAAGTCTACCTTATCTCATCCGAGGGCTTAGATTAAAATGCTGAGCTCCTCATTATTATCTACCTATCTACTGATTTGTCAATTTTAAACTGTTTGACAAATCTTTATTCTCTATCTAAAACATGAAATTGAAAGAATGAAAAGTTAAAATTAAATTGTTTAACTGATCATGGATTATGGCATTTATTGACACTCTGCACATAATCATTATTCTTGCAGTAAAAAATAAAATTAGTGACATTTGGACTTGCTCACTTTCAGGTCTTATTTTTATCTCTTTTTTCTTTTGGGGTCTACATTTTTCTAAGTCCTTTGATCTTTATTTTAGGACTTTTTACCCTCTTTTTGGCTTTTTTATTCTTTTTCATTTTTTTGAAATATGAGAAAATAACTTGCAGAAAGAAAGGTATGTACATATTTACAAGACTATCAAAGTAAATTCAAAATTTATGAACCTTATTATTATAGGACCCTAACAGCAGGGTCCATTGAAAGTATGCAACATGGGTACTCCTTGGATGAGGAATTAAATTTTGCAACCAACGAGTACTCCTGCTCGAAATTTGAGTAAAAACTTTGGGAGATAAGTTGAAAATACAAGTTGAAAAAGTAGTTTTATTATTTTTTTATTTTTTTATATTTTTACCCTTTTACTTAAAAAATGGTAAATCAACCCCCATGGTTGACATCATCATCTTGAATCCTATTGGTTCTTATAAAGTATATTTTTGTTGTACATTTTTCTTAGGAGGCCCATTTTAGACCTCAAAATTCCCCTCATGTGTCCTGGGAGCTCTGCGGAGCTTGAAATTTATTTTTATGTATTATGTTTAACTTTGCAGAGTATAATATGTAATGTGTGGATGAATTAATATAACCGAGAAATGTTGAGTTGTGGCTTTCGTGAGGTGTATGAAAGTTAGCTTCATAGCTGTGTATTTAGCTATTTCAAAACTTTTTGATATTCATATTGGTAATTTCTAATTGGTAACTTGCATCCTGGGTCATATGTAATGAATGTGCTCTATGTATTATAATGTCTAATTAGTTTTTATTAATCTTCTTCCGATATTAATGTTCTAGCTATCTATCTTAGTAAGGGCACGACACGCCTTAGGTGAGAGTCCTTTCTCTCTAGAGCAGGGTGAAATTATCAGCATTGTCCTAGAGTACAGCGAAACCTTGTTGGCCCTGAGCCTGAACTTGGGTCTTGACCAGAAGCCACCCTTTTTCGCCAATAAATATGCAAGCAAAAGTGCAACCAATGGAGAAAACAATGATGTCACCCAAAATTATTTCAAAACTACGAAATGCAATTCTTTCCAATCCAATTCACTTTTACCAAAAAATGCAACTTATTGAAAAAATGAAAATGTTTCTCTTTTCCACTAAGATGCACAAAATGATATATATATTTTTTTCCTTTTACTTTGAAATGCAATCAAACGCAAAATGAATGAAACAAATGAAGAAACACAAAAACAATCCTTTTCACTTTTCCTTCAATCAAACGTAAATCAAAATAGCTTTTAAAATACATGAATGAAATGATTTTCACTCCCTTTTTCAAAATGATAGAGACAAGCCAAATCAAAATTAAAATGAAAATCACTTTCAATTTCTTTTGAATTTGGAAAAATACGTACTCTTGTAGACTCATGAATCAAACATATTTTGATCTTATGTTTGACAGTAAGTTGAAGGTAAGATCAGAAATGCAATGATGACCAGTGCATACAACAAACTACTTCAAACCAAGTAAAAAGCAATGCGACAAAAGATGTTTTAAATGGTGAAAAAGCTCCCAACTCATAACAAGTCAAAGAGACAAAAATAATTGTTCAAATAAAACAAGAAAGTTAAACACACAAGTAGGAGGTCACTAAGACTCTACAAAAATTCTTCAAGGGCCAGGACACACTAGAAAATCAGGGGGAAACCCTAACTTTTCCTAGGTATAATATTAGCGCTTATGTGATAAGCAGAAGGGTGCTGAAAGAAAAATCAGCGCAACTGTTCTATATAGAAGAGCACTGGAAGCACTACTGTACAAACATAAAACACGTTGGTCACTAAAAAAAAAAAAAAAAAGGATTTTCACACAAAAACTAGGCCTGACACAATTAAATGACTATCAAGGCTTATGAAAACTGAAAAGGACCTAAGAAAGCTCATATTTCAGTGATCAGTCAAACTGATCCAAGATCAGTCTCGGAAAGGAAGGCTAAGAGTCTAAGATCCCCATTGGAGTTTCCAATTCTATTGTCAATATAAATACCCTCTGCGGATACATGTGATCTCTCTAGCCCTAGAGTGGGTCTAGCAACTTGAGATACTTTCTAATGCAAAGCTTTATTAGCTAATATTCAAAATGCGGTGAGAAAAGAGATAGAGGTACCCTTTTCCCAATGCTATGTTCAAACCCGTTGATGATGACCTCGACCCACGATCCTTTTAGGCTCGCTCCTTGCTATTGGTGGCACGTGAATATTTGTGAATGATCAAGAGGAAAAAACAACCATAATCCAATACATAATACTCATAAACATTAGCTATCTAGCAGATCAAGGAGTACCATAATATTTGCATAAAATATTAGAAAAATATAGAAAGAAAACATCAGATGTCTTATTGATAAATATGAAAGGAAGAGCTTACAACCCATGCCTTGATGTTGGAGGCCTCCCTTTGGTGAAAATCCGAGTCCTTCACCGAAGCTCTAAAGCATTCCTTCTCCCAAACAACTTAGGTATTATCACAATGCATGAATGTAACAGGAACGAGAGTTCATACTAGCCCAACAATGACCAACTAGTAGTGGAAGGATGGGGACCAATTTATAGGAAGGGAGAAGAGGTTTGGAGCCCATGAAAGGAGGAGGAAGGTCCACTTTCTAAGAGATAAACCCCCATGGATGAGATCAAGGCTCTAAAATCTAAGAGCTCGACTCTATCACCATCATTTAACAACCAACTCGTCACCCTAGAACTTCTATAGGTCGAAGCTTCTCCTCCATTTGAGGAAACACTTCCAGAAAGGGATCAGCGCGGTTTTCCAAGAAATAAGGGATATGGCAGTGCTAAGACAGAACTGTCAATCTGACACAACAACGAGCATGAAACCATGAAATGCGTTGACCGAGGAAACTATGATTTTGACCAAGTTCTTTCAGTAATCCTCCAAGGTATTTTTCTTTGAGTCTTCAAGGGATTCCTTAACATATTTCTTCATGGTGGAAACATTGCATAGGGTTTGTCACGGGGAATTTCAAGATCGGGGATGAGAAATGAGCATGGTGACAAATTATTGTGTAACAATTGGACATCATCCTATTTTCCTCTAACTTCCTTGGATCATGGTCTTCCCTGCTTGTCACCCCTCCTTATTTTTACAACACTTGTTGAACATTTCTTTTCTCCCTCTATTACCTTGCCAAAATTTTTTTATGCTCCTTATCTTCCCTTGCTTTTTGTCTTTCAAACGTTTCCTTTGCTCGAGCTTCTGATGTTGTAATACTTGCAACTCTCTTTTCCTTGTCCAACTCCTTATTTCTCTTTTTAGATTCCATAATTTCAATTCTTTTTTCATTCAGACTCAAATAATAAATTCATATAATCTTCAAATATGAGCAACTCTGAACTCCTCCCCAAATGAATATAATCTAATTTTGAGTGACTTGATTAGGCCTTCACTCTCTCTACTGGTAGCTTTAGAAATGAACCAAGTATTCTCTGCTTTGTTGTCCCATGCTCCTTAGGACCTCACACTTGGCTTTCAACCTCTGGGACAACTGATTGGCCCCTATTGTTGTCTTCTTCAGTTACTTCAAGTTGAATAGGCTCCTCTTCCAGTGATCCATGGTCCACAAAATAATGAACAAGTTCGGTGTTCAATTCTGATGGTTGTGAAGCCATGTCCATTCTTTCCACATTGGTGGTAGATAAATTATTTCCAAATATATTCATCATGGCCTCTGCCAACCATGATGGTGGGCTTACTTGGGTTGGCATGCTCAATTACTCATTTTTTAATGTTGTTGCTCAGTTATCATTTGAAATTAAGTTTTCAATTTCATTCCCTTGGTCAACTACCTCATATGGAATGTCACATGTAGAATTGACAGGTGGTTCAGTGAGTGTGATAGCCTTAATGATATTGATAGTTGGTTCATGACTGAACTGTGTCTGACTGACATATTCATCATCGTCACCATATAAGTGCCCTTTAGAAGTGGACAGTGCACCTTCAAGAGTATCTACATATTCTTGGGCACCAACATGGTCTTTTAAGTTCTCTTCTTCTTGACCTTTCACATCAAATGCTTGGCTAAAACCTGTATCATGCATAACATCATAAACATTAAGTGCCCATATACTAGTTCTCCTAAATCCAACCTTGATATTAGAAGGTGTGAGATCCCTTTTAAATTCTTTACTTGCAAGCACAACTAGCTCAAATCTCTTTACCTCCACCCTTCGATTCGTATCCATCCATGAAGCTCGATTGAACTTGAAATAATTCTTGAAAGGCACGCTGATATCAAGGGGTTTCAATATGTGAGTGGCATGAACTGACAATGTTAAGAGGTCAATGCCCAAATTTTTGGCCTCCTCAATTATGCGCACAACCATGTGGCTTCTATGACAATCTAAAATAAGTAGGTGTTTGTTTTCAAGAGAGATACCATGTAGTAAATATGCAGCAAAGTGACAAATCCAATTCAGGAATAGTTCCCTTGTCATACATGCATGTGGATGTGCAGCCATGCATGCACCTGGTTCACAATTCTGTATATATTTTTTTAGTTGAGTTTTACCTTTAAATAGATAAAATTTTGGTATTGCAGAACCAATTGCATTGACACAACAAAGAATAGTGATCCACTCCCTGCTTCTAAAAAAATTTCTTAGGTGCATTTCTGCTCCCTCTCTTAGAAATTATCCACATACCACAATTCCTTCCCGCATCTAAGCCTATTTCATCACAGTTCCATATATGGTCTAGGGCATATGAGTGTTTCTCATAAGTAGTAGAAATAGTGTTCTAGAACTTGGAAACAATTGCAGGGCGTATATTTAAAGCCCTATATATATATAGGCCCTCGGTTGTATGTAAAAAAAGGTTTCGATGCCTCTTTTTAAACCCACTCCACCATGATTTACTAGGAAAATCATATTTGAAGGTGTTTGGCCTCCCCTGATAGTTTTGAGCTACTGTGGATTTAAGTTGTATAAGATCTAACCCATGTCCCAATTGGGCCATCTCCTTACACCACTCGACCACCCCATCCTCCTCCTCTTCAGTCATAATTATAACAAGACCTTTATGATTTTTATTAGTCAACCCATTTATTCAATAATGTATGTTAGAGATAGAAAGACCACGTTTTGTTGCAAATGCACGGATTTAATATCACTTAAACTTAATGTCATCAATTTCAGTGAGCATGGCATGCTTTTTCCAGCCTCTGATGGCACTTTTTCTCTTTGTTGAACTTGCACCTTGCACTTTGGTTGAAGGTCGCTTTGTGGTTTATGGTGGGATAACTTGATCTACTACCACAATATCCTTTTCAATGACATTGTTGGGAGCATTGGGAGCATTCACATCAGCGCTGCCACCCCCCCCCCCCACCCCACCCCCATGTTCATCTTATGAAATAGTACGCAGATGTCCCCCCCTTGTCCCTTGCCTCCTCCTATTCCTTGTCTAATCTGAAATAGAAACTCTTTGCATGGCTGCAATTACCTACATATTTACCACGAAATTCTGATTTAAAAAAAAAAAAAAAATATGTTGATTTTGCTCAGTAGTTCACAAATCATTCATGAACTGGAATTACATGTACACAACGCTTTTGCAAATAAGTATAGAATTAATACTACCATGTCAAAATTGTATTAGAGTACAACATGAGTAATAAATTTGATAAGTATTAGAGTACAATTGTATTAGAGTAAACTATATTTATGTATGACTTCTAATATCATCATGAGAAAGATAAGTAATACGTATTGACTGTTAACAACATGGAATCTTCTATTAATTTCTGTTGCCAATTCTTGCATTTGTGTAGGCAACTTCATAATTTACTCAACAGAGTGCAGGTTGCATCTGAGCGTATATTGTCTTATAAGCAAGGATTTTATCTTTATGCTAAAACTAAACCTAGTAGTCCATTAAAATGTATTAGATTAAACTGTATTTATGTATGAATTATAATATCAGCATGAGAAGATAAGTAATACATATTGATTTTTAACAACATGGCATCTTTTTTTGTTTGTTGTCAACTCTTGCATTTGTGTAGGCAACTTGGTATTTTACTTAATATATTTCAAGTTGCATCTAAGTGTATACTTTCTATTAAGAAAGGATTTTATGTTGATTCTAAAACTAAACCTAGTAATCTATTCAATTGTATTAGGATAAAAAGTATTTATGTATGACTTCTAATATCAGTATGAGAAAGATAGGTAATATGTATTGCTTATTAACAACATGTCATCTTCAATTGCTTGTTGTCAACTCTTGAATTTTTGTAGGCGACTTGGTATTTTACTCAGCAGAGTTCAAGTTGCATCTAAGCGTATACTGTCTTATAAGCAAGGATTTTATATCTACTCTAAAACTAAACCTAGTAATCCATTCAATTGTATTTGAGTAATCTGTATTTATGTATGACTTCTAATATCAACATGAGAAAGATAAGTAATATGTACTGACTGTTAACAATATGGCATATTTTGCTGCTTGTTGTCAACTCTTTCATTTGTGTATGAAACTTGATATTTTACTCAATGGAGTTCAGGTCGCATTTGAACGTATGTTGTCTTATACGCAAGTATTTTATCTTTATGCTAAAACTAAACCTAGTAATCCATTCATATCAATGAATAATTTTGTCATTTCTTTGTTAAAAATTTTTTGGATTTTATTCATGGAATTAAGGGAGTGTTGTCCTGTTGTAGTTTACAATCCCGACTTCATTGGTTTGATGTGATGATTGGTTATTTTTTTATACGAGCATAGTAAAGTTTGGATTTCTTATTGCAAGAATTATTCAAGCAGAGTAAACTTACAGTTGCATTGAAATTGGTTACTAAAGTGGAAGGTAACCCTTAGTCATTACCTCAGGGCTCACTGGTGTTAGGGATTTATCACCTAAAATGAGTGTTTTTGAGGTAACACATTGTTATTTTTGGTCATGGGAAGGGGTTTCACAAAATACAACCATAAACCTTTTCTTCAAAGAAGAATAGCGATTTGATCTGCTAAGTAGGATATTTTGCACCATTCATTCAAGGAAATGTCCATTTTGAAGCCATTGGTATTAGTCCCAGCAATAAGAATCTTGAAAGACTGAAGACTTCTAAAAATACTTGAAAAAACTTGAAAAGGGAGATGATTCAAGAAAACATGAGCCTTGTAGTCACGAGAACTAGAGTGACGCCACTAGCCAATAATTTCAGATAAGATATAGAGTTAAGAGAGTAAGGTTACACACTCATTGTAATATGATGTTAAGATTTGCAAGTGAAAGTACGAGAATATACGCAAGTTCGTATCTAATACATGATTTTTTGTTTCATCTCATTTGTCTAATTCCTTGTTGTTATGCTCTTGCAATATTGTAGTTATCTCATCTTAATTTGATAAAAAATTTCTAATAAGAATATACAAGTGATAAATAGACATTGGTATCATTATTAATTTAAAAATTACTTTAATTTACCCCTGTTTCTGAACTAAAATAATGATAAAGTAATCAATATGATAACATTATTCAACAAAAACCTATATATCTCGAGCAATTGATGAATAGAATGAATGTAACACTATGCACACACTTTATTTGTATGTCTCCAACAACTGATGAATAGAATGAATGTAATAGTGTATAAACACTCTGATTGTATGTGAACGCTTTGATTGTATGTCTCTAGCAGTTGATGGGTAGAATGAATATTTCAAATGAAAAACAGTTAGGGTTGATGTTTTTGATCTAGAATTGAATTGGTAGGGAATATTGGCATGGATTGTGATCTCCCAAATTCAAATGTATGTTCTGGATTTATTTTTACATGATCCAATGGCTGATTAGATTTCATGGTTGATCCTTGTGCTTTCTTGTGTTTAATTCCTCAATTGAAAGGTGTTTTTTGTTTAATAGTTGAATTGAAAGGGTTGGCGTCATTTATTGCATCCTCTAAACTAATTCTTGAATTGAATGGTGTCATTTATTGTCTTCAATAGTTTGAATGGTTAAACACACATGTAGATATGGCTAAAAAATATTTCACACATTCTTATGCAGGTGTTACTCAGCAATGGGATGTGTTGCTCCAATGGAAATCAGTGGCTGACTGTTTGATGGGATATGTGTACTTTTGGATAGAAATCAATGGAAGTTTTTGTAGTGAATTTTGACTTAATTGGTAATTTAGAGCTAGAGGTATTTGGGACAATATGTCTTATAAAATTTTGACGTTAAGGCTTGGTTTTTGACAGTTGTTGGCCCAATAAACATATGGGCCTGTTTTGGACATATTTATATAACTTATATAACTTAATATAAACTATTTATGTGCATATTTTTTATGATTCATATTTTTTTGATGGATGTGTGGGACCAGTACTATATCTAGTAGTGGTCCCTGCACAACAATAAAATCCTCTCCCCTAATTGTTTATGAAACTTGCGGTGTAATGTGATATCTCGACACGTGGTGTTGGGTAGCCCCGTGCCCCTGGTAGCCCACCACTGTCTTGTGCCTTGGGTGGACTAGGGACCAGGGGTTAACCCCAGTCCCAACCCCCAATGAACATTATGTTAAACTTTAAATACGTATTGCATACTATGCTTTACAAGCACTACCAGTGGCGCAGTGGTGGAGCACTGTGTTGCCACCCTGAAGGTCCAATGTTCAAAACCTATGGATGCCTTGGCTGACAATACAAAAATTTTACTTTGTAGTTTGGAGGGCATGTGGCTTCCAGCCATTGGCCCACATGGCCCTCCATCATTACACCACATCAACGACCCCTCGACCAATCGAATTGCACCATTCTCGAGCCAATTAGAACAAGACACTTGTCAATCAACCATTGGCCCAACAAATACATATTCATGCCCATTCAAATGCCCAATCAACATACAGACTGTTGATTGGGTGTACCTGCAACCCAGATTACAAAGTTTTAGTCGTTTGTCAAATTGGTCAGAACGCCATATCGAGAGCATATGATATCATTTTTGAGTGAAACGAGTTGTGTTGGATTCAGAGTGATGAGATCTTCGTTTTGGAACCATTTTTGGGCCATTTTGATCCCATGTATAATTCTTATATTAGTGTATTTATTATATAGGGTATAAGAAATGGTTTCTCTCAATAATACCTCATTGGAATTTTATGATAATCTAAAATAGTCAAGCTTTTACCATGAGATAGATAGTGTGGATGTTTGAAAAATGAGGTGATAAAGATGTGATTGTGGGGTTTAATTGAGATTGACTCAAGAGGTAACCAAGCTAGATTGTAGGCTTGTTAAAGGAAACGTAATACATTGTCTAGTTTTTTTTGGGTTTGCATTTTAATGTCTTACAACAAAATTAAAATATTTAAAATTAATAAAGATATTAAAGAGGTAATAATGTATATATATTATTACCAACAATCGTGGGATGTGAAGAAGATTAATTTGTAAGACAGTCTTGCAGCGTTGCAAACAACACGTGATCTAATGGCTGAGGAAAGCAGATCATGAACCCAAAAGAATAGAGATATGAGCATTGAAGTAGAATTATTGAAGTTTCGGGTGAATGAAGGATTCAAGCAACAGTCAGATTTAATTCAATAGCAGAAGGTAGTAGAACATTCTCTGAAACAACAGAATGAAACTTTACAAGAGGAGGTAAACAAAGCCAAGTCTTTGTTTGAAAAGAAAAGTAAAAAATTTACAGAATCCATTGTAGAAAATGGTAGACTTAACGAACAGGTTAAGGAGTTGACTAAAAAATTTGGAGAGTTGCAAGCGGAAAATGTCAAACTGATGCAGGAAAAGGATGCAAAGAGGATAGAATTTGAAGCACTCGCAGAAACTGCTAATAAATATATAGAACTGGAGGAAAACCAATGTGAATCTTTGAAGCAAAACGAAGAACATGGAAAGAGGATTGAGGCATTGCATGAATATTTGATGGTGGAACAGTCTAGAAATAAATCACTTGAAGAATAATTTCTCTCAACAAAGTCCTCTTTGGAAGAAATAAAGAAATACGCTGCCACCGGTGAAGTACAAAGAGCCAATTTAAGGAGCTAGCTTTTAGTTGTCGAAGAGAAAAAATATTCCAAACTCTCTAATATACAGAGACAACTTTTGGCTAGGGAGGAAGAGAAAAAGAGCCAGTTAGCTAGTTTGCAAGATCAACTTTCATTCAGTGTTGTTGGAAAAAAGACGTTGGAGGAGGAAAACAAGTATTTACAAACGAAATTGTATAAAAGAACATCAGTTTCAAAGGAAGAGAAGGTAAGAATTGAGGGAAGTGTAAGGGAGTTGCAAACAACCTTCAATTATATCAACAAACAGTTTCAATCTTCTAGGGCCATTGCAGAGGAGAAAGAGTGGCAATTAGTTGATTTATAGAATCAACATTTAGACCTTGTAGAGGTCAAAAAGTGTCTTGAGGAGAAAAATGACTCTTTAGTCACTGAATTGAACAAATGCACAATGGTTTCAGAAGAAAATATTCATCTTCAAAGAAGAATAAGGGAATTGGAAATAGCTTTCAATTCTTCCGAGAAGGAAAATGATTCCAAAGATAATCATTAGCCATTGATATCGGAACGTCATCCTGTACCGTCAAAGCCACCTGTAAATTGAAATGGAAATGGGAAGTCAAAACCAATTGAAAAGGTTGCAGAAACATCTGAAATTGAAAAATAAAAATGTGTGAATGAAAAAGGAAAGCCAAAGACAAATGTAATGACTGAAAATCCAACACAAAAGCAGGTACCTCAGAAGCCGACTCTAAATCTACAAAAAGAGGTTCTTCAGAAACCAACTCTAAATTCATCATATGAAAGGCCTCAGAAGCAAAAACAGAACCAGAGATTGAAAAAAATTATATGAAGCAAAAGCAGAGATCAAAATTTTTTCTATGGATATTAGTGTTAGATCTTCATATTGTTTTCATTGTTGTTGTTTTTGTGATGAATGTGTATATGTTGTACATTGTTTGCAACTCCAAACATGGTGTTCATAGTATCAGGGGAGCCATTATGTTTTGATCCTGGAGATTTATTTGTGGTTTGTTAACTCAATTTATGATTATGGTTTTTAAGTTTATGTGGTTATTGTTTATTACAGAAATTTCCTCATTATCCACAGTGTTAAGAAACAATTTATGACAATAGATGAGGTCTCTTAAGAGGGCAAGCTGAATATTTATTATGTATCCTTTTATATCAAATTAAAATTCTATCTGGACGAAAGGAACAACACCCTACCCAAGACCTTTATGGAAAAGCTCGCTCCAAGACCTTTCAAGCCCTATACGATGAAATAATTCATGCTAAGCATGGGAAAAAATTATCTTATAGAAATAGAATATAAGCATCCTTAATGAGCTTTCAACAATATTAATATCAAATCAAAATCAAAATCAAGAGAAAATAATTAAACTAATCTTAACAATATTAGTGTCCAAGAAGAGAAGGTATTTTCCATGTAAAGTATCCATCTTAATTGAGTGGGACATTCATTATCATCACTAAATTTCTTCCATAACCGATCAATAATCCTCTCAAGCTCATCTGAGATGTAGGGAAAAGGAGTCTCTATTTCTTATTATTATACTATAACACACATTCATGCATGTGCATTGCAAATTTCATTATTCCTTTTAGGGATAGGAAATTTTTCCTCATAAACTCATATTTTTACCCTAGACAATTGAACAATAAAGGATGAGATTCCAACTCTAGCAACTACACAACAAATTTCAAACACCAACAAAATAAAAAATTTAACCACACAAGACAAACTTGCACTCAATAATCATTATAAAGGTGCATCAAGAATCATTATAGCTTCATAAATAAATTTAGAAAGAACATATCAAGCATTGGGTGGGTTCAATTGCTCTAGATCCAAGGGAAAATCTAACTAGAAAGATAAGATTATTGATAAGAGAGAATAAGAGAGAGTAATGATAGGTAGTGAGGTAATAGAAGCAAAACTAGCGACCAACTTTTGTTACATAAAACACCAAAGGCTTGGATAGCACTAAGATGGAGCAAGCAAAAGCGACCTTTCAATATGATATACACCCAAGCCCACAAAATATCATAAAAAAACTGAAGGTGGTTGCACGAAAACCAATTCCATAATCATACCAAATTTTATATAGTTTATAAAGCCCATATAAATCATAATCCCCATAACAATGACGTCAGAGTACAAATTTTCTAGGTAAGTCAACCAAAAACTCACCACCATATGTCACCACACTAAGGGCCAACATCAAATACCCATTACCATCACACATTCAAACTCCTTTGATGTTGAAGCATGCCAATAATACCAAAATGTTACAATATATTAACAACCAAGCATGAAACATTACAAAGGAGAATGGAGAGTCAAGGTGCAAGTCAAGAGTCTAACAATGAGGGTCTCAAATATGTTTAAGGATGATGTAGGAGCATCATGGTTCCAAATTTTGTACATTTAATAGAATCTAGGGGGTCTTGTGTTTTTAAGGGAGTTTGTTCCCTAAATATTTAATTAATGTAATTTTCAATGTTTTTGAGTGATTTTATGTGAGAACTTTAGAATAGAATTTAATTAAATGTTGTGAGGCATATTTGTAAATGTTATCAAATGTAGGATAACATGAGTAATTGGTGAGGATTGAGAGATTCTAAAATATTGTAAATCTTAGATTAAAAATTGGTTTCATGATTTTGTGGAACTAGAGAGGATCCTTAGGAATTAGTTGAGTCAAAAGTGGACTTAGAGGATTTTTAGGATTTTGGTTGAGAAGATTGAGGATCTGAACCAGAATTGGTTTCAGAACCTTTTGTATATATTTGTAAGCCTAAAAGGCATTAGAGGGGCCATATTTTTAGATAGGTAATTCAGTAGGAATATAGGTAGACGTAGATGTGGGTGTGATGAAATGTGTGAGAGGCCATTTGAAATAAAGAATAACAAACCAAGGAGAGTGCAAGGGTGAAAAATAGACTAGGACTTGGTCTATACTTAGATTGTACATTCAGTAATTTATGCCTATATTTGATTTATAGAGAGCATCAATTTGCATCATTGGAAATTATTCCTATTGTGAATTGTAATTCATTTATGTGTACTATAAGATTGAATTTGGTGAACCTCTGAAATTACTGTGTGATTGTGGAGAATTCCAATCCGTGTGTATAATAGTAGAACTAATACGGTCTCAGGTATATGATTAGCCTTTTTAAGACATTCTACGACCTCAACATGGTGTTGTAGTAGTAACTTTCTATATGATATTTAATTTGCAGTATATTATCTACATGGGTGTACAATATATGAAAATTCATGTTTTGATTTTTTTCCAAATGCATTTTCTTGATATGAGGTGTGACCAATACATTCTGGTACAACTACACTGAGTATGTGATTTCAGAGGCAACTTGTGATTGGGTTTCGAGTGTAGAACCCACATATTATACATTGAGATCATTTGCAGGAGAAGTGAAGTATGATATCAAGGTTTGGAAACAATTACGTGATTTGAGGACTACATAATGCATCGAATTACACTGTGTGTGGTCAATTGATGGAACAATAAACTTCTATGGTTTAAATTCCTGAAGCCTTAGCCTCCAATTAAATCGATGGATGATTTGAATGTACAGGTGCATGATGAATATTCATTCTTATAATATCATTTCCTATCTGCTTTGAATTGTATGTAAGCATGGCAATATTGGAATGAGATAATCGCTTTGGAGATTGGAGTTAAGTGAATGGTTTTAGCTCAAATTTGTGAGCTTCGTGGAGGTGTGCCAGATTGATCCATGCCTCGTTTATGTTAAACATATTTTCCAACAAGTTTTTGATCCACCGAAGGTTGGGATGTTCTTAGAGGAACCAAACAAAAGATAAATCACAAAGGGTATGAAGAAGGACTTGCAAAAATGTGGAAGATAGGCCTTACTTTATATTTTTTTTGTACAGATAAGCCTTTGGAAGTCCTTGGCTCAGTTACTTCAATTTCATTTGAGGGTCCAACATGTTATGCCTTAAGGAGAAAAGGAGTTTCTCAATAGAGGTTCTAGAAATAGAGAATGATTGTTACCAAAAGACTGAGCGTAAAGGAGAGAAGGCTTGGTGAGGTACTTGCGGTAGGTATGGATACTTGCTGAGAAAGAGAGGCTTAGTGAAATTCCCAAGTGAACAAGATGGAGTTCACAGAGGAGGAGAAGATGATTGTTGATAATCATTGCAGAGGTTCTAGGAGAAGACATGGAAAGGAGAAGGAATATGCCAAGGAAAATGACATGAGAAAGATTCAATAAGAAATTGACAAAGAGAAAACTGAGATAAAATTCCATCTTGAGTTATTGATGGAGATGTTACAAATGAATAAGAAATACCAGAGTTATGGTTGTATTATGAGAATAAAATTCAAATGGCATAGATTGCAAGTAAATTGGGAGCATAGATTTAATGCTCAACTAAAGGAAGACTTACTCAGAGTAAAAGAGTATGTGGAGGAAGTTTTTGTATGTGAACCAGAACACGTCCCATTAATTTTTGAGAGTAATGAAGATACAGAGGAGAAATATATAGAGGATATTCCGAATCATATGAAGGATTCAAAGAACCAAGAAGACCTGATGGCTAAAGAATCAAGTGAGATTGCAAGGTATTATGTTTTTAAAACAAATAATTTGTGTATGATTGCAGGTATTGTAGGAGATAGGCAAAATTTTGAAGATGTCTTTAGGATGGATGAAGATCTTGAAGTAGAATATGATGAAGAAAACCTCTTAAATGAGGAAGGCTTTGAATGGTTACAACAGAAGGATTTTATTGATGACTTACTTAATGGGAGAATACAATCATTTGAAGTTGTCATGGAGATGGAAGATCGAGATCTTATTCTGATAAAGAATGAAGGAATATTGTCTCAGAAAGGTAAAACAATAAATTTGACTATTGTTGTTGATGAAGAACAATTTCAGGAGAATGTTAATGTAGAAGAAAGGGTAAGGATATCTCTTGAAGAGGGCTTACAAGAAGACAATAGTGCAAAGTGTGTTGAAGGAGGTGAGGTAGATTTGTCTCAGCACCAAGAGAAGACAAAAATACAACTAAATATAGAGGAAGGACATCTACTGAAATATGTTAAGAAATAAGAACATATTGAAGACTATAAACATCATCATGATGAAGTACTTGCGAGGTGTCAAATAAAAATTGAATTTATGGAGTACTTGCTGAAATAATCAGAGTATGAGAGTGTGATTGCAGTCAGAAGTGAAGGAATATCTCGAGATTTGATTGGGACAGAAATATGTGTTACCTGCAGGTTTCTAATGTATTGGCTAACATAGAAGAGAAGGTGGATGAGTATGATGTTGTTATCATAGATCTTGAACAAAGGTTTTTTGGAGATAAGATAAAATTTTAGAAGCAACAAGAGGGTAAGGATGAGAGGGTGGTAGTAATAATCCAGAAACTCCAAATTGAAGATAACAAAAAAAAAATTGAAGATGAATGGATAGAGTGAAAAAATATATGGCAGAGTGAGTACCAGACAAAAGATAAACTGGACATGGAGATTGAAATAATAATAAGGTTGATGATGAAATTGTCTCAAAAGAAGACAATAGCAAGAAAGAAAAGTAGCGGCAACAAGGAAAAGACAACAATGGACTATGAAAGCATAATCAATGGGGAAATGCAACATAAGATATGGAAACCAGGAGTAGCAATAAAAGATAGTAGGGTACATGAACGAAAACCAAAGGAAGCAAAAAGATCACAAAAGTACAAAGTCTGGGATCCAGGAGGACAATCATTGAAGATACATGATCTGGAGATCATGATTATTTTCTACCTTGGGAGTTTGATGCAAGTGCGCAATGGTTCCAAATTTTGTACATTTAGTAGAATCTAGAGGGTCTTGTGTTTTCAAGGGATTTGGTTGCCTAACTATTTAATCAATTTAATTTTCAATGTTTTTCAGTGATTTTATGTGAGAACTTTAGAATAGGATTTAATTAAATATTGTGAGGCATATTTGTAAATATTCTCGAAAGTAGGAGAACATGAGTAATTGGTGAAGATTGAGAGACTCTAAATATTGTAAATCTTAGATTAAAAATTGGTTTCATGATTTTGAGGAACTAGAGAGGATATTTAGGAACTATTTGAGTCAAAACTTAGAGGATTTTTAGGATTTTGGTTGAGAATATTGAGGATATGAACCAGAATTGGTTGCATAACCTTTTGTATATATTTGTAAGCCTAAAAGGCATTAGAGGGGGCATATTTTTAGATAGGTAATTCAGTAGGAATAGAGGTATATGAGATGTGGGTGTGATGAAATGTGTGAGAGGCCATTTGAAATAAAGAATAACAGGCCAATTAGAATGCAAGGGTGAAAAATAGACTAGGACTTGGTCTATCCTTAGATTGTACATGCAATCATTTATGTCTATATCATTAGGGGAATTTTGAGGCCTAAAATGGGTCTCCTAAGGAAAATGTACAATCAAAATTCACTTTATGAGAACCAATCACATTTTAGGGGATAACATCATCCCTAATGGTTGAGGTGGCATTGCTTGAGTTAAAGTTACTTACTTGTCACATTCTCAATGGTGGATAAAAACGCATGGTTAACCATGGTAGTGCTCTAAGTACTTTTAAATTCAAAGTAAAGAAATCATAATAAATGTCATTTGACATTTTTTGAATACAATTCATATATAATATAATATATTACATTTACTATATTATTTTCATGGTGAACCATGGTAGTGCTCTAAGTACTTTTAAATTCAAAGTAAAGTACTCATCATAAATGTCATTTCACATTTTTTGAATAAAATTCATACATAAAATAATATATTACATTTATCATATTATTTTTATATAGTACATTAATTACATGTTATTATAGAGTTTAAATAATATAAATTTCAATTAATAACATATTATATAATTAATAATTTATGAATTTATATTTATATTTATTTTAAGTTATTTAATTACAAAGGACAAATGCATTAGTTATTCAATGATAATGACTTTTGCTTGAAAACTCATTCTTATTTATAGTCATATCAATACATTTTTTTATTAATTTTATTTTGGTACAACTTTTGAATTGAATTTAACCATGGTTACATTGATTGTGGTGCAAAAAGAGAATTGCAAATTCATAAATATTAATTTATTGATTTAACTATTATTTTATTATTTACTTAGGAGGTCCATTTTAGACCTCAAAATTCCCCTAATGATGATTTTTAGAGAGCATCGATTTGCATCATTGGAAATTATTCTTGCTGTGAATTGTAATCCATTTCTGTGTAATATAAGATTGAATTTGGTGAATCTCTGAAATTACTATGTGATTGTGGAGAATTCCAATTTGTGTGTATAATGTAGAACTAATAAGGTCTCGGTTATATGATTAGCCTTTTTAAGACATTCTACAATCTCAGTATGGTGTTGCAGCATTAACTGTCTGTATGCGATTTAATTTGCAATATGTTATCTACATGGGTGCACAATATGTGAAAATGCATGCTTTGATATAGATATAGATACTTTAATACAATATAAAATGGATGGATATAGATACATTAATACAATATAAAATGTGTTCAATAATGGTAAAGAAATCAATTTTGGAACTTTTCAACTCTCTATATAGCCCCCTAGCTATTTATTTGGATCTTGGGATGTAAAAGGTGCCTTAAGAAACTTAAAGATCTAGCCAAGATAATGAATTATATACCACATCTACCCTTAAGTCTCTTTAGACTTTGAGTTTGGAATTGGTTTTTTATATAGCAATGGGTTTTGGCCCTAGCTATATATAATGTAAAATATATGTAGGCACTTCACGTATTTTTTAAGTTTCATGCATGAAGTCTCAAGGTCTAGGCTAAATAGCTTTACACTTGATAGCTAGATAGATCTATAAGTCTATCTTAGATCTATAAGTCTATCTTTTGGATACCTATGTTAAAAAATTCATCCACACTAATTAAAGCTAGCAAATATATTCATTATTAATTATAGATCTATATATATATATATATCTATATATATATATATATATATATATATATATATATATATATATATATATATATATAAAATTTAAAAATTCAAAAATTTGAATAATAACATTTAACAAAGTTTATTAACTTAAATAAAAAAATGGAAGCATAATTTAATATAACCACTCAATCATGTATCTCAAATGGGTTGTGATCCCTAAATCTGGGTTGTGATTCCTAAATCTAATGCACATTATGAATCGTAATAATACACCTCACTCCCCTAAATCTAAATTTCCAATATGGATACTTCATGACAGGAGGAATTTTGAAAGCTTGCTGAAATGGAATCACAAATTCACATTCAGGAAGTTGTTGCAACAAATTTGCAATCCAGGATCGATTCCTTGGCTAGTGAAATGTAATTTCTCAGCCAGAAAAATAGAGAGTTGAGAACTAAAGTAGAGTCCTTGAAAACCCAATTGAATGATTATAATGCTAGAATAGTTCAAATCGAAGGCGAGAGGCTGCAAAATGAGAAGGTTTTACAACAATCTAGAACATAAAATATTGATTTGCTATCTAATTTTCATGATTCAAATGGAAGGATTGAGGATCTGCAGAGGAAAATTTAATACACCATGTTAGGACCCTGTAATTTGGCAGATTGGCAATGACCAAATAGACAAGGGTAACATCAAACCAACTTTGGAGTCCTAGGACCTAGCCTTCCTAGACTCAGAGAGGGCTCTCTCTATATCTGTATAAAAGGTATGACTTGTATGTTTTTAGGATGTTGATTTTAGGCTAGTTATAATGATAGGGTTTGTTTGTTTTGTTTTTTTTGGTTCAGTAGGTTGTCAAGAAGAAATAGATAGAGTAAGAGTGATTTAAACCATTGGGCTATGGGGTATGTGAAAGGCTTAAAAAGGACAACAATGAATCAAGGGTGTTTCATAGGGCAAGTTAACAAAGCGAAATGGATCTTAGTATCTTATTTGGATGTAAAGTGAACATTAAATTGTGAACATAGTAGGTTTAAAGAGCAATCAAGAATCCTTTATCATATACTATAACAAGAAGGGCTTTCAAGATCACTATGCTTAAGAAATAACCAAAGGACAGGGCACGCCATAAATTTCTCTGGTCAAAATTCATGAAGTAAACGTTAAAACAATAATTCAGCAAACCCTAGAGAGTAGGGAACTCCTAAATTCTCTAGTTATTCACCTTCAGAGAAAGAAAAAATGTAAGATAACACATTAGTAATGATTAAAGAGCGGGGAACTCCTAAATTCATTAATCAAACTATAAAAGAACTTTAAAGAGACTATTCTAGATGGAAAAAAGGACAGGGAAAACCATGAACTTCTTCAGCCAAACCTTAATTAGTAAACTTCAAAGAAAAGGCCTTATAAACAATGTTTTAAGCTACACCAAAGTACAAGGAATACCATAAACTTCTTTGGCTTGACTCCATTGAACCATTCTTAAGAAAACAAACTAAGTGGAACTAGAGAGAAATAAATAATTCTCCAGTCAGACCTAACAGAGGAAAACATCTAAGCAATAGAAGGCAAATCATCTTAAGGCGCCTCTAACAACATATCTTAACCTAAATTTTCTGCTCTATTGCATGAGAAAAGATGAAACAATATGAAAACAGAAGGAAACAATTACTAAATTAGAACAAAATCACCATTAACCATGCCCATGAATCCTATGAATATGCTTGCTCCATGGATACTCAATCCAAGACAAACACAAAGCTCCAAAACCAATTTCTTCACAACTCCAAGTCTATGTGTATTGAACTCAACAAACAACCAACAACCAAAACCCAACAAAATTATGAAGTCGTACATGCAGTATTTAACTGAAAAATGATGAATTAAACCCTAACTAGGGTTTCAAAATTTCATTTATTACACATTTAAGTCACTTTGACCTTTGAGACCATGCAAGGCCCAAGGAAAAATATCTAAAACACATTTAAGGCAAAAATAACTTCTAACATAACTATTTGAGATAATTTGCAGAAAAAATTGACTGTAAGGCCTCAAAATATATTTTGCAATAACTCCTAGCAAGGGTGCAGCTCCAAGGTATAGGAGTGCAGCGCCAAAACTGGAAAAATCACCTGTTTTGTAGCTGAGTTTTGAAGGCCTTCCTGGTGTCCAAATGAGCTCCATGATAGCTCATTGGAAAGCCTGTCTTGTCTAGTTTCCTAATCCACCTTTAGTTTCTAGATTGGTGCCCACTTTCCTAGTAAAAATTCCATTCTCCCAAAACTACCAAGGACATAGCGCTAGTGCTGAAAATAGGGAAAAAAGGTGTTTTTTAGGTGGTTTTTGGCCCTTTTGAGGGACCAGTTTTGCTCCAAATGACCTGAAATTTTCTGAGGATGATGTAATAGGCATGAGAAACTTGAATATTTCAGCCATTTTTTATTTGAGTGCCCCAAAAAAGAGCGTAGCGCCAGTGGTGCTGCGCGTTTGACCCTTTTTTCTGCAAGCCAAATAGTCAAAAATCAAAATTTGCAAAAAAATGTCAAAATTGGATTTTCTTTGGTGATCATGTTTGAGAGGCTTGGAGGGATACATCAGAAAGGATATCAATCTTTTCTTTCTCTTTTGCCTCATTTTTTTCTTGAACCTTTGCAAGGGCTCGTCTGATCTTGGCCCTTGCAATCTTGTTTCTCAAGGCATAACGCGTTGCCATCCTTCTCTGAATGTCAGTGTCTCTCTTGGCCTTCTCTACCTGACTCTACAAATGTATATTTGTCCTCTCTAACCAAGATTCTCTATCATTGTTTATTTATATGGCAAGAAGCTCACTTGGAGTGAGCTGTTGTACCAACTCTGCCTCTTTTTGCCTTTCTTGGGCTAATTCCCTCTTCAACCCAATTTTCTTTGGCCTCTGCCTAGGAAGTTGTTCTTCCTCACTATCAGTGTAGTCATATTTACCTAAGGCCTCATCCAACAACACTTTGGCCTTTGTGGCCTATCTTTTGGCTTTGATTGCCCTTATCTCACTAATGGTCTTCTTTGCCTCCAATTGTTGATTATCTACTTCAAAATAGTTTACAACATTATTGGCCCTACCAAGATTATCTTGGAGCTCACTAATCTTGGAATCCTTGCTTTTGAGAAGCATATTGGTAATACTCTACTCATCATCATCCTCTAGGTCAATTATTTGAAACTCTTGCTCATGATGAAGGTCTTCCTTGGCATTTGTGCCTCCATACAACTATCTTCTTCCTCAGACATGTTAAACTTTGTTTTGGAAACCCTAGGGCTGATGTGAAATGAGATGAAGGGAGGGTAATGAACAAGAATCTTTGAAAATGAAGGAATGAGTGAGAAAGGGTATATGTGTATGAGAATGAGTGAGGGACAAACTAGCTCAATGACAACCCTCCTCTGTGTAATTACCTTTTCTATCACTGATTTTCTTTAAGGAGGATGAAATAGGGTTTAAAAAATGATCTCAGGCTTAAAACTTAGGGTTTTCTTTAGGGTTTCATTTTCATTAAATTAAAAGTGATCAAAATAGTTTCAAAGTGGGTTATGGCATGCACTTACCTCTTATCAGTTCCTTAGAAGACTTGAGTAATATTTGAAGGAAATTTTATGTGATTTGAGTGGCTAGAAGAGTGAGAAATCCTCTCTGTCCAAACGTGCAGCGCCAATGCTGAGGTCGCATTTCCAGTGCTGAGGGTGCAGCGCCAAGGGCTGAGGGCGCCACACCAGTTTCTAAGCACACAATGCCAGTTTCTAAGCGTGCAACAACTTTTTGCAGACTATATTTGGAGGCCTTCTCGGTGTCAAAATTGGGCCTAGGATAGCTCGTTGGAAATATATTGAAGTTTGATTTCCAAATATACCTCTTTTTTTCTGATTGAAGTTGATTTGACCTATCAAAAGTTGATTCTCCCAAGACTGGTCAAAAAGTGCTGAATGAGGGTGAGGAAATGCAAAGTGCTAGTGCAGGCAACGTTTCGAGGCCTTCCTGAACTCCAAATTCAGCTCATGATAGCTCATTGGAAAGATATTCTAGTCTATTTTTCATTTGAATCATCAAGAAAGTAATTTGGACACTCCAGCTATGAGAAAATTTGATTTTCCCAAGGTCACTCCAAAAGTGCATCAAACCTCTTGTAGCGCCTGTAAATTTGACATTTCTCCCAAACCATGATTCCTGTGTAAAACCTAAAGGAGGTTTCTCTTCCTTGGCCTATTAGGGACAAAAAAATCTCTCACTTTTATTAATTTCATCTCCATTTGGTCAGAAACATAGTTTGAAGCAAAACTGGCCCTATGAGTGACAAATGGCTTGACTCTTGGAATGAATTCTTGGAAAATGATCGAGGCATGGTGTTTATGAGTTGGTATGGCTTCATGCTTGCTGATATGACCTAGCATATGTATCCTCTACTCCTATGCCTATTTTCCATAGCAAAGCCTAGCCTATTTTAAGAGGAAATTAGGGTTTATTGTTTCTGTCCAGTTCACCTTACCTTTTCCATATTTCATCAATACTTTCTGATATAATTCCTTCATGTTTGGCCTTGTGTATTTCCTCCATGTCATTTTCCTACAAGTAATCACTATTTTGGCACTCAACTGGACCATCAAGATCAAAACCCTAGTTCTCTACAAGACCAAGTTTTTCCCCTTTCCTTTTCTATAAGTTGTCTTCCTTCAAGAGTAGATAGCCTACCTCATTAGTACATTATGCTGATAAAATTTTCAACACTCCTGTAGAAGTGCTGAACTATTTCCATATGTCTCATTTGCAGACTTTGAACTAAGAAGATAATCCTCTTTGGAAACTTGTAGGTCCTTCTTAAATAACCATGTCTTGACATTCTATTGCATCTGAGCTAGATTATAGCAAAGGAAAAGCAGTGCTTGAAACATCCAATGGTGACCTTAAAACATGTAAAAACCCCAATGACCTAGTGTGAGGGTCCTTTGACCTGATTTTGACTGGAATTTGACTTGGACGTTTTTCAAGTGAAAACAGAGTATGGTCATAGGTTATTATGTCCAAAAGGGCATCGAAATGACTCATCACTAGGAAACCCTAGATGGAGGATAAAGTGTATTGACAGAGGAAAAATGGGGAAACAAGGTTATAGGCAGAGAAGGAGGCTGAAAATGAGAGGTATAAGCCCATAAAGAGTTTTTTAGGAGCAAGAGGGTGACCATGAAATGGAAAACTGATAGAATAGAGAAAAAGTTTCTATAAGGATAATGAAGGCAGTGAGATTTCTGAAACTCAAGATATTCAAGGAATATTGTTTTCATAAATATATAAACATTCTATAGTCATATAAAGATAGTGAAAAATACTGATAACTAACATGCCACACATTTTTGGAATGTTGAAAAGAGTAATTTAGAAGGCATTGTTACAGAGATGCAAACAAAACATGAGTTGATGGGTAGTGAGATGGGATCACTAACCAAAGAAAACAAAGCATTGAAATCTAAGTTGAATGACTCTAAGAAGAGGAATCAGTAATTACTACAAAACATTGAAGACAACTGACAATTGTGGGATTTGAAGAAGAGTAATTTGGAAGGCAGCCTTATAGCGCTGCAAACAAAATGTCCAAAGTTCAAGAGTAATTTTCCTCTTTTTCTTCTGCAATTATCCGCACACCACAATTCCTTCCTGCCTCTAAGCCTATCTCATCACAGTTCCATATATGGTCTATGGCATATGAGTGTTGCTCATATGTAACAAAAATAGTGTTATAGAACTTGGAAACAATTGCAAGGCATATATTTAAAGACTTGTATCTATTTAGGCCCTCGGTTGTACGCAGAAAAAGGTTTTGATGCCTCTTTTTAAACCCACTCCACCATGATTTACCGGGAAAACCATCGTTGAAGGGGTTTGGCCTCTCTTGATAGTTTTGAGCTACTGTGGATTTAATTTGTATAAGATCTAACCCATGTCCCAATTGGGCCATCTCCTTACACCACTCGACTACCGCATGCTCCTCCTCTTCAGTCATAATTGTAACAGGACCTCTACACTTTTTATTAGTCAACCCATTTATCCAATAATGTATGATAGAGGTAGCAATACCATGTTTTCTTGCATAGGCACAGATTTAATATCACTTAAACTCAATGTCATCAATTGAAGTGAGCATGGCATGATTTTTCCAACCTTTGATGGCACTTTTTTTCTTTGTTGAAATTGCACCTTGCACAGTGGTTGAATGTGGCTTTGTGGTTTATCGTGGGATAGCATGATCTACTACCACAATATCATTTTCAACGACATTGCTAGGAGAATTGGAAGCATTCACATCACCCCCCCTATGTTCATCTTATGAACTGGTACGCAGATGCCCCCCCCTTGTCCCTCGCCTCCTCCTGTTCCTTGTCCAATCTGCAATAGAAACTCTTGGCATGGCTGCAACAACCTATAGATTTACCACGAAATTTGGATTTAAAAAAAAAAAATTTGATTTTTCTCAATATTTCACCAATCATTCATGAACTAGAATTACATGTACACAACTCTTTTTCAAATAAGTATAGAATTAAGAATGCCATGTCAAAATTGTATTAGAGTACAACATGAGTAATAAATTTGATAAGCATTAGAGTACAATTGTATTAGAGTAAACTATATTTATGTATGACTTCTAATATTAGCATGAGAAATATAAGTAATACATATTGAATGTTAACAACATGCAATATTCAATTTTTTGTTGTCAACCCTTGCATTTGTGTACGCAACTTGGTAATTTACTCAATAGATTTCAGGTTGTAGAAATTTTATAAATAATATGATGTATTACCAGACTCTCCTGATCTAACAATTATATCCACTGTTAAATACATAATCCTTCTACTTAATTCTTTGCGGAAATGTAATCGCCAATTGTAAACACATGAAGAAAAATCAATCGCACATAACAAGATGTTTTTACCGGGAAAGCATAAAGCTAAAAACACCAACTATCATCTATTTGTATATCATGGATCATGAAACAATCTGATACAAAGCTCTACTCCAAGAGCTGTTAGTACAATATATAATCATCTCACACTGTCATACAAAAAATTGGTTCACACATGCACCAATTTACTACCTCCTGACAGCCTGCCTCCCCTGCACAATCCCTGCCAATAAAGATCCCTGAATGAATTCGATCTTACCTTGCATTTACTATGAAATCCTCATTGGCATATCCAATGTGTGTGTAGTTGCATTGAATTCACCACTATAGTCACAACTGATAGTCAACCAGGCCCTTTCACCTATCTCTCAACTGGGTCTCCACTGGATTTGACATGTATGTAGTTAACAGTATTATTTCTTGAGTTGCATGTGATACCACTACTTGCGAATTAATTAAATAATTAATTCACTGATCTCTCACTAGTGTATCTTTAGTTACAACTAGTTACAGCTAGCACAACTGATTTTAACTCACTTAACTGAGTTAAACTAAATAACAACTCACATAAATACACATCCAACTCTGTTACAACTTTTTATCACTTAGTGACAACGAAGTCCACTGCACTTCAACTCGAAATCAACTTAGCTAACTTATTTTGCACTTTAGTTAACTATTTTCAAGTGCTCATTGAAAATAGATAATTATTTATTGTCTAATTATTGTTAAGGGCTTAACAATAGTCGGCATGCATTCTAATTTTAGAAATGCATTCCACGAAACAACTTCGCACATGCATTCCAAACTTAGACACCCATCCATCCATATAATTTTCTCAACCATATATAATAGATTACTGCTAAAAATATACTTTGATCCAAACTCTAAAAATAGACATATCACCTAAAAATAGCATGTGGGCCGCACCTAGTGTAGGTGCTCAATTTTCACTAGGATCATCATCTTGTTGAATCTCAACACTCCCTCTCAACAAGAAAGAAATTATCCTTCACCCCAATCCTATCTTTATGGTATTCGAATTTTCCCCTGGTGAGCGCCTTCGTCAAAATATCTGCATCCTAATCTTCCGTAGGAATGTACTGAAGCAACATGATCTTCCGCTGCACATAATCTTCGATATGATGATACCATATATCTATATGATTAGATCTATCATGAAAGACATGGTTAATCGAGAGTTTAATGCAAATCTGATTATCACAATGAATCATTGTAGGATCTAAATGAGAACCGAACAAACCAACCAGGATCTTCCTCATCCAGATAGCCTCACATGTAGCTTGAATTGCTGCCATGTATTCTGCTTCTGTTGAAATCAGTGCCATGGATCTCTATTTCCTGTTGTACCAAGAAACAATTGTAGATCCGATACTGAAAACCCCTCCTGATGTGCTCTTTCTGTCCATTACACTGCCTGCCCAATCTGCATCCGTGAAGCCATGCAACTTCACCTCATCCGTCTGTCTGTACCATAAGCCATACTCAGATGTGCCCCTAAGATATCTTAGGACATGCTTGCTCACCTTCCAAAAGAGTTTGGTATGATTAACCATCGCTTGACTAAGTTGGTTCACCGTGTAGCATATGTCTGGTCTTGTATTAACTAAATACATGAGCGAACCCACCAATTGTCGATAGATAGTAGCATCCACTACCTCAGTCGACGTAGCATCTTCTTTCCTCCAATATCCTGGAAGAGGAGTATCCATGGGTTTGCAGCCCTCCATGTGAAACTTACCGAGTATTTCCCTTGCATACTTGCCTTGAGACACAAATAGTTCACCTTCTCGCTACCATATTTCCAATCCAAGGAAATACTGAAGGAGGCCCATATCCTTCATCTCAAACTCCTTTGCAAGATCCTCCTTGCATGAGTGTATCAGCTGCTCATCACCAATCATTATTAAATCATCAACATAAAGAGAAATGAATAAAATATTACCCTCCACCGAAATCTGGTATAGGTTTGCATCCGCCTCACTCTTGGTGAAGCCAAGTCTAGTGAAATAGCTATCAATCTGAGTGTACCAAGCACAAGGTGCTTGCTTCAGCCCATACATCGCTCTTTTGAGTCTGCACACATGCGACTCGCTACTGAAGATCTCAAATCCTTCATGCTGCTCAATGTACACTTCTTCCTCAATGATCCCATTAAGGAACGCAATCTTCACATCCATCTAATGAATGTGCCAACCCATTTGCGCTGATAGAGCAAGGATGGTCCTTATGGAAGAATACCATGCGACAAGTGCAAGGTTTCTTCATAATCAATCCCCTCGATCTGTGAGAATCCCCGTGCCATAAATCTTGCCTTATACTTCTCAACACTCCCATCAGCAGCTTGCTTTACCTTTTAGATCCATCTTGAAACTACCACTGATTTATCAACCAGCCTTGGAACAATTTCCCAAGCACTGTTTCTGACAATGGAGTCATAACTCATCCACCATTGCATCTACCCATTTGGGCTCTTGCATTACTTCCTGAAAGGAAGATGGCCCAATCACAATACATTTTCTCATGAGAGCCATGTATCCAATGTATCAGTCAGGAGACTGTCTCCGTCTGAGCTATGAAGTAGGGACTCCTACATTCTGTGTTGCATCAAGCTTCAGCCTCTCAGCTTCTATGGTACACCTTCGACTAGTTCTGATGTTTGGCTCTACATGATTGGACTCCTCCACTCCATGAACCTCCTCTTGTGGCTGATCCATATATAGAGACTCATCTTTAGGAACAAGCGGTTCCTCCTCTGCATGCAATTCTAGCTCCCTCTCAAGCGACAACTTCATGAATTTTTCCTCATTGAATTTTATATCCCGTCGCACCACAGTCATTCGACTGTTTGGAAAATACACACGATAATTATGGGGTGTTTTTGTGTACCCCACAAATATCCCAACTTCATAAGTCGACTCCAGCTTCTTCCTGGCATTCTTGGTCACATGAACATAAACAGATGAGCCAAAAACCTTAAAGTGAGAAACATCCAATTTCTTACCAGTAAAATATTCTTCAGGTGTACTCATGCCAAGTAATTTATGAGGAAAATGGTTTCTCACATAAACCATAGTGTTGCATGCTTCCGCCCACAAGTGCATTGGTAGGCACTGATCATGCAACATAGCTCGTGCAACACCCACTATCATTCTGTTCTTCCTCTCCGTGACCCCATTTTGTTGTGGGTTATGAGGAACTATGAGTTCTCTTCAAATTCCTTCTTTGCTACAGAAGTATTTGAATTCGTTTGAGATATATTCACCACCATTATCACTCCGCAGAGCCTTCACTTGCGTCCCCGACACTTTCTCCACCAATACTTTAAACTCAAAGAACTTTGAGAATGTTTGATCCTTCTTCTGCATGAAGAATATCCAACATCTACGAGAATAGGCATAAAAAAAAATAACATAAACCTGTGTTTTTCTATTGAAGCAACCGATAATGGTCCACACACATCTGTGTGAACTCTCTCCAGGATCACCGAAGCATGGTTATCCTTTTCATGAAAAGTGGTCTTCACAAACTTACCCATAGTACATCCCTTGCACTGATCTATCTGTGCAAGTGTACCCTTGGGAAGTCCAGTAGAAATTTGCTGCAAAATATTTAGGGCGCCATGGTGAAGATGGCTTAATCACCTGTGCCATAATTCACCCTCATCCCGGCTCACCACTTCTTCTTCTTTGCCCATCATTGCAGCACAACCATCTACCTCTAGCTTGTAGAGATTCTTGACTTGAATCCATATCCTATTTGTTTGACCCATTGTTTTATGTCACAGGAAATATTTTCCATCACTAAAAACAACGTCATAACCTCTTTCCTCCAACACCGCGATTGAGACCAAGTTCTTCAACATAAATGGTTTACCTGACTCCCTCTCAAAGGTAATGGTACTAATTCCGGTCACACTGTATTTTCCATCATCACCCATCTCTATATGCATTTGGAGTTCTCAAATTGCGAGGCAAGGGCCTCACCAGCTGTAGCTCCAGCAACCTTCTTGTTCTTCTTTTCCTGTGGGCAGTTAGTGGCAAGATGCCCATATTCATGATAGTGAAAACACCTCACCTTGGACAAATCCAACTTCTTGCCTTTATCCTCGGATTTTGAGTGGAATTTCTTCCCCTTCCCTTTCCTTGCTTTGACATCCAAAGCACAATCCTCTTCATCATCATGCTTTGATGAAAAGCCATCCCTGGTGTTCTGCCTGAACTCCTCCTACACTAGATCCGACCACAGTCGTTCCCAATCCAACATTTTTTCCTGTTCGTTGAAAGAGTCTTGATAACTGTGCCAAGTATTAGGAAGTCCCAAGAGAGCCAAGCTCACCAAATCATCATCAGCAACAGTGATTCACACACTCCCCAGTTCATCCCTAAATTGGACAAACTTTGTGAGATACTTAGGAATATTGTCGCCCTTCTCTATTTTGATTTTTTTGAGTTTATCCTTCGGCGCCAATTTCCTATTGTCGCTGTTGCTTTGGAAAATATCTGTCAAAGCCTTCCACATTTCAAATGGAATGGTTTTCCCATGAAGGCTTGAGACAATATGGTCTCTCACACCTTCCAACATAATTATTCTCGTCTTCACTGCTTTCTTTTTCCATGTGTCAAGTAATGCAACATCCGTCGAAGTGGGCTTAGGAACATCACTATTGATGAACTCCTTCAAACCATTATCTTCAATCACTGCCTCCATCCTATCCTTCCATGCAATGTAGTTTGAGCTTCCCTCGAGTGCATACTCTAACCGAAAACCATTGAAACCCATTTCGATGTCTACTCAACTGTACCAAGAAATTCTTGCAGCAAATTCAAATTGTTTCCACCACTAAAACTCGGCTACTGCTTCAATATTGAAATATTCTCTGCTCGGATACCATGTAGAAATATTATAAATACTATGATGTATTACCGGACTCTCTTGATCTAACAATTATATCCACTGTTAAATACAGAATCCTTCTACTTAATTCTTTGCGAAAATTTAATCGCCAATTTCAAACACATGAAGAAAAATCAATCGCACATAACAATATGTTTTTACTAGGAAAGCATAAAGCTAAAAACCCCAACTATCATATATTATGTATATGATGGATCATGAAATAGTCTCATACAAATCTCTACTCCAAGATCTCTCAGTACAATATACAATAGTCTCACAATGTCATACAAAAAAATGGTTCACACATGCACCAATTTACTACCTCTTGACAACCTACCTCCATTGCGCAATCCCTGCTGATGAAGATCCCTGAATGAATTTGATCTTGCCCTACCTTGATTGTGCAATCCTCATTGAAATCTCCAATGTGTGCGTAGTTGCATTGAATGCAGCACTATAGTCACAATTGATAGTCAACCAGGTCCTTTCACCTATCTCTCAATTGGGTCTCCACTGGATCTGACATGCATGTAGTTAACAATAGTATTTATTCAGTTGCATGTGAGACCACTACTTGTGAATTAATTAAATAATTAATTCACTGATCTCTCACTAGTGTATCTTTAGTTACAACAAGTTACAACTAGCACGATTGAGTTTAACTCACTTAACTGAGTTAAACTAAATAACAACTCACATAACTGCACATCCAGCTCTGTTACAACTTTGTATCACTCAATTACAACAAAGTCCACTGCACGGTCCACCAACCAACCACTTCAACTCAAAATCCACTTAGCTAACTAATTTTCCACTTCAGTTGACTATTTTCAAGTGCTCATTGAAAATAGATAATTATTTATTGTCTAATTATTATTAAGGTCTTGAAAATAATTGACATGCATTCTAATTTTAGACATGCATTCCACGAAACAAATTCGCACATGCATTCTAAACATAGACGCCCATCCATCCATATAATTTTCTTAACCATCTATAAATAGATTACTACTAAAAATAGACTTTAATCCAAATTCTAAAAATAGACATATCACCTAAAATAGCCTGCGGACCCCACCTAGTGTAGGTGCTTAATTTTCACTAGGATCATAATCTTGTTGAATCTCAACACAGGTTGCATCTGAGCATATACTGTCTTATAAGCAAGGATTTTACCTTTATGCTAAAATTAAACCTATTAATCCATTCAAATGTATTATATTAAACTGCATTTATGTATGACTTATAATATCAACATGAGAAGATAAGTAATACGTATTGATTGTTAGCAAAATGGCATCTTTTGTTGTTTGTTGACAATTCTTGCATTTGTGTAGGAAACTTGGTATTTTAATTAATAGAGTTCAAGTTGCATCTGGGCGTATACTTTCTATTAAGAAAGGATTTTATATTTATGCTAAAACTAAACCTAGTAATCTAATCAAATGTATTAGAGTAAACAATATTTATGTATGAATTCTAATATAAGTATGAGAAAGATAGGTAATACGTATTTCCTATTAACAACGTGGCATCTTCAGTTGCTTGTTTTCAACTCTTGCATTTGTGTAGGCAACTTGGTAATTTACTCAGCAAAGTTCAAGTTGCATCTAAGCGTATACTATCTTATAAGCAAGGATTTTATCTTTATTATAAAAATAAGCCTAGTAATCCATTCAATTGTATTAGAGTAAACTGTATTTATGTATGACTTCTAATATCAACATGAGAAAGATAAGTAATATGTATTGACTGTTAACAATATGGCATCTTCTGTTGCTTGTTGTCAACTCTTGCATTTGTGTAGGAAACTTGGTATTTTACTCAATGGAGTTTAGGTCGCATCTGAAAGTATATTGTCTTATATGCAAGGATTTTATCTTTATGCTAAAAATAAACCTAGTAATCCATTCATATCAATGAATAATTTTGTCAATTATTTGTTAAATTATTTTTGGATTTTATTCATGGCATTAAGGGAGTGTTGTCCCATTGTAGTTTACAATCCTAACTTCATTGGTTTGATGTGATGATTGGTTATTCTTTTATACGAGCATAGTAAAGTTTGGATTTTTTATTGCAAGAAAAATCCAAGTGGAGTAACTCAGACGCTATAACTCCAAGTGGAGTAACTCACAGTTGCATTGAAATTGGTTACTAAAGTGGAAGGTAACCCTTATTCATTACCTATAGGTCTCACTTGTGTTACGGATTTATCACCTAAAATGAGTGTTTGGGAGGTAACACATTGTTATTGTTGGTCATGGGAAGGGGTTTCACAAAATACAACCATAAACCTTTTCTTCAAAGAAGGATAGTGATTTGATATGCTAAGTATGATATTTGGCCCCATTCATTCAAGGAAATGTCCATTTTGAAGCCATTGGTCTTAGTCCCAGCAATAAGAAGCTTGAAATACTGAAGCCTTATATATTTCTCCTTTATAGGACCAAGGTGTAGAAGTCGTAGGAAACTTTAGGAAAGGAAGCACTGGCCATAGAGAGGTGAGAACTTCTAAAAATACTTGAAAAAACCTGAAAAAGGAGGTGGTTCAAGAAAACATGAGCCCTGTAGTCACGAGAACTAGAGTGATGCCACTAGCCAATAATTTCACATAAGATATAGAGTTAAGAGAGTAATATTACACACTCATTGTAATATGATGTTAAGATTCGCAACTGAAAGTACGAGAATATAAGCAAGTTCGTATCTAATACATGATTTTCTATTTCATCTCATTTGTCTAATTCCTTGTTGTTATGCTCTTGCAATCTTGTAGTTATCTCATCTTAATTTGATAAACAGTTTCTAATAAGCATATACAAGTGATAAATAGACATTGGTATCATTATTCATTTAAAAATGACTTTAATTTACCCTTGTTTCTGAACTAAAATAATGATAAAGTAATCAATATGACAACATTATTCAACAAAAACCTGTATGTCTCGAGAAACTGATGAATAGAATGAATGTAACACTATGCACACACTTTATTTGTATGTCTCCAACAATTGATGAATAGAATGAATGCAACATTGTCTAAACAATCTGATTGTATGTGAACGCTTTGATTGTATGTCTCCAGCAGTTGATGAGTAGAATGAATGTTTCAAATGAAAAATAGTTAGGGTTGATATTTTATAGTTTTTTGATCTGGAATTTAATTAGTAGGGAAGATTGGCATGGATTTCGATCTCCAAAATTCAAATGTATGTTATGGATTGATTTGTACATGATCCAATGGTTGAGTAGATTTCATGGTTGATTCTTGTGCGTTCTTGTGTTTAATTCCTCAATTGAAAGGGATTTTTTGTTTAATACTTGAATTGAAAGGGTTGGTGTCATTTATTGCATCGTCTGAACTAATTCCTAAATGAATGGTGTCATTTATTGTCTTCAATAGGTTGAATGGTTAAACACACATGTAGATATGGCTGATGCACATTTCACATATTCTTGTGTAGGTGTTACCCAACAATGGGATGTGTTGCTCCAATGGAAATCAATGGGTGACTGTTTGATGGGATATGTGTACTTTTGGATAGAAATCAATGGAATGTTTTGTAGTGCATTTTGACTTATCTGGTAATTCAGAGCTCGAGGTAGTTGGGACAATATGTCTTGTAAACTTTTGATGTTAAGGCTTGGTGTTTGACAGTTGTTTTTCCAATAAATATATGGGCCCATGTTGGACATATTTATATAACTTATATAACTTAATATAAACTATTTATGTGCATATTTTTTGTGGTTCATGATGATTTTTTTGTAGAAATTTGCTGAATAAATCACTTATTCAATGGAGATTAACCTGATCACACATCAATTTCAAATTGCATGCATAACACATAATCTCTTTTACAATTAATTGTCACATGTGGAAAAAATAGAAACGATAGCACATCAATTCATCACACACATTAACACAGTATGTATGGGGAAAGCTTATAGCTGAAAACCCCTCAGCTATCCTGTATATTATATGGAGAGAACATGCAGCAAATACATAGTACAAACTCCTCACAAGTGCTCAGTACTATCTCCGAAAGCTACACAAAAACTAGCTTGGTTTTGAACAAGTCACAGGTTCAAAACACACCCACTACTTCTCTGCCTCTATTGCGCAATCAAGGCTAGTCTAAATAGAGATCCAAGTTCGAATCTCACTGGCTCCAACTGCGCAATTTTCATTGGTAATTTCCTCTAAGTGTGGTGCAAATCTCATGCACAACTGATGTCGCAACTGATAGCTAACTCAACCCTTTCATCTACCTCTTTCACTTGTCGCCACTGAACTATCCATGCACTGAGTTAAACTGATGTGTTCTTTAGTTGAATAATGAGTTAATAATTTGTGAATTAAATAATATTTAATTCACACAACTCATCTCTAGTGTATTAGCTAGTTAAACTAAATACAACTAGTTCAACTAGTTAACCAAAACACCACCTCCATTAACTGTCGCATCAACTCCACCGAACTCCGCCACTTGAGCTCTAACTGAAGTCAACCATGCATTAGCTCACCTAACTCATAGGAAAAGCGTAAATCCTTCTAGAAGCTTCATGCCCCACCTCTAAGGGTCAAACTGAAGTGCTCCAAGAGAGTAAACTAAAGTTTAGAGTCCAAATATTATTAAGGGTAAATAATATTTGACTTCCCTATTTTTAGGATAGGCAGTCTAAAAATAGACTTCGACCTGTTAGACTTCGTCTTGTCAGACTGCTGCAATCAAATTCACCAAGGTTCAGTTCTCCTTATTTACAGTCATTAAAGAGTAATTCTGCAGTTCAGGGTTTAGTTTTCAGAGGTAGGCTAGAGGAAGATTCACTAGGTGTTCATTTCAGAAATGTCATCAATGTGAAATTGATTCTTCTTCAAAACCCTGTTTTGAAGAAGAATTCATTAAAGGTGTTTTTTTTAGAATATGTATCAAATTCTCCAGCTCTTCAAAAGGCAGCAGCTCAGTTCCTGTCTCTGCAAAAGCACAAACAGAAGAAAACAAAACATCATCAGCAATCAGAGGCAAAGTAATTGCTATTCCAGTTCAATGCAACACAATGGAGCTGACATTCTGTTCAAAAATATCCAATCTGTCCCTCCTTGAGATGTGTCATTGCTTCCTTGATTTCATGTCCATCAACGGGTTTGTTTGATTGAGATTATCCATTTCAAAACGCTCCTTCACTATTGAAATCTTGCTCAACTGCCTCCCAAGAGCCTTCAAACACACAAGTTTTTCACCGCTTTCCTCATATGCACCCTGCTGTTGGATTCTTCCAATAAACAGGGCTTTTCGAGCAGACACTACGACTCGATAATGAGTACAATTAGCTACCCTGTCTACAATCTTCAAAATGCCATTCTGAAGAAACCACTACATAATATTTTCAAACGTGTTCAAGATGTTGTTATAATGAAAGTGTCAAAACCGTTGAGCAGCACCTGTGCAATTCCAACATCAATACCGAGAGTGTTCCTGAAAGATTGCATTCTTCCTCAGCACAACATGCTGGTAGCAAAATATTGTTGGACATTTTGCCTTCAAGAGGTTGCACATCAATGCCTGATCGAAGTCACTTTGTAGCAAGAAAGGGTCCTCTTTTAAATGTACAGACAGGAGGGAATGATATTCCAAATAACATTCCATTGAAACACTTCAGAGCATTGCTACAGAAATGAAGTAGTTGATTTTGCAGAAAACCCTACAGATGATCTTGTGACAAAAGTGAAGAGCAATTTCACAGGTTATGGAAATACATGAAAAGATTATTAGGAGTGATTTTCAATTTAATGAAGAATGGCAGCCTTGTTTCAGTTTCTCCAGCTCCTATCCCTGCGAAAACACAAACAGGAGGAACAATTCATCAGACAGAAACAAAGTCTCAAATGGTTCTTGTAGCAGCTTCTTCGGATAACAAAAATCTGGTGGATGATAGGAGTAAAAATCTTCAGGTTTATGGCAAAAGTGATGGAGATAGTTTATGGCACATGGGCATGCTCCGTTCTCAAAATATCCTCCTATGAAGGTTCTGCTTATGACGATACAAAATGCACCACCTGGGCTTGATTATGATAGAGACAAAAAGTTCTCAAAGTCTTTCAAAGAAATGATTGCAATGTGCTTAGTTAAAGATCAAACAAAACGTCCAACAGCAGAGAAACTGTTGAAGCATTCATTTTTCAGGCAAGCAAAATCTCCGGAATATGTTGTTCGCAACCTTCTGCAAGGGCTTCCTCCACTGTGGGAGCGTGTAAAAGCAATCCAACTCAAAGATGCTGCACAGCTTGCTTTGAAGTAAATACCGACAGCAGAGATCGGATTAGTGAAGTTGGAGGGCCGATTTCACAGTTTTAAAGCAGCGTGGACAGAGTTTTGGGGCTCGAGCGACCCACCTGGGCGCAGAGCGACCCACCTAGGCGTTCTTCGCAGTGCAAAAATATAACGTGCGTGACCCAAACAGAGCCTGCGCGACCCACGCGTCAACAGAAGTCCGGAAATGGTTGTATGCGCCCAGTCTTCATCCAAAACAACTTCAAACGACATCCAAAATGATTTCAACGAATTGCCAACAAGTTTTGATCATTGTGCAGTCGATTTTTATGTTTGTGGTGATTTTTATTTATATTTTGTGGTGATTTTAAACATTGAAGCAGAGTGCATATAAGGGCCGCGGAAGAGAAAATAAAACGCAGAGGTGAACAAGTTCTTGCAGCGGCAGGGGAGGTTCATTTAGAGAGATGTATTAAGATTTGCTTGTGTTGATATGGAAGTGTCCCCCCTCTATTGTTTCTTATAAGGAAATTATATAAGCGGAAGCTGCCACTGCTGTGGACAGCTATAAGAACGTATCAACAACTGCTGATTTTGTCGAGAAGACCACGCCCAATGGGAGATGCCCAGTACTGGTACAAGTTATAAAATTACCACCTGCATTAACTAAGGTTCTTGATGAGAATGTAGAACTGTTTCAAGATATTTAAGATGGAAAGTTGGGCCATGGAAAGACTGTTAGTGTGAGTTTGAAGAAAGAAAGTAAGATGTGGAGCCGGTGAAACACAAGAGGATCCAATTTTGGTGCTTTGTTAAAAACGCATGAAATGCTGTAACAACGAGTTTTATTCAAATGACAAGTGGAAAATTGGCAGTTAAAGACTGAAAACCAAAGTTAGAATGAAGACACCTGTTACCATATGAATAGGATTTGTTCTTATCTATGACCTTAGTTAGTCATACGCTCCAATTGTTAGGCTTTTTGGTTAGAGATTTTCTAGGAGAAAGTTATTACATGTTCTATTGTTGTAATTACAGGTGAAACAGCGCCCCTGTTTTGGGGTCGACTTGTTTTTCTAGAATAGTTGATTTAATGTATTAAAATAATCATTTGAGAGGAGAGAGTGGGGAGAGCTGAGGTAGGAGAGAGAACAGAGCTTCCATTGTACTGTCTTTGACAGAGATTTTAATGAAAATACCCAGCGCTGGCTTCTGAGATTCCTGTGGCTTGAAATTTAGCATTTGTGTCCCTTTTTGTTTCATATGTAGCCTGTTATGTGTTCAGGTCATTTCATGATCGTTTCCATTTGAACAAATGAAGTGTTAAGGTAGAATTCATAATTTATATGCTCTGCCTTTAAGTTTGTTCATATTTAATGTTTTCTTCTGTTCGACAAGGATTCATCCTCTATGCCCTTGTCGGCTCCTCAGCTGTCTTGCCATTCCATTTAATCTCAATTTGATGTTAAAATTTCCTGCCTACCTTGCCTCAGGAGACAATCTGTGTTTTTTATTACATTTCTCTGTTCAAGCTGTTCTTTGCCTCACACAGCCCAGAAACCCCAACATTTATTAAAAACCTCATCCATATCACTTTACTAGCCTAAGATCAGCATTTACTATCAGTTATCTCAGCCCCTTTGAAGATCTTTCGCTGAGTTTAACCTGGAGAGAGCCCTCTCCTGTCCTCGTAGGGCTAGCTACGAGGCTAAGGTTGGTTTGATGTTGCCTCGAGCCTCGCCTCTTTCAGCCTGTGGCAGATTCGAGCGCTAACACGACCTATAGGTCCAAAAAAATAGATGTCCATATATTTTTACCAACATGACCAATACTCCAAGAATAACATACTGCAATCCCTGGACCATGCTCCATATGTCTAAAAATATACATAGTCTAAAAATAGATTTTTCGACAAAAATCACATGTGTGGTCCCCACCTAGTTTAGGTGATCACTTTCCAACTAGGATCAGGAAAGATGTTTCAGGAGGCCTCCTTCACTGTTTCTTGTTGCCATTTTCAACATTTTTTATGGATGTGTGGGACCAGTACTATATATAGTAGTTTTCCCTGTACAACAATAGAAGCCTCTCCCCTAATTGTTGATGAAACTTGTGGTGTAACATGATATCTCGACACGTGGTGTTGGGCTTGGGGTTAACTCTGCATCCCTGGTAGCCCACGACTGTCTCATGCCTTGGGTGGACTAGGGGCCAGGGGTTAACCATGGCCCCAACCCCTAATGAACATTATGTTAAAATTTAAATACGTATTGCATACTATGTTTACAAGCACTACCAATGGCGCAGTGGTGGAGCATTGCGCTGGCACCCAGAAGGTCCAATGTTCAAGCCCTATGGATACCCTACTCAACAATACAAAAAATTTACTGTGTGGTCTCGAGGGCATGTGGTTGCCAGTCATTGGTCCATGTGGCCCTCCATCATTGGACCACATCAATGACCCCTCGACCAGTCAAATTGCACCATTCTCGAGCCAATTAGAACAAGACACTTGTCAATCAAGCATTGGCCCAACAAATACATAGTCATGCCCATTCAAATGCCCAATCAACATACAGACTATTGATTGGGTGTACCTGCAACCCAAATTATAAATTTTTAGTTGTTTTTCAAATTAGCCAGAATGCGAAATCAGGAGCACACGATATCGGTTTTGAGTGAAACGAGTTGCGTTGGATTCAGAGCGATGAGATTTTCGTTTTGGCACCAGTTTCGAGTCGTTTTGGTCACCTGTATAATTCTTAGATTAGTGTATTTCTTATATAGGGTATAAGAAAGTGTTTCTCTTAATTAATACCTCATTTGAATTTTTTGATAATGTAAAATAGTCAAGCATTTACCATGAGATAGCTAGTGTGGATGTTTGGAAAAATGAAGTGATAAATATGTGATTGTGGGGTTTAATTAGATTGATTCAAGAGGTAACTAAGTTGGATTGTAGGCTTTTTAAGGGAAAGGTACTACATTATCTAGTTTTTGTTGGGTTTGCATCTTAATGTCTTACAATCAAATTAAAATATTTAAAATGAATAAAGATATTAAAGAGGTAATAATATATATATATATATATATATATATATATATATATATAAACAAAATAATAGGACCATGTGTTTTTTTCTAAGAGGTCATGTCAGGTTCAAAATCAGAGGAGGTAGAGTATGTATGTCTTCGTAGACTTAGTAGTTAAATGGCTGTGGGACAAGAGTTGATCCTTTGTCCCACAAACAAGAAAGTCTTATACACCAATTTGGTGTTTGGCTTGACCTTGACCTTAAAAATAGATAATAATATTACTATAAAATTAGTAAGATGATAAAATAAATTATATAAAGTTTGATAAAAAATAATTAGATACTTATATTAAAAAAAATACTTATATAAAAAACTCTCTTTCTTTTCTCAGAACAAAAAATATAAAAATGAAAATAATAATAAACCAATTAAATTATAGCAATTATCTCTTAAACAAGAAAATCTTAAAAATAATAATAATAATAAATTAATTAAATTATGACCATTATATTTTTTTTAACTAAACAAGAAATCTTATTTATTGACTGTTAAAAAATATAAGTAATATGTATTGACTGTCAACAATATGGCATCTTTTGTTGCTTGTTGTCAACTCTTGCATTTGTGTAGGAAACTTGGTATTTTACTCAATGGAGTTTAGGTCGCATATGAAAGTATATTATCTTATATGCAAGGATTTTATCTTTATGCTAAAAATAAACCTAGTAATCCATTCATATCAATGAATAATTTTGTCAATTATTTGTTAAATTATTTTTGGATTTTATTCATGGCATTAAGAGAGTGTTATCCCGTTGTAGTTTACAATCCTAACTTCATTGGTTGATGTGATGATTGGTTATTCTTTTATACAAGCATAGTCAAGTTTGGATTTATTATTGCAAGAAAAATCCAAGTGGAGTAACTCACATGCTATAAATCCAAGTGGAGTAACTCACAGTTGCGTTGAAATTGGTTAATAAAGTGGAAGGTGACCCTTATCCATTACCTCTAGGTCTCACTTGTGTTAGGGATTTATCACCTAAAATGAGTGTTTGGGAGGTAACACATTGTTATTGTTGGTCATGGGAAGGGGTTTCACAAAATACAACCATAAACCTTTTCTTCAAATAAGGATAATGATTTGATCTGCTAAGTAGGATATTTGGCCCCATTCATTCAAGGAAATGCCCATTTTGAAGCCATTGGTCTTAGTCCCAACAATAAGAAGATTGAAAGACTGAAGCCTTATATATTTCTCCTTTATAGGACCAAAGTGTAGAAGCCATAGGAAACTTTAGGAAAGGAGGCACTGGCCATAGAGAGGTGAGAACTTCTAAAAATACTTGAAAAAACCTGAAAAAGGAAATGATTTAAGAAAACATGAGCCCTTTAGTCACGAGAACTTGAGTGATGCCACTAGCCAATAATTTCAGATAAGATATAGAGTTAAGAGAGTAAGGTTACACATTCGTTGTAATATGATGTTAAGATTCACAAGTGAAAGTACGAGAATCTAAGCAAGTTCATATCTAATACATGATTTTCTGTTGCATCTCATTTGTCTAATTCCTTGTTGTTATGCTCTTGCAATCTTGTAGTTATCTCATCTTAATTTGATAAAAAATTTCTAATAAGCATATAAAAGTGATAAATAGACATTGGTATCGTTATTAATTTAAAAATGACTTTTATTTACCCGTGTTGTTGTATTCAACAAAAACATGTATGTCTCAAGAAACTGATGAATAGAATGAATGTAACACTATGCACACACTTTATTTGTATGTCTCTAGCAACTAATGAATAGAATGAATGTAACATTGTATAAACACTTTGATTGAATGTGAAAACTTTGATTGTATGTCTCCAACAGCTGATGAGTAGAATTAATATTTCAAATGAAAAATAGTTAGGGTTGATGTTTTTGATCTAGAATTGAATTGGTAGGGAAGATTGGCATGGATTGCGATCTCCCAAATTGAAATGTATGTTTTGGATTGATTTGTACATGATCCAATGGCTGATTATATATCATGGTTGATCCTTGTGCTTTCTTGTGTTTAATTCCTCAATTGAAAGGGGTTTTTTGTTTAATACTTGAATTGAAAGGGTTGGTGTCATTTATTGCATCCTCTAAACTAATTCCTAAATTGAATGGTGTCATTTATTGTCTTCAAAAGGTTGAATGGTTAAACACACATGTAGATATGGCCAACACACATTTCACATATTCTTGCGCAGGTGTTACCCAACAATGGGATGTGTTGCTCCAATGGAAATCAGTGGGTGACTGTTTGATGGGATATGTGTACTTTTAGATAGAAATCAATGGAATGTTTTGTAGTGCATTTTGACTTAATTGGTAATTCATAACTCAAGGTAGTTGGGCCAATATGTCTTGTAAACTTTTGATGTTAAGGCTTGGTGTTTGACAATTGTTTGTCCAATCAATATATGGGCCCATTTTGGACATATTTATATAACTTATATAACTTAATATAAATTATTTATGTGCATATTTTTTATGGTTCATGACGATTTTTTTATGGATGTGTGGGACCAGTACTATATCTAGTAGTGGTCCTTGCACAACAATAGAAGTCTCTCCCCTAATTGTTGGTGAAACTTGCGGTGTAACATGATATCTTGACATGTAGTGTTGGGCTCGGGGTTAACCCCGCGCCCCTGGTAGCCGACCACTGTCTCGTGCCTTGGGTGGACTGGGAGCCAGGGGTTAACCCCGGCCCCGACCCCCAATGAACATTATGTTAAACTTTAAATACGTATTGCATACTATGTTTTACAAGCACTACCAGTGGCGCAGTGGTAGAGCACTGCGCTGCCACCCTGAAGGTCCAACATTCAAGCCATATGGAGGCCCTGCCTGACAATACAAAATTTTACTATGTAGTCTGGAGGGCATGTGGCTTCTAGCTATTGGCCCACGTGGCCCTCCATCATTAGACCACATCAACGACCCCTCGACCAATCAAATTGCACCATTCTCGAGTCAGTTAGAACAAGACACTTGTCAATCAACCATTGGCCCACCAAATACACAGTCATGCCCATTCAAATGCCCAATCAGCATACCGACTGCTGATTGGGTGTACCTGCAACCTAGATTACAAATTTTTAGTTGTTTGTCAAATTGGTCAGAACGCGATATCGGGAGCATACGATATCAGTTTTGAGTGAAATGAGTTGTGTTGGATTCAGAGTGATGAGATCTTCATTTTGGTGCCAGTTTCGAGCTATTTTGATCCCTTGTATAATTCTTAGATTAGTTTATTTCTTATATAGGGTATAAGAAAGGGTTTCTCTCAATAATACCTCATTTGAATTTTTTTATAGTCTAAAATAGTCAAGCATTTACCATGAGATAGATAGTGTGGATATTTGGCAAAATGAGTTGATAAAGCTGTGATTGCGGGGTTTAATTGAGATTGACTCAAGAGGAAACCAAGCTGGATTGTAGGCTTTTTAAGGCAAACGTACTACATTATGTAGTTTTTGTTGGGTTTGCATCTTAATGTCTTACAACAAAATTAAAATATTTAAAATGAATAAAGATATTAAAGAGGTAATAATGTGTGTGTGTGTGTGTGTATATATATAGGAGCATGTGTTTTCTCCTAAGAGGTCATGTCAGTTTCAAAACCAGAGGGGGTAAAATATGTATGTCTTGGTAGACTCAGTAGTTAAATGATTGAGCTGTGGTGGGACAAGACTGGGTCCCTTGTCCCACAAACAAGGGGGTCTTATACACCAATTTGGTGTCGCAACCTTAAAATTAGATAATAATATTACTACAAAATTAGTAAGATGAGGAAATAAATTATATAAACTTTGATTAAAAAAATAATTAGATAGTTACATTAAAAAAAATACTCATATAAAAACCTCTCTTTCTTTTCTCAAAACAAAGAAATCTGAAAATAATAATAATAATAATTATCTCTTAAACAAGAAAAACAAAGAAATCTGAAAATAATAATAAAAACAATTATCTCTTAAACAAGAAAATCTTATAAATGATAATAATAATAAATGAATTAAATTATAACCATTATCTTTTTTTAAATCTTAATAATAATAATAATAATAAATTAATAAAATTATAACCGTTAACCTTTGTAAGTTGAAGAAAAATCATCCTCCTCGGTGGAACATTATCTATTTATAAACCTTGGGCTTAGATTGAACAAACCAGCAAGGCAACGAGCGACGAAGGAATAATACTTGAATTGAAAGGGTTGGTGTCATTTATTGCATGCTCTAAACTAATTCCTAAATTGAATGGTGTCAATTATTGTCTTCAATAGGTTGAATGGTTAAACACACATGTAGATATGGCCAACACACATTTCACATATTCTTGCGCAGGTGTTACCCAACAATGGGATGTGTTGCTCCAATGGAAATCAGTGGGTGACTGTTTGATGGGATATGTGTACTTTTAGATAGAAATCAATAGAATGTTTTGTAGTGCATTTTGACTTAATTGGTAATTCAGAACTCAAGGTAGTTGGGACAATATGTCTTGTAAACTTTTGATGTTAAGGCTTGGTGTTTGACAATTGTTTGTCCAATCAATATATGGGCCCATTTTGGACATATTTATATAACTTATATAACTTAATATAAACTATTTATGTGCATATTTCTTATGGTTCATGATGATTTTTTTATGGATGTGTGGGACCAGTACTATATCTAGTAGTGGTCCTTGCACAACAATAGAAGTCTCTCCCCTAATTGTTGGTGAAACTTGCGGTGTAACATGATATCTTGACATGTAGTGTTGGGCCCGGGGTTAACCCCGCGCCCCTGGTAGCCGACCACTGTCTTGTGCCTTGGGTGGACTGGGAGCCAGGGGTTAACCCTGGCCCCGACCCCTAATGAACATTATGTTAAACTTTAAATACGTATTGCATACTATGTTTTACAAGCACTACTAGTGGCACAGTGGTGGAGCACTGCGCTGCCACCCTGAAGGTCCAACGTTCAAGCCCTATGGAGGCCCTGCCTGACAATACAAAAATTTTACTGTGTATTCTGGAGGGCATGTGGCTTCTAGCTATTGGCCCACGTGGCCCTCCATCATTAGACCACATCAACGACCCCTCGACCAATCAAATTGCACCATTCTCGAGTCAATTAGAACAAGACACTTGTCAATCAACCATTGGCCCACCAAATACACAGTCATGCCCATTCAAATGCCCAATCAGCATACAAACTGCTGATTGGGTGTACCTGCAACCCAGATTACAAATTTTTAGTTGTTTGTCAAATTGGTCAGAACGTGATATCGGGAGCATACGATATCAGTTTTGAGTTAAACGAGTTGTGTTGGATTCAGAGCGATGAGATCTTCATTTTGGCGCCAGTTTCGAGCTATTTTGATCCCTTTTATAATTCTTAGATTAGTTTATTTCTTATATAGGGTATAAGAAAGGGTTTCTCTCAATAATACCTCATTTGAATTTTTTTATAGTCTAAAATAGTCAAGCATTTACCATGAGATAGATAGTGTGGATATTTGGCAAAATGAGTTGATAAAGATGTGATTGTGGGGTTTAATTGAGATTGACTCAAGAGGTAACCAAGCTGGATTGTAGGCCTTTTAAGGCAAACCTACTACATTATGTAGTTTTTGTTGGGTTTGCATCTTAATGTCTTACAACAAAATTAAAATATTTAAATGAATAAAGATATTAAAGAGGTAATAATGTGTGTGTGTGTGTGTGTATATATATATATATATATAATAGGAGCATGTGTTTTCTCCTAAGAGATCATGTCAGTTTCAAAACCAAAGGGGGTAAAATATGTATGTCTTGGTAGACTCAGTAGTTAAATAATTGCGTTGTGGTGGGACAAGAGTGGGCCCCTTGTCCCACAAACAAGGGGGTCTTATACACCAATTCGGTATCACGACCTTAAAATTAGATAATAATATTACTACAAAATTAGTAAGATGATGAAATAAATTATATAAACTTTGATTAAAAAAGTAATTAGATAGTTACATTAAAAAAAACACTCATATAAAAACCTCTCTTTCTTTTCTCAAAACAAAGAAATCTGAAAATAATAATAATAATAATTATCTCTTAAACAAGAAAATCTTATAAATGATAATAATAATAAATGAATTAAATTATAACCATTATCTTTTTTAAATCTTAAAAATAATAATAATAATAATAAATTAATAAAATTATAACCGTTAACCTTTGCAATTTGAAGAAAAATCATCCTCCTCGGTGGAACATTATCTATTTATAACCTTGGGCTTAGATTGAACAAACCAGCAAGGCAACGAGCGACGAAGGAATAATCTCCAAGGTAATTGTGTGATCTGAAATAGGGCGGCAAGCGAAGTAAAAATAGCGTTACCTGTGTGGCGATTTGACAAACAAGGAATCTTCTGGTTTCGCAAAAGGCTTCGTTGCACTGCAGCTTATACCCACGTGGAGGGAAAATCTGTAACATCTTCTTTTTTTTCGCTTGCACAAGGGTACAGAGTAGAGGTATTTACGTCCACCTATCCTCATATTACTGTACTGGTTCTGGGAAACCATTAATTTTCCTCTTATTCTTCTGCCTGTTAATTTAGTCCAAAGTTCAAGAAAATGTGGTATCCAAATTGCATATCACTGGTTCTGGGAAACCATATAGTACTTTCCTCTTTTTGTTTATGTTTATGTTCGTGACAGGTGCTTCTGTGTGCTCTCGTTGAACATCAAGATGGGCAAAGGCAGTAGGCTATGGAGACAAAAAGGTAATACGCCACACATTTGTGGAATGCTGAAAAGAGTAATTTAGAAGGCACTATTACAGAGCTGCAAACAAAGCATGAGTTGATGGGTAGTGAGATGGGATCACTGACCAAAGAAAACAGAGCATTGAAATCTGAGTTGAATGACTCTAAGAAGAGGAATCAGGAATTACTACAAAACATTGAAGACGACCGGCAATCGTGGGATGTGAAGAAGAGTAATTTGGAAGACAGTCTGGCAGCGCTGCAAACAACACATGATCAGCTGGCTGAGGAAAGAAGATCATGGACCCAAAAGAATAGAGACATGAGCATTGAAGTAGAATTCTTGAAGTGTCAGGTGAATGAAGGAGTCAAGCAACAGTCAGATTTAATTCAGCAGTACAAGGTAGCAGAACAACAGAATGAAACTTTACAAGAGGAGGTAAACAGAACCAAGTCTTTGTTTGAAAAGCAAAATAAAAAATTTACAGAATCCATTGTAGAAAATGGTAGACTTAACGAGCAGGTTAAGGAGTTGAGTAAATAATTTGGAGAGTTGCAAGGGACAAATGTCAAACTGATGCAGGAAAAGGATGCGCAGAGGATAGAATTTGAAGCACTCGCAGAAACTGCCAGGAAATATACAGAACTGGAGGAAAACCACTGTGAATCGTTGAAGCAAAACGAAGAACATAGAAAGAGGATTGAGGCATTGAATGAAGATTTGATGGTGGAACAGTCTAGAAATAAAGCGCTTGAAGAAGAATTGCTCTCAACAAAGTCCTCTTTGGAAGAAATAAAGAAATCTGCTGCCACTGGTGAAGTACAAATAGCCAATTTAAGGAGCCAGCTTTTAGCTGTCGAAGAGGAAAAAGATTCCAAACTCTCTGATATACAGAGACAACTTTTGGCTAGGGAGGAAGAGAAAAAGAGCCAGTTAGCGAGTTTGCAAGATCAACTTTCATTCAGTGCTGCTGGAAAAAAGATGCTGGAGGAGGAAAACAAGTATTTACAAACAAGAACATCAGTTTCAAAGGAAGAGAAGGTAAGACTTGAGGGAAGAGTAAGGGAGTTTCAAACAACCTTCAATTCTCTCAACAAAGAGCTTGAATCTTCTAGGGCCATTGCAGAGGAGAAAGAGCAGCAATTAGTTGATTTACGGAATCAGCATTCAGACCTTGTAGAGGTCAAAAAGTGTCTCGAGGAGAAAAATGACTCTTTAGTCACTGAATTGAACAAATGCACAATGGTTTCAGAAGAAAATATCCGTCTTCAGAGCAGAATAAGGGAATTGGAAATAGCTCTCAATTCTGCCGAGAAGGAAAATGATTCGAAAGAGAATCATCAGCCATTGATATTGGAACGTCACCCTCTACTGGCAAAGCCACCTGTAAATCGAAATGGAAATGGGAAGTCAAAACCAATTGAAAAGGTTGCAGAAACATCTGAAATTGAAAAATCAAAATGTGTGAATGAAAAAGGAAAGCCAAAGCCAAATGTAATGACTGAAAATCCAACACAAAAGCAGGTACCTCAGAAGCCAACTCTAAATCCACAAAAACAGGTTCCTCAGAAACCAAATCTAAATCCATCGCATGAAAGGCCTCAAAAGCAAAAAGAGAACCAGAGATCGAAAAAAATTAGATGAAGCAGAAGCAGAGATCAATTTTTTTTCTTAGTGTTAGATCTTCATATTGTTTTCATTGTTGTTGTTTTTGTGATGAATATGTATATGTTGTACATTGTTAGCAACTCCAACCATGGTGCTCCTGAGCCATTATGTTTTGATCCTCGAGATTTATTTGTGGTTTGTGAACTCAATTTATGATATTGGATTTGTTTATGGATATTGAATAAATTATTTGTTTGTAGTTTGTAAACTTAACTTATAAGATGAGATTAGATTTGTTTGTGGATATTGAATAAGTTATTTTATTATTTGTACATAAATTTTTTTTGCATTGATGAAACATATGTATTATCATTTTTATTTAGAATAAGTTATTTTATTATTTGTACATAGATCCTGCATTGATGAAATATATATTTGTATAATGATGAATTAGTTGTATTATCATTTTTATTATTTCTGCATAGATTTTATATTGATAAAATATATATTTCTATAATGAAATGAAAAGTATTATGATTGGTTAATGATTAAAGTAAGCAGTTGTATTATTATTAGTTTTAAGTTATTTTATTATTTGTATATAGATCTGGTATTGATGGAATATGCATTTGTATAATAATATTTTGAGTTTTTAACTGTTAAAGTGAGTAGTTGTATTATTATTCTCATTTTGAATGGATTATTTTATTATTTTTAATGATTCCAAAGAGAATCATCAGCCATTGATATCGGAAAGTCACCCTCTACCGGCAAAGCCACCTGTAAATCGAAATGGAAATGGGAAGTCAAAACCAATTGAAAGGGTTGCAGAAACATCTGAAATTGAAAAATCAAAATGTGTGAATGAAAAAGGAAAGCCAAAGCCAAATGTAATGACTAAAAATCCAACACAAAAGCAGGTACCTCAGAAGCCAACTCTAAATCCACAAAAACAGGTTCCTCAGAAACCAAATCTAAATCCATCGAAGCAAAAACAGAACCAGAGATCGAAAAAAATTAGATGAAGTAGAAGCAGAGATCAAATTTTTTTCTATGAATATTAGTGTTAGATCTTCATATTGTTTTCATTGTTTTTGTGATGAATATGTATATGTTGTACATTGTTTGCAACTCCAGCCATGGTGCTTGTAGTATCAGGGGAGCCATTATTTGTGGTTTGTGAACTCAATTTATGATATTGGATTTGTTTGTGGATATTGAATAAGTTATTTGTTTGTGGTTTGTAAATTCAATTTATGAGATTGGATTTGTTTGTGGATATTGAATAAGTTATTTTATTATTTGTACATAGATTTTTTTTGCATTGATGAAATATATGTATTATTATTTTTATTTAGAATAAGTTATTTTATTATTTGTAGATAGATCTTTTTTGCATTGATGAAATATATATTTATATAATAAAATGAAAATATTGTGATTGAAATATGTATTAGTTGTATTATCATTTTTATTATGTGTGCATAGAGTTTGCATTGATGAAATATATATTTTTATAATGAAATATATATTTGTATAATGAAATGAAAAGTATTATGATTGGTTAATGATTAAAGCAAGTAGTTGTATTATTATTAGTTGTAAGTTATTTTATTATTAGTATATAGATATGGTATTGATGGAATATGCACTTGTATGATAATATTTTGAGTTTTTAATTGATAAAGTGAGTAGTTGTATTATTATTTTCATTTTGAATAGATTATCTTATTATTTGTACATAGTATTTGTATTGATGAAATATATATTTTGATAATGAAATGAAAACTATTCCAAATTGTTAAATTGTGAGTAATTGTATTATCATTTTTATTTTGAATAGGTTATTTTATTATTTGTAAATCATATTGATGAAATATTTACTTGTCTAATATAAGATTAAGAAGTCATTTTCACTAATTTGAATGAAATATATTTGTATAATGTAAAATTCGTTAGCCTTCAAATTATTTTTTTGGATTTATTGTTCAATCACTTTTGCAATTATTTTTTGGATTTATTGTTCAATCACTTTTGCAATGTATTTTCCTTTGTGCCTTATCATTTTTATGATATTTGGATTTGACGAAGGTCAATAGAAGATATGCCAATTTACAATGGTGTGCTTGCATGAATTGGTCATTTAATGAAACACAAAAATATTTAGGAAGATTTTTAAGTAAATTGATTTGTATCCTTCTTGTTCCATAACAAAAAAAACATTTTCCTTGCAAATGGATTTCTATCAATTTTAAAAAGTAGGAATCTTAGAATGACATCTCTTTACAATATTGAAACAACAAGAATATAAATACATAAAGACAAATTATTCCATCTAAACTTGGAAAGAGGGCATAACCATTATAGATGATTTAGCATTTTCAAGTTGCCTATGTAGCAACCATGAATAAAACATTTGTTACATTCCATAATAATCTTTCAAATAGTGAAATACCCCTTATAATAAGGTTTAAAAGATGGTCACTAATACATAAAGTTTGTCCTTGTATGAAGGCTTTAAAGATCTCCCTAATCCAACCTCCAAATAGTGCATTACCTAATGTGATACATAAATCTTGGCCCTACATGCACCACCAAGAAAAGACCCTCTAGCGGAGGTTATAAAGGAGGTTTTTAGTGTTATAAATTAGCCAAAATTTTCAAAAAGGCATTTGCTACAACATCCATTTATGTTTACGGAGGTTTTGGCAGAGCTTTTAATGAAAATTCAACACAACTAAAAAAAAATGGGCGGCCAGAAGTTATTACGGATGTTTTTTCATTGTTGCGCTACTCTGGATTTAACGCACCAGTGCGTACATGAAGTCGACGCCCCGGGGCTTCCTTAGTCGAACGAATGCACTAGGACGTTTAGGTGTAAAACCACATGGGGTGTAGTGTTGGTCATACAACACACGGGGCCGGGGATTATTACAGATGTTTTTTCATCGCTGTGCTACTCTAGATTTAATGCACCGGTGCGTACATGAAGTCGACCCCTCGAGGCTTCCTCAGTCGAACGAACGCACCGGGACGTTTAGGTGTAAAACCACACGGGGTGTAGTGTTGGTCATACAACGGACGGGGCTGTTCTAATTGGTATTGGGATTTGTGCGATGCCCATAGGTTGTATCAATGCACTGGTGCTTATGCCTTTATGGCGCACCAGTGCGCCATATCATAGAAAGGCACCCAGATTTATAATTGGTGTTGGTATTAGTGCGATGCTCATGGATCGTACAAATATACTAGTGCTTATAAATATATAAATGCCCTGGTATGTAGTATCACACAAACGCACCAATATTTATAACTGGTATCGGTATTTGCACAATGCCCATAGATCGTACAACAGCACCGGTACGTATAGACACATAAACGCACTAGTCAAGAGTTACGTATCCCTTTTTCTTTCAATTGGGACACTATGTCCATTACATTCAACAAAATGTCTGATTTCACAGTCATATTTCAAAAAATAAAATGTCTTGCTTTGATATCCAAACATAGTGATCATCATTCTTCGCTTGATCTGCTGTCCTTGCTAGAGCTACTTCCATGACTTGGGTTATTTTCAGGAATGTTTTTTTCACAGTGTTGATTGTTTTCTTCTTCACCTTCCATCTACAAACATAAAAATAAATAGAAATGAGTATATATACATTGGTGAGAATAATGAAAATTGCAATATTAAATAATATACATCAATGTAAATCAAAAATAAAAATGATGTACCATAGCAACAATTGACTCATAAACTATACACATTCTTTCAAAACCATGTACCATGCCATCTTTCAAAATTTCATGTGTTGGCGCGGTTCCATACTTTGTTTTCTGCAATTTTTATACCCCATAATAAATCATATATTTAATATAAAAGATGTTTTTGTTCTATTAATTATTGACGGAGCTAAGTAAAACAAGATCGATAGATTCTTACAAATTCCACAATTAAATTCTGATAAGCCAACATATACTCACAAACCATATTTAACCCAATTTCAATCAATTCGTCTGATGGTTCTTCTTTGTATGTTAGCACCTGTTTGAAGACATTCAATGATGATTTTTGTAAAACTACTTTAAAAATACAAAAATGAAATCTGTTTAAGTTGTTATAAGGAAGTAACAATTACTTGTTGGAAATGTTGTCATTGATAGCAAAGGAATTGGCAAAGACAGGAGGAGCACCTAAACTATCCATAAGGCAAAAGAGACAGAGAGGTAGCAGAGGCAGCAGATGAAACAGAGGAATTAGAGACAGAGCAGTAGAATTGAATTTAGGGGTTTAATACAGTTGGCAAAGGAGATGACAAAAGGGAGAGCTGCTAGGAAGAGACAAGGTAATAGATTGAAGGAAAAATTGAATATCTGGCCAAGATTTGTATATGTTGATGAAGAACTGTGGAATTATGTTAAGTATGGTTGAGTAAATCTAAAATATATGACCTGTGTGATCAATTTCATAATGGGAATAGGATACCTACGATGCCCGGAGAGGAATGAAATCATTGTTGCAGAGTTAGGGATATGTGTATTATATGCGTATTGACTGATGTAATTCTTGTGTGGAATCCCCTGAACCTCTGTGTGAATAATCTTTGTAATGGAGTCGAATGATGTCCTGTGTAATTGGAAGGCTTGAATGATACTATGTATCTGATGAGGGAGTTGATGGGAGATGGCGCAGATTAATGGAGTAGCAGAACACTTGGTGACGACGGAACGCGAAGGTGGACGGAACTAGGATTAGAAAGGCAAAACCTCAGAGCACAACTTAATTATAATAATACATTAAAAAGGTGACAGAACCCTGTGTGGAAGAGCGGAACCATGACCAAGTGAACAGTGAAGGCGGTTTATGGTTTTCATCGCACCGCCTATGCGGAGCAAGCAGTATTTCTTGGTTGAGGAGCGATTCCATAGAGTGCTCGACACGAGTCCCTGTACGACTTCACAAAACCACTTTTCACTGTGCGCCATCGCACATTATAGTTTGACCCAGGATGCCCAGCGATATCGTTGAGCGCCATTGATGTGGGAAGGGCTCATCGGACGGTCATCATTTGTTGAAGGTGCGCGAAGATTAACACAGGTACGGTGGACCATCGCACGTTAACGTTTGGCATCGGAGGTCGAGCAATATGCATATACATCATTGATCTGGGAAGGGGTCATCGTTTGTTGAAGGTGCACAAAGATTAACACAGGTACAGCGGACCATCACACGTTAATGTTCGGCATCAGAGGTTGAGCGATATGCATATACGCCATTGATCTGGAAGCTTGCTAATCTAACGATGATCGGACGCTGGACTTGCGCGAAATTTACTTATGGTACCATCCGCGTATTTGATTGGCTATTGACTATATATGTGGGCCCGGGGTCAAAGTTTTATCGTAAGATTAATTTATTTGGAAGCGTTGGATATTTCTATAAAGTCCGAAGGGTTAAACTTTAGATATAAGGCTTGGGAATTCAAAAGTTGTAAATATATTTATTTGTCAAAAATTGATAAATAAATTAAAAAGAGATCAAAAAGCCCCGTGGGATAAACTAAAAGGAATACTGACAGAGGAATACCATTAGCAGTTCGTGGTTTTGACTCATGGTTTTTAATAAAGGCAAAACTATATAAGGAGAAGAAAAATAGAGAACGAGGTGCGCATCGTAAGGGTTGTGAATGAAAAATTTCTCCAAGGAATATCTGTATGGGCAAGCTCTGTTCTTAACTGATAAATCTTAAACTACGATGCACCCATGGATATAATGATATGATGATGATGAATCTCTGGTTTGAATGATGGACAAAATCATGAAGAACTGGTGTGAGTATACTGAATGAATAAATCTGGTGGCTTGCAAGGTATGTCGTGTGGAAACTGGTGGATCCAGTATGAAAATTGATGAAACGTGGTCCGCAGTGGTGCTGAGGGTCGAAGCCTTCAATCAGGGGTTGTAGCTCCCTTCCAGTGATAGCTGGTAAATGAGAGCAGGGGGTAGTAGCTCCCTTCCAAGAGAGGCTGGTAAACGAGAGCAGGCGGTAGTAGCTCCCTTCCAGGAGAGGCTAGTAAACGAGAGAAGATTGTAGCCTTCTGCAGGTGGGTGCCTGCGTGCTGGTATAAGTCTGCACCAGCATATATTGTAAGAAGTTTTCTCTATAATAAATATTGAAGACTGAGATTACAGCAGCGGTGGTTTTCTCCCGAATTGGGTTTCCACCTTAAATCATGGTGTTCATATGTGTTGTTTATGTTTGATGGTTTATTCTGTTATTTCTGTTCATGCTTAATTATTATCTGATGCAATGCTCTAAGTAAAGACATAATAAGATATCTGGACTTACATGTTGGATGCAGTACTGTAACATATGGTTTTCATAGAAAGAAAAGAAAATTTGTTCAGCCCTAAATACTGATTCACCCCCCCTCTCAGTATTTTTTCTACAATTGGTATCAGAGTAGGTCCTTCTGAAAAATCTTAGCTGCTAGAAGGAAGATCAAGCAAGATGAGAAATCAAGATGGAACAACATCTATCAGGCCTCCGCTCTTTAACAGAAACAATTTAATCTTCTGGAAAACAAGGATGAGATCCTATCTTCTGTCTCTGGGAGTAGAGGTATGGGCAATTGTTGAAGGAGGATATCAATATCCAGCTGCAGTACCAACAGATTCGACGGAAAGAAAGAATTATGAAACAAATGCAAAGGAGGTCAATGCTCTCTTGGGAAGTCTAACTGAATCAGAATTTGTCAAAGTCATGCAGCTGAATACAGCAAAGGCAATATGGGACAAAATCATTCTAAGTTATGAAGGTGATGCAAAGGTAAAAAATGCTAAACTCCAAACTCTCAGAATTCAATATGAGAATCTAAAAATGGATAATGAGGAGAGCATTGCCAATTTATTTTTACATCTTGATGATATTGTAAATCGTATGAGAAATCTGGGAGAAACAATAACCGAATCTACTTTGGTTGATAAAGTCTTAAGATCACTAATGACAAAATTTGAGTCAAAAGTTTCTTCTCTTGAAGAAAAGCAGGATCTTCAAAATCTTACTGTGGTGCAACTTCATGGCATACTAACTGCATATGAAATGAGAAGAGGAGGACCATCTGAAGTCAAAGAAGCAGTCTTTAGAACTTCTACAAAAGGGAAGGAAGTACAAAAAACAGAAGGATCAAGATATATCTCAGAAGAAGATGAGATAAACGTTGTAAAGAAACTTCAACTTGGCACAGGACGGTTCAGAGGTAAGCTTCCTTTCAAATTTTTTGATTGTGGAAGAGTTGGTCATTATGCTAATAAGTGTCCTTATAAAGAAACACATAAAAAGGGGAAGGAAGTAGCAAGAAGGAATAAGAATCGTTTTAGCACTAGAAATAGTTACTATACTCATGAATACAATGATGGGTTATCTGATAGTGAGGAAGAATGTGAACAAGATCTTAGACTTCTCATGGAATTTGAAAAAGAATATAGAGAAGAAAAGGACACTTTTGTGGATGCTCTAGAAGACAGTTATTTTCTTGATGAAAGCAATAAACTCAAAATTTGCTTAGAAGAGAGCAAAATAACCATAGAAACTTTGAAAAATCAGCTTGAAGAAAAAGAGAAACACAATGAGAAATTAGAGTGTGAAGTAGTAAGTTTAAGAAAAGAACTTGAGAAAGTAAAGACTCTGAATCTTAGATTTGCTAAAGGATCTGAAACCTTAGGTGAGATTATCAAGGTACAATGTTCTCCTCTTATAAAGACAGGTCTTGGATATATTGAAGAATCTTCTCAGGCTTCAGCACCAAATTATCTAAAAGCAGTTACAGCTGGTTTACAACATGATGCCACTCAGCAAGGGAATAAAGAATCTTTACAGGTAAAGCATGATCATCTCAATTCAAAGAACACTAACAGGAATGTCTTTCAAAGAAACACCAATCAACAGGTAAATTCATTTAGAATATTTTATGATCGCAAAAATTTCTTCTTCAATGGACAATGTTTCTCATGTCACAATTTTGTTCATAAAGTTGTTCAATGTGTAGCATATAAAACTATCATGACAAGAGAAGCAAGAAAGAAAAGGATTGATATTGAAACAAAGAAGAGCACCTATATCAACTTTTCTCCTCTTCAAAATGAAGTTGAATGTGCTTATTGCAATAACTTTGGCCATGAAGAATCTGAATGTAGGAGCAAATTTCAGCCAAAAGAACATGTTCCTTCAAGCTCCAAAGTATGGAAAAAGAAGGAATTACTAGCTGAAAATTGTGGCATAGCGTTGTTTGCAGAAGATGAAGAAAACCAATGGTACATTGATAGTGGATGCTCAAGACACATGACAGGTCATAAAACCAAACTTCTTGCATATAGTGCTCTAGAAAAAGAAAAGAATGTTACATTTGGAAATGATACTCCTGCAGTCATTAAGGGAAAAGGGTCAGTTTTTCTAAAAGAAAAGGTGAAAGCTAATGAAGTCATGTATGTGGATGTATTAAAGCATAACTTGTTAAGTTTAAGTCAAATGTGTGATCAAGGAACTGAAGTTGTATTTAGTTCAAAAGAATGTGTGGTACATGATCTTGATACAGGTAAAACAATTATAAAAGGAAAAAGAACTCCAAGCAACCTGTATGTATTAAAGAGCTGAAAAGAACAATGTTATTTGAGTAAATCTTCAAAAAATTGGCTATGGAATAGAAGGTTGGGGAATCTGAGCTTCTCTCAAATCAAAAAATCAAGCAGACTTAAAGCTGTTCGTGATCTTCCCAATATTACTCTACCTGAAAATATCATATGCAAATCTTGCCAATTCGGTAAGCAAACAAGAGTACAATTTAATGCCAAGGAAGGATCATCAAGTAAGCCTCTTGAACTCATTCATACTGACATATGTGGACCTATGAGGAAAAATTCACCACGTGGTGAAGAATACAATATCTTATTCATTGATGATTTCTCTAGAATGTGTTGGATTGGGCTGCTTAAACACAAAGATGAATCATTTGAGAAATTTCAGATCTTCAAAGAACTAGTTGAGAATGAATTAGATCTAAAAATCAAGTGTCTTAGATCTGATCGAGGAGGATAATATACATCCAATGAATTCCTTGAATTTTGTGAACAACATGGCATAAAAAGACAGTTTTCTGTAGCTGGCACTCCACAACAGAATGGCGTTGCAGAAAAAAATGAACAGAACCGTTCAACAAATGGCTAGAGCTATGCTTGATGATTCTGGAACACCTAACACATTTTGGGGAGAAGCAGCATATATAGCAGTAAACATTCTCAACAAGGCACATGTTCGTGTAAATAGTGATAAAACTCCATATGAACTCTGGTATGGTAATCCTCCCACTATAAAGCATTTTCGAATTTTTGGAAGCAAATGATTTATCAAAAATAATGATGAAAAACTTGGCAAGTTTGACCCCAGAGCAGATGAAGGAATATTTCTTGGTTACTCCTCTAGGAGTATGGCATATAAATGTTACAATAAAAGACTTCGGAAGATTGTTGAATGTATTGATGTTGTTATTGATGAGTCTCCTGCGGCTCCAAAAGAAGAAAAGAAAACAACAGATGAAGATGATGATGACACGTATCCTTCTACATCAAATAGTAATGATACAAACAGTGAACCCAGTGAAGAACTCGAAGATGATTTTTCTAAAAAGGCTCCATCCAGATATGTTCAAAAGAATCATCCAGAATCTCAAATTTTGGGAGAAAAGAGATCAGGTGTACAAACAAGAAGGACTCTTGTGGGATCTTCTAGCAATCTGGCATTTCTGTCCACTATTGAACCTCACAGTGTTAGTCAAGCTAGCAAAGATGAATGTTGGATTCAAGCCATGAATGAAGAGATTGATCAAATTGAAAAGAATCACACTTGGGAATTAGTACCAAGACCTCATGAAAAAAATGTCATTGGAACTAAATGGATATTCAAAAACAAGTTAAATGAGAATGGGGATGTTATAAGAAATAAAGCTAGACTTTTTTGCAAGGGGTATGCTCAACAAGAAGGTATAGACTTTGAATAAAAAATTTCTCTTGTAGCCAGACTTGAAGCCATAAGAATGTTTCTTGCTTTTTCAAGCTTCCAACAAATCAAAGTTTATCAAATGGATGTTAAATCTAGTTTTCTCAATAGTGATCTAGAAGAAGAAGTTTATATAGAACAACCAAAAGGATTCATTTTGGGAAATGATGAAAAACTTGTTTGTAGACTTAAAAAGGCTCTATATGGTCTCAAAAAAGCTCTAAGGGCATGGTACTATCGTCTTAACAAATATCTTCATCAACAAGGATTTTCAAAAGGGTCTGCTGATAGCAACTTATACACAAAAACTGAAAATGACAAACTATTGATTGTGGTTGTATATGTTGATGATATCATTTTTGGAAGTAATGAAGAGTCTATGAGTCAAAAATTTGCTTCTGATATGCAACAAGAATTTGAAATGTATTTACTTGGGGAACTAACATTCTTTCTTGGATTGCAAGTGCAACAAGCAACAGATGGCATTTTCTTATCACAAGCAAAATACCTCAAGCAAATCCTGAAGAAGTATGGCATGGAAGATTGCAAACTTGTAAGTAAACCAATGATAACTGGATGTAATCTCAGTTCTAGTGATGATTCCCCCACGGTGAATCAACCAAAATATAGATCTATTATAGGAAGTCTACTTTATCTCACTAGGACAAGACCAGACATTATGCATGCAGTTGGGATTGTTGGACGATTTCAAGCCAATCCAAAATATTCTCACCTTCAGGTTGTGAAAAGAATATTCAAATATCTACAAGGAACTCAAGATTTTGGACTATGGTGTCTAAAGAATGCTGATCTTACTCTTCATGCATACACTGATGCAGATTGGGCTGGAAGTGTTGATGATCGGAAAAACACTAGTGGTGGTGCATTCTATATGGGGCCCCGGTTAGTATCTTGGTTCAGCAAGAAGCAAAGCTCCATTGCCTTATCTACAACAGAAGCAGAATATGTGGCTGCAGCATCATGTTGCACTCAACTTCTCTGGATGATGCAAACTCTACAAGAATTTCAAATCAAATGTTCACCTCCTATATCCATTATGTGTGATAATACAAGTGCCATCAATATCTCAAATAATCCTGTTATGCATTCCAAGACCAAGCACATTCCCATCAAATATCACTTCTTACGTGAACAAGTGCTTGAACAAAAGGTAAAATTGGAGTATGTTTCCCCCAAAGAACAAGTTGCTGATATATTTACCAAACCTCTATCTAGGGAAGCGTTCGAATATCTCAGACAGAAATTGGGAGTAGTCTTTGCCATGCAGAGGATTAGGTCTACTTAAATACAGAAGATTAAATTGGTTGTGAGGTGCTGTTGGGCATCTCTGAATACACAGGCTAAGGGGGAGCATTGGTCATATGAAAAGGATGAATTGTTGGTCATATTATGTTTGAAGATGCAGCATGATCTCAGGGGGATCATGGCATTGTCAGTTCAAAGGATCTTGATCAAACTCTTTTCCATTGATGTCAAAGGGGGAGGAAAAGCAACAAAGGGCTTCTATAAGGCCATCAGAGGAAGAGTATTGCCATCAATGCCAAAGGGGAAGATTGTTGGAAATTTTGTCATTGATGGCAAAGGAATTGGCAAAGACAGGAGCAACACCTAAACTATCCATAAGGCAAAAGAGACAGAGAGGTAGCAGAGGCAGCAGATGAAACAGAGGAATTAGAGACAGAGCAGTAGAATTGAATTTAGGAGTTTAATACAGTTTTCAAAGGAGATGACAAAAGGGAGAGCTGCTAGGAAGAGACAAGGTAATAGATTGAAGGACAAATTGAATATCTGGCCAAGATTTGTATATGTTGATGAAGAACTATGGAATTTTGTTAAGTATGGTTGAGTAAATCTGAAATATATGACCTGTGTGATCAATTTCATAATGGGCAGAGGATACCTACGGTGCCCGGAGAGGAATGAAATCATTGTTGCAGAGTTAGGGATATGTGTATTATATGTGTATTGACTGATGTAATTCTTGTGTGGAATCCCCTGAACCTCTATGTGAATAATCTATGTAATGGAGTCGAATGATGTCCTATGTAATTGGAAGGCTTGAATGATACTCTGTATCTGATGAGGGAGTTGATGGGAGATGGCGCAGATTAATGGAGTAGCGGAACACTTGGTGACGACGGAACACGAAGTTGGACAGAACTAGGAGTAGAAAGGAAAAACCTTAGAGCGCAACTTAATTATAATAATACATTAAAAAGGTGATGGAACCATGTGTGGAAGAGCGGAACCATGACCAAGTGAACAGTGAAGGCGGTTTATGGTTTTCATCACACCGCCTATGCGGAGCAAGTGGTATTTCCTGGTTGAGGAGAGATTCCATAGAGTGCTTGACACGCGTCCTTGTACGACTTCACAAAACCACTTTTCACTGTGCACCATCACGCGTTATAGTTCGACCCAGGATGCCCAGCGATATCGTTGAGCACCATTGATCTAGAAAGGGTTCATCGGATGGTCATCATTTGTTGAAGGTGCGCGAAGATTAACACAAGTATGGCGGACCATCGCACATTAACGTTCGACATCGGAGGTCGAGCGATATGCATATACGTTGTTGATCTGGGAAGGGGTCATCAGACAGTCATCATTTGTTGAAGGTGCGCGAAGATTAACACATGTAAGGTGAACCATCACACGTTAATGTTCGGCATTGGAGGTCGAGCGATATGCATATACGCCGTTGATCTGGAAGCTTGCTAAACTAACGGTGGTCGGATGCTGGACTTGCGCGAAATTTACTTATGGTACCGTGCGCGTATTTGATTGGCTATTAACTATATATGTGGGCCCGAGGTCAAAGGTTTATCGTAAGATTAATTTATTTGGAAGCGTTGGATATTTCTATAAAGTCCGAAGGGTTAAAATTTAGATATAAGGCTTGGGAATTCGAAAGTTGTAAATATATTTATTTTTCAAAAGTTGATAAGTAAATTAAAAAGAGATCAAAAAGCCCCGTGGGATAAACTAAAAGGAATACTAACAGAGGAATACCATTAGCGGTTCGTGGTTTTGACTCATGGTTTTTAATAAAGGAAAAACTATATAAGGAGAAGAAAAATAGAGAACGAGGTGCACATCGTAAGGGTTGTGAATGAAAAATTTCTCCAAGGAATATCTGTATGGGCAAGCTCTGTTCTTAACTGATAAATCTTAAACTACGATGCACCCATGGATATAATGATCTGACGATGATGAATCTCTGGTTTGAATGACGGACGAAATCATGAAGAATTGGTGTGAGTATACTGAATGAATAAATCTAGTGGCTTGCAAGGTATGTCGTGTGGAAACTGGTGGATCCAGTATGAAAATTGATGAAACGTGGTCCGCAGTGGTGCTGAGGGTCGAAGCCTTCAGTGAGGGGTTGTAGCTCCCTTCCAGTGATAGCTGGTAAACGAGAGCAGGGGGTAGTAGCTCCCTTCCAGGAGAGGCTGGTAAAAGAGAGCAGGGGGTAGTAGCTCCCTTCCAGGAGAGGCTGGTAAATGAGAGAAGGTTGTAGCCTTCTGCAGGTGGGTGCCTGCGTGCTGGTATAAGTCTGCACCAGCATATGTTGTAAGAAGTTTTCTTTATAATAAATATTGAAGACTGAGATTACAACAACGGTGGTTTTCTCCCGAATTGGGTTTCCACCTTAAATCCTAGTGTTCATATGTGTTGTTTATGTTTGATGGGTTGTTCTGTTATTTATGTTCATGCTTAATGTTTATCTGATGCAATGCTCTAAGTAAAGACATAATAAGATATCTGGACTTACATGTTGGATGCAATATTGTAACATATGGTTTTAAGAGAAATAAAAGAAAAATTGTTTAGTCCTAAATACTGATTCACCCCCCCTCTCAGTATTTTTTCTACAATACTCACAAAATTAGAGATCAACCCTTTTCATCCTTGTCATCTTGTTTTATGTGTTGAATGGGTTCCATTTTCTTTTCTTTTCTGCAAGAAAATTCTTGAAAATTAATATTTAATGCTAAATTGTTTATTTATTGTACCTAATGATCGAAAAATTCAATGATTACATATTACATTTGAAGCACGTTGTTGTTGAGATGGCTCCTCCTGTGATGCAATTTTGTCCATTTCTTTGACCATCTCCTTGTACATATTTTTGGACATTCCTACTAGCATATTTCTGATATCAGCTCGTTCATCTTTTGAGATTTTCATAATATTCCTAAAAATGTAACATGACAATAAAATATTTAATTTTTATATTGATATATGAAAAGTAAATATAACAAAAGTGATATTTATAAATAATTCTAGATAAACATTTAAATGAATATTACTTTTTCATTCCTTCTTTTTTGTTGTTGTATGTTTTTGCTATTAAAAGTCTGACGTGTTTCATTGACTAATTCTTTGGAAACTCTTCTTGTAGTTTAGATAAAATTTGGTTCTTGGAATCATTGGATTGATTTTAGTATTGTAAGTGGAAATAACGTCTATACATTCGTTCCACTAGATCCCTCAAACTTTTGTAAAAAATTCCCCCCCTTTTGTTAACTTCTAGCACCACTCCAGATGAGCTAAGGAGAAATTCGTTTTCATTTGCATGTTCCATTTTTTTTCTTTTCTTAGAACAACATTCCTTTTCTAAGTTGTTTGTCCTTGTAGAAAATTAAACAGATGTGAATTATTAGATTGTTTGACACATGTTATCTAATAATTTTAAGTATATTATTAATGATAATTAAAAAAAAACTCATATTGGATCAATAGTATTTTTTCATTCACCTAATTCATCCTTTTGCAAGTTTTCCATTAAACTTTTATGCTCTTTTGGTCCTAGATCATAAATAATCATATCGAGCTTTGTCATTTTGTGGCTCTGCATGATACATAGTAAACAATACATATTAGTTAAACTTACATATAATTCAAAAATAATATTTTTTATAAAGAATTTACAAAGAACTTGCCTTTTTTTCTTTTCTTGATGTGTTAATAGTATTTTTGTTACTTGATCTCTTGTTAGTCATTTCTTTATCAATCTGAAACCTGTACCATATCATTCATTAATATATTTATAAATAAATTCTAAACTTTTCAGGTAGAAAATAAATCTCAAGACACCGGCATGCCTTTCATGAGGTATGCACCGCAGCCGATGTGTGAGTATATTACAAACTCACCACAAAACAGTATAACAAACCGCATGGTGCATTGGGTATTATAAACACACCACGAAAACAGTGTAATAGACCGTACAGTGCATGGGGTCTTAAAAACACACCACAAAAACGGTGTAATACACCGTACGGTGCTATCCTCATTACATGGAGCACTAGTGCCCTATTTCAGATATGGCGCACGGATTTAGAAAAAAAAAATCAATTTTTTTACTACACATTACTTGCGCGGTGCACTGTATAATACAGCGCACTGGTGCGGTAGCGTGCGTAGGGCGTACCTATAAAGAAAAATCCATTTTTTCTAAAAATTCACGCAATGGCCAAACGGATTGGGATTCGACTATGCAAGTCGTCCCGTGGGTTCGACATCAATATAAAATGAAAAACCCTAATTATGAAATCACAAAAATAGAGAGAAGAAAGGGAAAAAATAAAAAAACGAAGGGTTTAGGGTAAAAATGGATAAAACTGCAGAGAAAGTAAAAAAACTACAAAAAAAGTAAAAAAAATAATCAAATTTAATCACGAGATGGTTTAAAATTCTATGATACACGGTTTGAATCACCAGAGGTTTGGTTTCTGATTGTCTGAATACTTCTGTTCGAACGTATTTCACTACTCCATAGTGCCCTCATGCTCTCTTGCTCCAGGTTTGTCTCCTGCAAATATCTGGCTGAAAACTTTAGCAAAAATAGTGAAATAATGAAAAGTGTTTTGTATTTAAAGAATTATTTTATGAAATTAGATTTTTGAAAATATTTTTCCGCCCATTTTTCAAATTGCCGCTTTTTTTTCACTTAAAGAAAATAGAGTTGTGTTTTTTTTTATTTGTGTTTATTCGTTACCTGTGCAGAAGAGTCAGAAAGCACTGGTGCGTCTTCGTAATACAACACACTGGTACGCATTATGATGCTAAGCGCACCAAACTGTATAAAGTTCTTTTTTTTTTGTATGTAAGATCATAATAAAATAATGATAATTCTAAAGTACATGAATTTATTTTCATTATTTTCTAAACTTTAATATGTTACAAAAATTCATATTATTCTAGATTTGTTATTTTACAATTATTTTCAAATTTACAAATTTAAATATTTTAATAAATTCATTTCACATTAATAAAATTAAAATTTTACAAATATTTTACATACAATTACAATTAAAATTACATTTACAATTTTACATAGAATTACGTTTACAATTACAATTACAATTTTACAATTATTTTACATACAATTCAATTAAAATTAATATTTTAGAATTTTACATATGATTTTTTTTTTTTTTTTCACAATGTCGGATGATGGTTTGTTATATTCAAAAGAAAATTGGAGGGAGACAACGCTCCAGATTTACAATGCGGTTCTGCTGTATACATTGCCACCAGTTGTTGCAGGTTATGCCATATTCAGCTTTACATTCAGCTTTACATCTTGAATCAGTCGCTGCGCAGAGGAAAGAAGTAGTGTAGATTCTGACAAACTGCCAGAGAATGAAACAGGTTTTACACTTCATGGATTGGTTTTACAGATATGTCGTTGTTGCCGCCTGTTGAGAGAGGGATAGCGCTGCTTGTCTATTTCCATTTGAAGATTGCTTGGTGTATTTTGTTTTTTCTCCGGAGCAGATGGCATACTTGACAGGAACAGATCCAGGCTTGTGAGAAGACAAAAACTGTGGCAGAGGAGCTCTGTCTGTGGGAGCAGAATCGCAGGTTTCATGGGGCAGTATCCAAGGTGCTTATGAGATCGATAGAGAGGAGATGAAAATGGCTCGGCTGGATGAAGAGAGCATTCATTTGGGCATGAGTTATTAATAAAACAAAAAGCGCAGAGTTTGATGGGTATTAAAGCGTTTAAAGCAAACCAGAGAGGGTTGGGATTTGTTGCAGGGGAGGTAATCTCAGTGGGGGTCAGCGCCATTGGACAGGAAGCAGGGGTTCGAAACTTCGCAGAGGAGCTAGGTAAAGATCTCCGGAATCCAAAGTCAATGAACAGCTGAGGGGTGGATCTGATTTGGGAGTGAGTCCAAGTCATGGCAAGAAGTAGTGTTGGTCGGAGCCATTGCACCTAAGGGTTCCGACAGAGTGGGAGCAAGCTTTATTAGCCAAAACATCAGCAGATTTATTGAGAGATCGGAGAACGTGGTAATAATGATTGCCATTCATCTTTTGGTCCAAGGAGTGGCAGCGTTCAATAATTTGCTGCAGGGGCAGATTTTGGGCTTTTTTGTTGCTATTCATCAAACCAATGACTATGGAGGAGTCTCCAAATATGATAGCCTTGTTTATACCAAGCTTCAGTAGTTGTAGCATGCCTTGAAGGAGGGCGAAGGCTTCAGCCCTGCTGTTTGAAGCTGAGCCCAGACCCCATTCATACTCAGATAACAAATCTCCATTACCATTGCAAATAAAACTGCCAGCTCCAGCCCTTCTTGGATTAGATTTGGAAGCCCCATCGAAAAAAAGATAGTGGATGTTGCATTTCCTGAGCCAGCTAGCAAATTCTTCCTCTTTCATCCTTATTTTCCATCTACATCTGGAGCTGTTTCTGCTGTTGGGGTCATTGCTGTTATGTTTTATGTTGCTTTTGTTTAGAATAGGCCCAATGTAACTCCTTTCTTCGACAGTTAGGTCCAATACCTTAAGGTTCGCGTGACATTTGGTGGACAGAACTTCCAAGTTGAGGTTCCATGCTTTATTGTATAGTTTTCTAACAGCAGTTTCTTTACCTTTGAATATCATTCTGTTTCTTGCCAGCCAGATGTTCCAAAGGATGGTACAGGGCAAGGCATTCCATACTCATCGAGAAATGTTGTTTGCTTTTTTCCCCCACGGATAACTTTTTTTCCATATGTGAAGCACTTCAGAGATGTTAGTGCCCAGCTCCCAGGGGGGGATTGTGACTCCGAAAAGCTTCCTTCCAGCATGCTGAAGCAAAAGGGCAGTCTATAAAAAGATGCTGACTTGTCTCTTCTTCACTTTGGCAGTTTGGACAGCGAGATGGTCCATTTATTCCTCGCTTTCTGAGGTTCTCTGCAGTGAGGGCTTTCCCTCTTAGGAGGATCCATAAGAAGAATTTGATTTTTGGGAGAGTTTCTGCCTTCCAGACAATTCTCCAGTGTGCCCATATTGCCATGGGATACTCGTTAATGCAGATCTGGTGATAAGCAGTCTTAATAGTGTAACTTGTGCTTGAGGGGTCCCATTGAAAGTCATCAGCAAGGTAGCGCTTGGAAGGGGCAATACCATGAAGGTAGACTTTCAGGGTGTTGAGACTGATTTCTATATCTGTAGGTATATTAGGGAAGGACCAACCTTTCCAGGCATGAGAGTGAGTTTCCCATTGTGATATCTGATCCAGAGTTTGAATCCCTGCACTGCTAAAGAGAGCAAGAATCTGTTGAGTTCCAGGTCTTCGATTTATGGGTTGTTGCCCCAATACTTTATCTTCCCCAATTCTGATGTAGCTACCTCCTTTGGGCACTTTGGAAGTGTTTTGAGCAATAAGTGGTATAGCTTTTTTGCACATCCTCCAAATTTTTGAGCATGCTTTGTTTGGGAGCTCATGGTCTAAGAGCTGGTGCCTTGGGTAGTCAAGATATTTTTTTTCTAGAACTGCTTTCCACCAAGCATTCCTACCAGATATAAGTCTCCAAACCAGCTTGCCAGCAAAGGCAAGATTTAGGAATTTAGAAGATCTGATTCCCAGCCCTCCGTTCTCACATGGCTGAGTGACCTGCTTCCAGCTTACCAAGTTGTATTTCTTTTTTTCCGTTCTCCCTCCTTGCCAAATAAAATGTCGAAGAAGAGCATCCATTTTGGAATGAAGATTGGCAGGGGCTTGTAAAAGTGTAAAACAGTACAAGGGCAGGGAGGAGAGGCCAGCTTTAAGAAGAGTTATGCGTCCTGCAGGATTAAGCCAAAAGGTTCCCCAATGCTTTATCTTCCTTTTCATCTTGTCGATGATAACTTCCCAGGCAGTAGTTTTCAAGTTGCCGACACTCACAGGCATGCCCAGATATGTAAATTGCTCCCAATTCAGCTTACAAGGAACCCCAAAGGTTGTAGCGATCCTATGGAGAACTTGTGTTGAAGTGTTCCACCCATAAATACAGCTCTTAAGGTAATTTATCAGGCCTCCAGAGTAGCGCATATATTTATCTAGGAGAGCTTTGAAGCGGCGGGCGATGATGTTTGAGGCTCCCCCCATTAGCAGAGTGTCGTCAGCAAACTGAGAGTGATTGATGTTTTTTACCCCATTGTCAAACTTGATCCCGGTGATGAGGCCCATGCGATGATTATAATCCAGAGCTCTACTAAAAGATTCAGCCATTAAAATAAAGAGATATGGCGAGAGGGGGCAGCCTTGTCTAAGACCGCGGGAGGATTGAAAGGATGGTCCAAGTCTACCATTGAGAAGAGGGGAGATCCAAGGTCCTGTAATGCAGGCTTTGATAAGGCTGATGAAGGGAGTGGCAAATCCCATCTTTTCAAGCACAGCAAGAAGAAAGGAGTGCCTGACACGGTCAAAAGCATTGGCTAAGTCTAACTTTAAAATGAAGCCTTTCTCATTTTGGGTTTGACTGGAATGAATAGCCTCTTGGACAAGAAGAATGGAGTCCGAGATTTGCCTATTGGCCATAAAACCCCCTTGGTTTTCAGATATGAGAGTGGGAAGGATAGGCTTTAGGCGAGTGGCCAATATTTTTGTCAAAATTTTGTAAGAAGAATTGCATAAAGAGATAGGGCGAAAACGAGAGAAGGTCAAAGGTCGATTTTCTTTAGGGATAAGGGCAAGGTGGGTTGCATTTGTGAACCCTCCAATTTTGCATTTACGTTGAGTCCATGTTAACATCTTGACAAGGTCCTTTTTAATTATTCCCCAGTATGATCTGTAAAAGCAGATTGGGAAGCCATCTGGTCCTGGGGCTTTCTCTGGCTGAAGGGCCCATATGGCATCATGTACTTCATCTTCATTGATTTCCTTAATCAGATCTGCATTAATGTCATCATTGATTCCTTTGGGCAAATGCTGAAGGAGGTCTAAATAATCCTCTATATTCTTGGTCTCAGTTAAGAGATTGCTGTAATAGGTTGAGGCAGTTTGCTTGACAGCTTCTTGAGTTTTTTGAAGGCAACCTTCCTCATCATTGATCATGGTGATGTTATTTCTGATTTTCCTGATTGTTGCTTGCTTATGGAAAAAAGCTGTATTTTTGTCTCCACCTTGAAGCCAGAGCTGTCTTGATTTAATTCTCCACTTCTGTTCTTCTTCTCTATTAACCTGGTACAGCTGATAATATAAGTCATTTTCTAATGCTTTATCCTCATGGGTCAGCCCATTCTCCTCTATTCTCCTATGATTTTCTTTCAATTTATTTTTCAGCTCAATTTTGACAGCTTCTGGTTCTTTGTAATTCTGCTTCACCCAATCCTTCAGGGCATGTTTTGTATTCTTCAGTTTGCATTCCCAAATAAACCCTGGTGATCCTTCTATGTGATTTTGCCAAACTGATTTGACAATCAGATCCACAATGGGATTGTTGCGCCAAAGAGGGTTGTATTTGAAAGGCAAAGGCCCCAAGGGGCAATGAGCTTCAAGGATAATGCTAATGGGGTAGTGGTCGGAAGCCAAATAAGGCAGAATTTCAGCATGAGCAGTAGAAAACTCAGAGAGGAGAGAGGTATTTACCAGAATTCTATCAAGGCGCTCCATTATGTTGTCTTTGCCCAGCCTGCGGTTGTTCCAAGTGTACCTCCGATTTTTTGGGATGATATCTACTAAGTCACTTTCTTGCATAATGTTTTCCAGCTTTGCTCTGTTTGGATCATGTGTAAATATGCCTCCTTTTTTTTCATTGGCATGTAATATAAGATTTATATCACCCCCAAGGATGATGTTTCTGTTGTCTTCAGCTTGGATGTCTTCTTGTAAAGTGTCGCAGCACTGCTCTTTGTCTCTGAAATGATTCGGTGTATAAATGTTGTAAATAACTATTTTCTTTTGCTTTTCTTGGCTTTCTAAAATGACTTTAACCCAGTGAGGATTAATAGTTTTGGATGTGCATATCCAGGTATTTTTGTTCCACATGGTGGTGATACCACCGGAAGCTCCTCTTACTTCACATGTTTGTCCCTCATAGTGTCTGAGCTGTTCTATAATTCTTGTCATCTCTTGTAAACCTTGCTTTGTTTCCTGTATCATTACAATTCCTGGCTTCTCATGGTATGTGAGATCTTTCAGGGCAGCAATTTTTGAGGGGTGCCCCAGTCCCCTACAGTTCCAAGATATAACTTTCATCATTGAGTATTGGAAATTCGGAGGGATGCTCGTCCCCCTTGCTCCTTGTGTGCTGCTTCTTTGCTATTTTGACTCAATATGTAGGTTTCTATGGGGTTTTGAGTTCCCATAGCAATGTCTTTTTGAGCATTTTCATCTCTCTGCTGCTTGCTTGATTTCCTACCAGGCCCTTTTTTTGGGATTCTTGATTGACTCCATGCTCTTTCGAGGAGCTTCTAGTAGATCGAGGTGGGGGGGGGGTCTGGAGAATGGGAGGGAGAGGAGTGAGAAAGGGAGTAAAGGATGGGAGGGTCATTTTCAATCAGGGGTTCATTTTCAGGGATAGAGAGGGAGCCAAAGGGATTTGAGGATATCAGGGGAGGGTCAGAGTTTGGCCCCGGGGTGGGGAAGATGGGTGGGCCAGGAGGAGAGGAGGGGGGAGGGACTGTTGAGGAGGAGGCTTTGGGCTGAGCGGAGAGGGGGTTAGGCTTGGGAGGGGCAGATTTGGGAGGAGCCTCTTCATGGATTTCTTTCGCGCCAGAGGTTGTCTTCTTTTTTTTAACAGTTTCCCATTGCTCTCCAGATTGAGCAGGTTCATCATTAACTATTTTTTTACAACGATTGGCAAAATGACCGTACTCGTGACATACCTTACATTTAAATGGAATTTTTTCGTAGTCCAGTTGCTGAATATGCGTCCACTCGTCCACCTTTAGTTTGATTGCTTCTGGAAGACCCTTGCCTAGGTCTACTTCAACACATATACGCGCACATGCCTGCATGTTATCCTTGGGCTCGCTCTGATCAATGTATTTTCCAACAGCATTGCCAATAGCTCGGACCGAGTCATCTCCCCAGCAGTGGAGTGGGAGATGTGGAAGACGAACCCAAACCGGAACAGCATTAGGGACATCCAGCTCAGGATCGAAGTCTGGTGTCCATTTGTTCAGATATAATCCACGAGAGTCCATGAAGTACGGCCCATTTCTGAAGATTAGGTCCTTGTCTGCTCTGGATTCGAAATGGAATGTGTAATAGCCTTTTCCACAAAAAACGAATGGAGATTTTCCCTTGTACTTTGTCTGCCCAGTTTCGTTCGATCCAACGTTGAACAGTTTTCGGGGAGGGCCAAAGGCCAGTGAACTGACCGATGAGCCCCCGCTCGGCTAAAGAGAGTGCAGCCATACGTGGAAGAGCTGGAGGGAGGTTAACCTCTTGCAATCCATCCAGCTTCTTGACAAACTTGGTCATTGCAGGGCGAGTTCGCTGAGGATCAAGTGATTTGATCAAAGCAGAAAATGCGTCTTCTGCGGTCAGAGCAGCATGACCCTCCGGAGCAGCATTCGAGGAGGCCATGGAGGGCCTGAGGCCAAGGGCCTCGCGTAGGGAGGAGGAGACCATTCGGCAGCTAGGTCAATGGCCGCGCAGGGCAGCAGCGCGCGCGCAGGATTCAGAATTTTACATATGATTACATTTACAATTTTACATAGAATTATATTTACAATTACAATTAAAATTTTACATGAGTGGGTGTGTACCACTGGTCAAGACCAACCTGGAAATCCTATTGGTGGGCATTCCACCTGTGGATAAGATATCTCAGAAACACACTATGGGCCTTTAGGGAAGTAGCCTCCTCATAGAACTTGAGGAGGCCTACCTGCCTAAGAATCCCCTGAGTATCTGCTGTAATTGGCCGAGGGTATGCATCTCTCTCCCTCTCTCAGGCCTCCCATTGGCGAATCATGTCATACTGTTCAGCTTGTTGTTGTTGTTCCTCCTCTTCTCTCTGAATCATTGACATATTAAATAATTTTTTTAATTAAAATAGAAATGTATTTAGGAATATATATATATATATATATATATTTAAAAAAAAAAACAAACCAGTCGGTGCACCACAAAAACAGTCATGCACCGGGAGTGGTGTGGCTTAAGTTTGTAGCGCCCCGTTCATGGTGCCCCTAATGAAATACAATGCACTGGCCTCGGTGCAGCTGTCTATTTTTCAAGAATCGTTGACTAAATCTAGGTTCATAATAGCGGTGCGCTGACTGAAATATACGCCCCAAAGCGTATAGTCGTGTCAACGCACCGACTTCATAACAATTACATAGTCGACGATGCGGTCTTTTACCCAACCGCACCGTTAACCCTCTTGGAATGCAGAATGCGGTGCGCTAACATAGCGCACTGCATTTTTTTTTTAATTTAAAATTATGCAGGTCGCCTTTCAGTACCACCCTGAAAATGGTGGGGATACCATTAGCACCGGTGGCAGTGCAGCCTGTAAATTTTACAAGCAGCACTGCAATCTGATGACAGCCGAATGGCTCAGGGGCACTGCACGACAATTTTTTTTTAATGGTTATTTTTAAAGTTATTTCAAATTTTAATCCACTAAAATGCTTAATTATGGAAAAACTAGAAAAATACCTATACATTTCGCCGTCAAGGAGGCATATTGGCTGTAAAATTTGCAAAAGAAAATGTGTCCATCGTTTTTCAAAATGCAAGCTGGAGAGTGGTGGCCAATGCAGAGCAGCAGTGTGTGCAATGGGTACAATGAGAGCACCAATGTCAGGGCAGCTCAAAGAATTGGAAATGGCACCGATGCTTGAGAGCTCTAGAGCACTGAGGAAAGTGAAAAATGTGGTTTCTTGGCCGTAATTTTTTTTTTATTTAACCCTATTCCGGTGAGTGGGGTTTTATAGGTGCACCGGTGCACTTACTTACCAGCGCACCGGGTGGTGCCACATTTGGCGCTTTGTTTATAATGCACTAGGGTTGTTCACTAACACCGCATCGGGATGTTTCAGTTTTGGCCCGTTGTTTTGATGGTGCACCGAAGCAGAATATTTGTAAAGCACCAGTGCGGAATAGTCGTAAAGCACCGGTTTTTTGGCCTTAATTTTTTTTTATTTAATGCTATTCCGGTGTGTTCGTTTTAGAGGCTTTTCGGTTCCATTCGATAAGAACGCACCGGCACATTTTTGTTTTGGCGTGGTGTTTTATGATGCACCGGTACGGAAGAGTAGTGACGCACCGGTGCGTTACCGTAATTGGACACCCCGGGCGGGTGTGTACATCGTGCACTCTGCCCGGTGTGCCAACGTTTTGTGCACACGAATGCATTATATGGTAGAGCGTGCACCGGTAATGGAGACCTCAAGAGCACTAGAAAAATGAGAAATCTGGGTTTTTTGCTGTAATTTTATTTTAATTTAACACTTTACCGGTGCGCATGGTTTATAGGTGCACCGATGCTATTTCTCACAAACACACCAGTGGGTTTGTGTTTTGGCGCGTTGTTTTACAATGCACCGGTGCAGTTTCGTTCTACTGTATCGGGTGATTTCGCTTTTGGCGCGGTGTTTTATAATGCACTGGCACGGAAGATGTATGACACATCGGTGCTATATAATAATACAACGCATCGGGCGGGTGTGTATGGAGTGCACAGTGTCCGGTGTGCCAATGTTTTTGTGCCGACCGGTGCTTTTAGTATTGCAAAGCACCGGGGTGACGTTTAATGATATGTGCACCGATCGGAAAACATCCGCAAAACCCTCCGCCCGCCAACCTCCTCTAGTAACCTCTGCTAGAAACGGATGTATGGGGTATTTTTCTGTGGGGTTCCTCAAAAACATCCTCTAGATGGTCTTTTCCTTGTAGTGATTAAATTTTTAAGGATCCCTACTATCCCATCCAATTTTTTAGGATGCTATTCAACTTCTAGTTAACCATGTGAAAGCCACTTCCACCAAATATTAATCCATACAAAATTCCTTAAATACTTTTTCAACATTTAATATCCATTTATCAAAAAAATGTGCCATGAAAATAATAAACATGGATGGATATAAACACTTTAATACAATATAAAATGTGTTAAATAATGGTAAAGTAATCAATTTTGGAACTTTTGAACTCTCTATAGAGCCACCTGGCTCTTTAGTTGGATCTTGGGATGTAAAATGTGCCTTAAGAAACTTAAAGATCTAGCCAAGATAATGAATTATATACCACATCTACCCTTAAGTTTCTTTATACCCCCAGTTTGGAATTGGTTTTTTCTATACCAATGGGTTTTGGCCCTAGCTATATATAATGTAAAATGTATGTAGGCACTCCACCAATTTTTTTTAAGTTTCATGCATGAAGTCTCAAGGTCTAGGCTAAATAACTTTACACTCGATAGCTAGATAGATCTATAAGTCTATATTGGACACGATGTTCCAAAACATTCATGCACACTAATTAAAATTCTAAGAAATATTCTTGTTATCAATTAGAATAACAAGAATAATTTAAAAATTCTTGGTATATAATTTAAAAATTCAAAAAATTAAATAAAACAATTAACAAAGTTTATTAACTTAAATAAAAAATGGAACCATCATTTAATATAACCACTTAATCATGTATCTCAAATGGGTTGTGATCCCTAAATCTGGGATGTGATTTCTAAATCTAATGCACATTACGAATCGTAATAATACACCTCACTCCACTTCATGCAATTATCACACAAAAGGAACACTATATATTAAGTCAATATATTATGCCATAATTTAATATAAATTCAGAGTAATAAGATATCATCACATTCCAACCTTAAATCATTGAACTTTATAAATTTGGAGTTATAAGATATGATCACATTCCAACCTTAAATAATTTTACTTTATAACAATTTAGAGTTTCTCTTCAAACATTTTCAGAAAATTATTTTTGGAGACTTCATTTCAATCATAATTATTTTTTAAAGGAAAAAAACCATGCGTAATTAAAGTGAAAATGAATATAAACTTTAAACGTTGTTTTGCAATTAAAACGTTATCTCCATATAGGTGATTATTGTTTATCACTTTTACAATGTGGGTCAATTTTTAATTATATCTTTAAAAATAAAATTTCCAAAATTTGTAAAGACTTTTTAGATTATTTAATTCTTGAGTATCGTTTAAAAATATTTAGTTATAAACCATAATACTAACCGTAGAGACTTGAAGATTTTGAATTTATATATATATATATATATATATATATATATATATATATATATATATTGGCATCAAGCCACAACTCTTTCTTTATCATATTCTAATAAAATGTAATGGTTTTCCAACGAGCACAAACCACCATTTGATAATTTATCTAGTTTTCCATTTAATTCATGCTAAACATGGTAAAAAATTATCTTATAGAAATATAATATAAGCATCGTTAATGAGCTTTCACCAATATTAATATCAAATCACAATCAAAATCAAGAGAAAATAATTAAACTAATCTTAACAATATTAGTATCCAAGAAGAAAAGTTATTTTCCATGAAAAGTATCCATCTTCTGAGATGGACATTCATTATCATCACTAAATTTCTTCCATAACTGATCAATAATCCTCTCAAGCTCATCTGAGATGTAGGAGAAAGGAATCTCTATGTCTTATTGTTATACGAGAACACACAATGATGTATGTCCTTTGTAAATTTCATTATTCCTTTTAGGGATAGGGAAGTTTGCCTCATAAACTCATATTTTTACCCTAGACAATTAAACAATAAAGGATGAGATTCCAACTCTAGCAACTACACAAAAAAATCCAAACACCAACAACATCAACAATTTAACCACACAATACAAACTTGCACTCAATAATAATTATAGCTTCATAAATAAAGTCAGAAAGAACATCAAGGATTGGGTGGGTTCAATTGCTCTAGATCCAAGTGCAAATCTAAATAGAAAGATAAAATTATTGATAAGAGAGAATAAGAAAGTGTAATGATAGTTAGTGGGGTAATAGAAGCAAAAATAGCGACCAAATATTGTTAGATAAAACACCAAAGGCTTGGATCACACTAAGATGGAGCAAGCAAATGCGACCTTTTAATATGTTATACACCCAAGCCAATGCAATATCATAAAAAACCCAAGGTGGTTGCATGAAAACCAATGCCATAATCATACCCAAATTTCATATAGTTTCTAAAGCACATATAAATCATAATCCCCATAAGAGGCGTTTGGTCAAGGAATGTATTGATATTGTACATTCATTTATTGAACATACTATTAAGGGATGTTAGGTTGTTGAACATATGAATATGGTATGTTCGGTTGCTGAAGGGGAAACTGAACCTAAGAATACTGAGTGTGGGGTTGTGAAATACTAATTTGGCTGAATTAGGTTAACCACTTGAATGAATGACGCCTATGAAAGTGTTCGTCGGTTGTGAAGACCATGTCCCACTTAGAATAACATTAGGCTACCCTACCCCAGGAATGGGCCTAGAGTTCAGTGGCCCCCCACCCAAGAGGGGAGGTATGTAAAGAGGATTAGACTGCCCCCCGAGCATGGAAGAAACCATAGATTTTCCACTCAAGGGTGGAACCGTAGTAATCGTGGATTGTGAAAAGGGGGTAGAGGATCCTATCAAAACAGTCATATGACCAATAGTGATTGTATAGTGAACAACAAGCCGAAGACGCGACAACCATAGTTGAAATGAACGGGCTGGAAGATGGGGGAATACTTGTTGACCAAACGGGATCCATAAATAAATATATGGCATTGGAAGCTCCTAAAATAAGCTTTCCCAAAGAGGTATACCCTTGTGGAAGTGGAGATGCAACTTGACGAAAGGATTTTTGGGTCCCGTTGCTTAAATCGTGAGGTTTGGAGCCGAAAAATTAACCTTTAGAGGAAAATATGGATGAGGAGGTTTCCAAGATATAGGTTCCAGTGGTTTCCTGTAGAGTACTATGAGGAGAAATCATGAATGGAACATCATCAACATTGGATACCATTTCGCCACGAAATAACTAACGGACAATAGAGCATGATGCTACTGGAGAAGTAGGAAGGGGAACTCTGGGTTGATCAAAAGGACTATAAGATTGTTGAGGCGTGTTACGTGGATTAATCCCTCTTGTGGACAAGAGCAATCTCCTTAGTACTCAACTCAGCGAGTAAATAGAAACAAAGATCCATTTGAAAAAAATTTCCTCTAGATTAATTGCATTCCAAGTTTATAATAATAATGTAGAGAAGACATTCCCCTACCTTGAAATCCAAACGTTTGATGTATCCTTTTGTCCCGTTGCTCCAAAGTGGTTTCTCCAATGAGTAGAACATACAATCAAAGACAAGACAAAAAATCAAACCATCTGCAACATATAATAATCAGAAAATGCTAATCCAACTTAGTGATCAAGGAGTCTAAGTATTGAAATTATTCCAATAAGCATAGAAACAAAGAAATGAGAAAAATAAATTCATATATATTATCTTGAATAAAAAGAGTAATCTTACAATATAATGCCTTGATGTTGTACAAATTTCTCCCAGGGTCCTGAAAAATCGTTCTCCTTCAGTTTGATAAGCCTTCCTCTCTGAATACCAGCATGGAGTTATAGACACGAGGGTGTGATCATTCTCATGCCAACAACAACTCACTTGTGTAGAATTTGTGCACTATTATGAACCCTCTTCAACTTAGAAACTGAATAGATTAGTCTATAATTACATTGGTATCTATAGTCTACCCTTGAACCTAAAAATTGAGCTCAATTTATAGGGAAATGGAGGTAGTTTTAGTTCCATGAAGAGGGGGATGGATTCCTCTCATGAAGGGATTTGAGTCCCATGGACCAAGGGATAAGCTCCATGAGTGGAAGGATAAAGCTCAAACTTATCACGACTCTAGAAGCTTCTAGTTGGGAGAATATTTGACCAAGTAGGATTCTTGAATTCACTTTTTTTCTTTTATTTACTTTTCACGGGGGTGCGTAGATAATAGTGGAAAAAAGTGTGGGAATTTTCACGATTTATGGACAGAACATCAGCGCATGTGTAGGGAAAGGCTAGAAAAACCACACAGGTAGAATTTTAATGGTTTTATAGAGATTTTCTCCAATTCCAAGACTTGATTTAGGAACATTGGTGTTTTTGACCTCTAAGGGAACATGATATGGATGGTGATAGGCCCATATGAACAGTCAATTTCATAGTGAAAAAAATGATGTGTAACAGATTGCCCCCTAAAGTGTGAAGTCTAAGGTTATTCTGAAGAGTGAAGTGATTTATCATTCCAAGGATTGGATTGGAGACCCAGTCGAAAAACTGTAAAAAAATTCAATGCAAATATATATATCATCGCCGAGGTAGGCATTCCCATACTCAGATCAAAACTAACTAAATGTTCTAGTACAGATATGGTTTCAATATTACATCAAAAGTAGACACAGTATGGACGCAACCATCTATTATAAGTAGTCTATTGTATCATGAATAATAAAACTCCTCGCAACCTCGATGGTGGAAACTAGATCTAGGGTCTTGATTGTAGAAATTATACAAAATGAATGTATATTACCGGACTCCCCTAATATAAAAAATAAAATTATGTTAAATATAGCATCCTTCCACTTAATTCTTTGCGGAAATTAAATTTCCAATTGCAAAACACATATGAAGCAAAATCAATCGCACATAAACACAATTGTTTAATGGGAAAGCTTAAAGCTTAAAACCCCAACTATCATATATCATGTATATTAATGGATCATGTAATAATATCATACAAAGCTTAGTACATCAAGCTCTCAATACAATCAACAATAATTACACAATGTCATGCAGAAATTTGCATATCTATGCACCAATTTCTTTCCTCTTGATAGCCTGCCTCCACTGCGCAATCCCTGCTAAAGAATACCTCTGAATGAATTCGAATTGGCCTTGCCTTGACTGCGCAATTCTCATTGGCATCTCCAATGTGTGTTAGATGCATTGAATGCATCACTATAGTCACAACAGATAGTCCATCTCACCCTTTCACATATCTCTCCATTGGGTCTCCACTGGAACTGACATGCAAGTAGTTAACTGTTGTATTTGCTCAGTTGCAAGTGAGTCTCTAGTTGTGAATTAATTAAATAATTAATTCACTAAACTCTCACTAGTGTATCTTCAGTTAGAACTAGATAAAACTAGCACAACTGAGTTAAACTAAATAAAAACTCCCATAACTACTCTTCCAACTCTGTCACAACTCTGCCACTTCAGTTCTAACTGAGTCCTCCATGCATGAGTCACCAACCACCCTAGGAATTGCGTAATTCCTTCAACCCACTGATTTTCCAAATCTGTTCACTGAAATAATGTGCTCCAAGAGAATAAATTGATATTTGTTGTCGGATTATTATTAAGGGCTAATAATAATCGACATGCACCTATTTCTAGATTAGCGATCTATAAATAGTCTTTTCCCAATCTTCTAAAAATAGAATCTCATCTATTTTTCCAACTTGGATCAACCATCTACAAATAGCATCCTGCAACTTATAGAATATGTTCACCATGTCTAAAAATAGACATACACCTAAAAATATCCTGCAGGCCACACTTAGTGAAGGTACTTAATTTTCACTAAGCTCATCATCTTGTTGAGTCTCAACACTCCCTCTCAACAAGATAAGGATTATCTTTCACCCCGATCCTATCTATATGGTATTCGAATTTTCTCCTCGTGAGTGCCTTCCTCAGAATATCTACATCCTGATCTTCTATAGGAATGTACTAAAGCAATATGATCTTCCGCTACACACAATCTATGATATGATGATACCAGATATCTATATGCTTAGATCTATCATGAAACACATGATTAATCAAGAGTTTAAGGCAACTATAATTATCACAATGTATCACTGTAGAATCTAAATGAGAACAAAACAAACTAACCAGGATCTTCCTCATCCAGATAGCCTCACATGCAACTTTACTTTCTTCCATGTATTCTGCTTCCGCTGAACTGAGTGCCACAGATCTTTGTTTCCTGCTGTACCAAGAAATTGTTGCAGATCTGATACTGAAATCCCCTCTTGGTGTGCTCTTTATGTCCATTGGGCTGCCTGCCCAATCTACACCCGTGAAGCCATGCAACTTCACCTCATTCGTCTGTCTGTACCATAAGCCATACTCAGATGTTCTTCTGATATATCTCAAGACACGCTTGACTACCTTCCAAAAGAGCTTGGTAGGCTTAACCATCGCTTGACTAAGCTGGTTCACCACATAGCATATGTCCGATCTTGTATTAACTAAATACATGAGCGAACCCACCAATTGTCGATAGACAGTAGCATCCACTACCTCTGCCAATGTAGCATCCTCTTTCCTCCAATTTTTTGGAAGAGGAGTATCCATGGGCTTGCAGTCCTGCATATGAAACTTACCAAGTATCTCCTGAGCATACTTTCCTTGAGACAAAAATAGTTCACCTTCTTGCTGCCATATTTTGAATCTAAGGGAATAATGAAGGAGGCCCAAATCCTTCATCTCAAACCCCTTTGCAAGATCTTCCTTGCATGAGTGTATCAACTGCTCATCACCCGTTAGTATTAAATCATCAACATAAATAACAATGATTAAAATCTTACCCTCCACCACAATTTGGTATAGGTTTGCATCTGCCTCACTATTGGTGAATCCAAGTCCAGTGAAATAGTTGTCGATCCATGTGTACTAAGCACGAGATGCATGCTTCAGCCCATACAATGCTCTTTTGAGTTTGCACACATGCGACTCGTTTCTGAAGATCTCAAATCCTTTGGCTGCTCAATGTACACTTCTTCCTCAATGATCCCATTAAGGAACACAGTATTCACATCCATCTGATGAATGTGCCAACTCATCTATGCTGAGAGACAAAGGATGGTCCTTATGGAAGAATACCGTGTGACAGGTGCAAAGTTTTCTTCATAATCAATCCCCTCGATTTGTGAGAAGCCCCGAGCAACAAATCTTGCCTTATACTTCTCCACGCTCCCATCAGCAGCTTGCTTTACCTTGTAGATCCATATTGAACCTACCACTGATTTACCAACTGGCCTTCGAACAATCTCCCAAGCATTGTTTCTGACAATGGAATCATACTCCTCCACCATGGAATCTACCCATGTGGGCTCCTGCGCTGCTTCCTAAAAGGAATATGGCTTTTTCACGATACAGTTTCTCATGAGAGCCATGTATCCAGTGAATTGGTCAAGTGACTATCTTTTTTTGCATTGTGATGTAGGGACTCCTACATTTTGTGCCACATCAAGCTTCAACCTCTCAGCTTCTGTGGTACACCCTCTACCTATTCTGATGTTTGGCTCTGCGTGAGTGGACTCCTCTGCTCCATGATCCTCCTCTTATGGTTGATCCACATCTTGAGGCTCATCTTTGGGAACAAGAATTTCCTCTTCTGCATGCAAGTGTAACTCCCTCTCAAGCGACAACTTCATGGCTTTCCCATCATTGAATTTTATATCCCATCGCACCATAGTCATCCAATTGTTTGGAAAAATACACACAATAATTATGGGGTGTTTCTGTGTAACCCAAAAATATCCCAACTTCTGTGCTTGAGAAACTGTGCTTGAGAATGGTTTCATTTTTACACAAGATTGAAATAGAGAAAATTGTGCTTAAAAGTAGTTTCATTTTTACACAAGCTTGAAATAGAGAAAACTGTGCTTGAAATAGGTTTGTTTCATTTTTACACAAGCTTTAAACAAAGGAAAAAATCATACTTGAGATAAGTTTCAATTCCCCCCAAGCGTAACCTAAAAGTGCACATGCCCCCCAAGCTTCATTTCATTCACCTAAGTAGACTATTGATTACTACTAGTTGGATGGAATGAAGGTTCATTTACAAGATCAGATGAAATACTTGACTTAATTAGGATAGAATTTGTTTCATTTTTTAAATGAGGTTGACACAGTAAAAGAACTATCCTCAAGACTAACTGATTCATTTTTTTAACAATGTTGACACAGTAAAAAGGAACTCTCCTCATAGGGAAATTTTTTCATTTTTTAAGGAGGTTGACACATGAAAATAACCATCCTCATAGACATGTTTCATTTTTTAACGAGGTTGACACAGTAAAAGGAACTATCCTCAAGATGCACTGATCCATTTTTTAACGAGGTTGACACAATAAAGGGAACTATCCTCAAGATGAACTGATTCATTTTTTAACAAGTTTGACACAGTAAAAGGAACTATCCTCATAGGGACCTGTTTCATTTTTTAATGAGGTTGACACAGGAAAAGAACCATCCTCACAGCATCTTGATCACGGCTTCTGACTGGAAGAAAGACATGTCAAGGGACACACCTCAATCATGCCTTTCAAGAGGTCTTCATTAGATGGAAGAATAGTTCCCTGGAAGGAACACATGTCAAGGGAATCAATAGGGATAAGAACATCTTGTTCAAATACCCCTATAATATTCACCATTTCAATTACTGGATCTAAGTCAAAGGAAGTCGAGAAAACAGTGAGAGGCTTGCTTACATCGGTAACTGAAAACATGGGACTGGTTTCCACATAATTAACTCGTGGTAGGGTAGATACCACGTCGAAACAAGACTAATGAATGAATTTTTGTCAATAGTCACAATGTTTCCATTGTGAGGGAAAGACATCATTGGAAAGAGTGTTGATACGACAACTTTCATTGCATAAACATAGTCTCACCCAAGGAGCAAATTGAAATCTAAGGGGCCTCTGACTACCATAAGATCAATACAAACATTTTTACCTTCCAAGGTAATAGGACACTTAGGAAGTATCCCTAAAGGTTCACTAATGGTTCTGTTAAAAGCGAAAAAATTATGTGCAACAGGCATAAGATGAGGGGAAGCCAAAGCTTGCCAAGAAGTTGAGCTTAAAATAGTAACAAAATCACATTCATCTACATTCATGCGATGCACATTCTTACCACAAGCCTTCACAATGATTTGGAAAGGGATGAAGGAAGGAAGACGAGGTTCTGTTAGTCTACTCCAATCAAAGAAAAAGACATCGGTACTTGGAGGGGATTATTTAGAAACAAGTGAAATGCCCCCTAGCATAGAAGAATATGATGTAACAAGAAGAACCTGAGTGGTATGAATTTCACTCTCCAAAAGGAGAGTGGGATTGACCGAATGTGAAATTAAGTCGACCACTTGATCAATTAATGGATCATCAACCTGAGTGATCTCAGTTTCACTCTTTAATGGAAGAGTGGATTGACTGTACTTGGAATTAGATCAATCACTTCGTCAGTTGATGGTATGTTGGGAGAAAGTTTACGATAACCATTTGGAAGTTGTTGTTGTGGAACAGTAAGGTTTTCCAATAATTTTGAGGCTTCATCCATGTGAGGTAAAATGTGAGTTTGATGACTCCTTTTGCATAACCTACAAGGAAACCTAACTTTACCCTTTTTCCCAGGAACTTGATAATCACTAGTTGATGGATCAACAGTTAAATTTGATAGGATTTTTCTGACCATAATTCTAAGACCTTAGGAATATCAGGATAATTGATAAGGAAGTGATCACCCTTACAAATATTGCAAGGATATTTGTGTTTACGATGCATGTTGGAGGTTTCCTCAACACCACCAACACTTACAACCATGGTTGGTTGGTTGACTTCTTTCTTATATTGCTTCATCTTCTTCTTCCCTTTCTTCTTCTTCTGAGCCACCTGGTTAGTAGCATCAACATTTTTAGCAAGCGAAGAAGAATAAAGGAAGGAAGACATGTTAGGAAAAGAAGGTAAAGGGTCAACATGAGGTTGGTGATGTTGAGATGGTGAACTCTATTGAGGTGAAGCATCCAGTTGAGGTGGAACATTTTGATGATTTGAGGCCAACGAAATCGAAAATAACCATATCGGTAAACCTATGGTAAATCCAGGTAAATACAATGTAGCCATATAAGGAGGACCAACGTTTCTAAAGCAAGGAAAAGTAATATGATTCTTGTTAAGAGGGGTTCCTTGGTTGGTAAATTCCGGAACTATTTCCATTAGATTCAACTTCTGTGAATTTTATTAACAATTCAAAAATATTAACATTTCAAATTCACAATTCACACCTAAGTTCTCTTAAAATTAAAAGAAAAAAAATGAACACACACTATCAAATCTAGGAGTCAAACCACACACATAGTATGTTTCCACAATAAAAACACTAGTTGGTAATGAAGTCCAACGTCGCGGAAATTAATGTGGAAAACTGGCGGTCAGAATAGTTACCCTAATAACCTGCTTAATGAAATATTCTGGTGCAAGTAACTTCACTATACCATATCGAAGTGAAGAGTACCGTGTGGAAAGTCCAAGTGAGTCTAGTCAATGTTTGCTCCAGGTACAGTGGGACCTTCCCTCCATCATCACCTTGGGAAAAATCCTAAATATTATGGCCACTAAGGTCACCAAATAAGACAATTGCACCTAGGGGAACAGTCTATGATCTGATATACACGCAAGGATAGAGTATCAAGCTCAATCCACTTGAAATCTCCTCGATATGGTAAATTTGAGGTTTGCTTAACAAGTGACCCTAGGCTCCTCAATAATGGTTAATCCGAGGTTTACCATTTGTATTATGTGCATGTCTTCTATCTTCACCAATGAAGTAGGTACGATTACCTCACTGTGTCCGACATGACCTCGTGCTTGACTCTTTTAAGAAGAGCTTCCCAGAGCACAATTGCAACAATTGGAATTTTACCTTACCGCAAGATACTATTGTTTGTTTTAACTACTTTGTAAAATTAAATACAACCTATTCCAAAGAACTATCCTAAGCTAAATTGGTGGAATGAGCCCTATAAAATGTAAAAAATATCTATTTTAATTTTATTTAGCGTTGTGTTATTTGGCTGTTTTTTACTCAAAGGTTAAATTGATATGAAACCAGTGGTATTATGACCTGACCCAAAACTGAATGCAATCGAATATGATAATGTAATCTTTCACTTCGATGAATCCTAACTAAAGTAAGTAGAGAGGTTACATTCACTTCCAACAATGTAAAAATTGATAAATAAGAGAAAATATAACAAATTCTCTAATGCACTAATTTTAGCAAGAAAAACTGCCTTTTTTAAGAACGTAAGCTATGCAAATGTAATCTATGCACAATTCACTTGAAAACTATGCAAATGTAATTTATGCACATTTTTCGTTCGTGTTCTGAAAATTAGAATTCTAACTACAGTCTACGTGTTTTACATTACAACAACCCTCCCCATTTCAAAATTTTTAGAAGAAATATCATTTAGAAATAGGTCGCCTTTTTCTTTTTAGGAATAAAAGACTTAGATGAAATTCAATCATTTTGAATAAAACAAATAAAGAGTCCATTGTTTCATAAATCACAAAATGTTTATAAACAAACAAAACATTGAAAATCCCCGATCCGATGAGATATAAAAAAAACTCTTATCACATCAACATAATACATAAAGTATTCACATTTAACAAAGTTTAATGTGATACCGTAATCGCAATCGCAAATCGGAGATATCTTAAAATTTTTACATTTGTTTTGAAAAAATCTGATGCGATGCGACAAATCGCAAATCGCATTTTGGAGAAACAATGTCATGTATGCTTATTTTATAAACTCCGATGAGATGGACCCCACAGTAATCGCAATCACAAATCGGAGAATATCATTTGCAACTTACTCTCTTTAAAAAGAGCTGATGCGATATAACATCATCGCAATCGCAAATCGGTGGATATCATGAAATGTTATTGGTCATCCCTTTTGATAAACTCTGATGCGATCAATACTTAATATTTACACTATACATATGTTATTTATTCATCGCAATCGCAAAAAATCAAAAGCAAAATTTTATATTCGCATTTCAAATTTTCCGATCTCTGATTGTACATTTACTATTAAATAGAAAATCAAACGATTAATGATAATTGATTCTATTTTGAATGCGTGAGTGTGACTCTTTAGAGTGCATTTAAGTTTTAAAACAGAGTTAATAAATGAAAATCAACGATAAAATATTTTCATACAGTTTTTCCTATTACTTCATTTTTCCCGCGTCTAAAAGCTTTTTTCATTTGCAGAACAAGAAAATTCCCAATCCTTTCGTTCGCAGAGCAAGGGAGAAATTACCAGAAGACAACATGTCTAACAAATCTAAGAAAGCAAAGGCTACTGCCGCTATCAAATTTCACTACTATTCCCATAGTACCAAAAGAAAAACCAGCAAAACTTAAGCTGGTTACAAACACATCATGCCAGGGACTTGGAAAAATGACTTGGGAAAATGTATATAACTTAATTGAAAAATAAAACCCTAAAGTCAGTGAAGAGAAGGCGAAAATTCTTGATGAAGATGACTCAGAATCTGATTCTGAGACTCCTCTTAAAGCACTTGTGAATTCATTCCTTCATAGAATTGCGGCTCGGGCAAACATTATCCCTTACTATGATGTAATTTGATGGGTAATAGACAATGTTACCATCCAAAACAGTACCTTCATTTCAGCTGCGGGAATAATGTTTGGGTCTTTCAGAGTAGAGGACATAAAGGCAATGTACCATCTTCCAGACCCGCAAAAGATCTACAACAAAGCCTTTATTAAATATTTTGCTGCAAGCAATGAAACTTAGTCTGAGCCAATCAGAGAATGGAGGAAAGCTCCAGAAAAGCATAAAAATGAGTCATCAGGTATGTACTCCGTGGAGTCCCTTTCACCTCCATATTGTTATGCCGCCGAAATGATGTGCAGACTATTTGGAAATGATATTTTAGCTAGATTTTCAATTCAAATGGTACCCTTAATCCATTCTGTTGTGAATTCTGAAATCATGGATTGGGCGGTTATCCTTTCAGATAAAATAGCCAATAGAATCCTAGAGTATAGAAAGGATAAAAACACTGGAAACACAACCTCGTTTTACTTCTGTGCCTACATTCTAAATGCCCTATGTTTTAACTCTGAATTTCCTATTCTTGGGTGGAAATGGACCCCCAAAGATCACGTTCCTATTCATATTTACCATAAGTTTTTATGGAAGGGGAATTTTAAAAATCATGTTTATAGAATTTTTCACGGTTTCCTCATCCCTGTCTATCAAACCATTTTTAATCAATTCCCTCCCCGGCTTTCTGAAAAATCCAAGGCTGATATAGCCCAGATAGGTGACTGGTTTGGAGAAGAGAAATTTACCTACGTCAAAGTATTTGGGAGTATAGTTGAGCCCCATATTTTACCTCTGTATATCCGAGATAAACTATTAGCACAAGAAATCTCCTACCAGTTAACAGTAGAAGGCATGTCAAGGTCTCTCAAGAATAACAAGAAACTAATGTGGCCTTCGTTTCCATTTTATTGTGGGCATTATACAGTTAACAACTTCACACATGCTGAGAAGGAGGTCATCAAAATAAGGAATCTTAAACTCTCTACAGTCCTAGGAAGGCAGTATGACCCGAAAAAAGTTGCATTTTATTTCACAACTTTGGTTTCAATCGCCCGATTTGAGCATGAGCCCGATGAGTTTGATGATTTATTTGTTTATATTGATAAATTTCCCCAAGTTTATGACTTGGCTAAGTCCAAGTTTCAGACTAAGGATAGGAATTTATTTATGTTGTTTCAAAGTAAGAGACTGTTGAAAGCTCCTCTTGACCAGTTAATAATTATGCTGCAAGAATCTGAGAATATAGAAATAGAGCATAAGCAAAAAGAAGATGCAGCCAACAAAGCAGGAAGAGAAGCCTCTACCAGCAAGGGAAATGTACAAGCTGAAAATGTAAGTACAAGTGGCAAACCTAATGTGCCAAAGGAGAATACAGGCAGAAAAATAGATGAACATATTGGGAAAGGAACTACAGTTCAAACAAGGAAGGAAAGTATAGGTATTGAGACCAATGTACATATTAAGAAAGAAAATACAGGCAGTGAGGCTAATGTACAGATAGAAAAATATGATATTGGTAATAAGCCAAATAATCAACTTGAAAGAGAAAATACTACTAAGAATGTGGTAAATTCTACTAAATTTATTGTTACTTCCCATTTGCTAAGTCAATATGAACAATTTGCTTAGCAAATAGGAATACAAAATAATCCTCAAGTTGACATTTTGAAAGATCAATATATGGAAATCATTCCTGAGCATCCTACAGAAGAAATTGTATAAAAGTAGAAGATATTCCTCCTCTAGATGTATTTTACAGTCCTAAGCATAGGTTTGTTGTAAGAAAGCAGAGGAAGAGAAGAAGAACAGATCAAGAATCACTTTCAACATCACAAGTTGAACTGATGAACATTGTCTGGAAAAATACTGAGGTGGATCCTTCAGAGGATCTCACCAAATTGTCACAATATGCAGGCGCCTATAGTGCAACTACTATTGACAAGGCTTCAGAAGTCACACAAATGATGAAACAAAAGGAAGTATAGATAGCTATGATGGAGGAACAAACAAAAAAAAATCAACAAAAGATTATGCAGTTGGAACAACAGTTGCAAGATGAAAAGCTCAGATTGTTATTGAAATGAAAAAGCTTGATCAACAAGCCTTAAATAAGCAATAGCAGCTAGGTCAAGAGGTGGCAAAACTACAGACCTTACTGCAAAATGAGAAAACTGCTAAGGCTGAGCAAGAGAAAGTATTCCAAGCAAGATTGGACAAATTTAGGGACTATCCTAAAGTAGATCAATTTAAAATTGAAGCTCTTGAAACAAACAAAATACCGTCTTAGCAGTTGAATGAGTTATGTCAAAATATGGCACAAACCGAGCCTTTGTGTGAGATAACATCGGCTCTTATAGATGAAGGAATCAGCCTCAGGCTCGAATTTGATGATGCAGATGAGAAAATTTCTGAATTTCTTTCATGGCAAGACTCAGAGCAGGGAAAGAAGGCAAACCTTCCCAGGATTGAAGAAAGGCACAAAGAAATTCTATTTACTGAATGGGAAAAGCAGCTGATAAACAGAGAAAGAGCCACATCAAGAACCAAAACTATGATGAATAGTATAACATAGTTGGTTAATGATAGCTTATATGCCACCAATCTAATTTCAGATTGTATCCCAGGTAAATTACCAAAGGTGAAAGAGACTAATTCTAAGTGGAAGCAATAATTAATCAATAAGAATCAGCAAATCAGCAAAATTCAAGGAATTTCATGGGATATCATGTGGACATATCTAATCAAGCCACATAGTCAAAAAATTGCAATTAAATTCCTTTCCAATGCCATTCATTATATCATTCCAGAGTTCTCTGATGCCACGTACACTGGTCAGTTATATTGAAGGCTAAGTCGTCCAACAAAGGTTAAAGATATGCTCAAAATTTTCCACCTGGGCACATTGAATGCAGGGGAAAATCAATGAATTGGTTTCATTTTTAAATCGCAAGTCTATTTCTATATTTCCAATGATAGATTGTGGCAATAGTTTTAGTTATTTTGTTTTATTAAGTTCCTATTTAAACCCGTTTCATGCATTTAGAAAGGGGTCCTGAATTTGTAATATTTTTGACTTGGATGTTACATTTTTGTACTCCATTGATTATTATATTTTTAGAAAGGATCACATCTGGTGGTTTACGGAAAATTACCTCTGAGAATTGCATTTCTGTACTGTCTGTTTTATATTGAAGCACTGGATCTGGATATTGAATTGCAGCTGGAAAAGTATCAAGATGAATCTGGTATTTCTATCGATTTACTGTTATTTTTCTTATGTTACGAGATATTCTATTTAAATTTGCTATCATTTATATGTACTTGCTTTACAAATGTTTCTTTATACATATCATTTCTAAGTGTATAGAAATATTTTATCTTTCATAGTGTATACAAATGATATATAAAATAATGAATATAATGTGCTATTATAACTCTGTTTAATTTCTTAAATAGAGTTATCATTATTTGATGCTGCATATTTTAGTTAAATTATAATACATTTTCATGGTTATTGATTTGATTGAAACAATTTTAAAGTTGTATTCATATTTGAAACCTGGGTTAGTTTTAGAATTATTTATAAGTTATAGATTAAATTAGATAGATTATTTCAGTCATTTTAGTTCCATTTTCCACTCATCCAATCATTCCATTACCAACCCATTTATTTATTAGGAAACTTGTCCTATTAATCTAGTCGGAGCCACCACACCAAACGGAAAAGGAGCTATCCTAAGGTCCCGACCGGGTGGTTTTCCCCCAATGTTTGAAGCAGCGATCTTCAAGGCTTCAACATTTTTGGTGCTAGAAGGAGGGCCTAAGCTATGAATGGCAGATAAATCCAAATCTACAGGCTATTCTAAAAGCAATTTACCCTCATCATCTTCTTTAATTTCTTCTACATATCAAATCACCAGGGAAGAAATTGATAGAGATATTCAAACACCCACTACCAAAGTCTCAAACTAATCAGAAAATCAACCTTATGAGTCCCCTGAAATACAAACTTTAGTTCATAAACTCCAAGGGTTCTCATTGTCATTAGAAGAATCTGAAATATCTAAAGGTAGTGTTACTTCACAATTTTTTTCTTCCAGACCCCTCACTAGGTCACAGAGTGAAAAACTTGGTATTCCTCCAAAGGAATTTCCTTTACCTAGTAGAGTTAAAATGAGAAAAACCCCATCGGAATCAAAGAGTGATATTAGTTCTTCATCACAAATTCAATCATTTGTTTCCCAAACCCCAACTCAGAAAAGTACAATTGTCTCAACATCGGCTATTCAAATATCAGTTTCCCAAACATCATCTGTTCCAATATCATCTGCTCAAACAACATCTGTCCAAACACCAACTATCTCTTCTAGTCCTTCAACAGTTATCACAACAATGGCACAGAGACCAAGGGCTAGTCTAGGGGTCGTTTCAATGGCTGCACCTTTACATGATTTACCAGATCATCCTGAAAAATGGCTACAAAAATTTAGTCCTGACCTTGGTATACAAGCGGAAAAAAATATCAATAACTTTATGCTTGCTGTAAATTTGAATGGAGTTGAGCATGAAGATGTTGTAGTCAGGTTATTCCCCTATACTTTGCAAGGGGCAGCATGATCCTGGTATTTTTCATTACCTTCAGGTTCTATAACAAGTTGGGATATTTTCCAAGAGCATTTCTTAACCAAATATGGAGATGATAGATCAATAGCTACCCTAATCAATGATCTCTCCAATTTGAAGATAAAACCCAAAGAACCCATCAAGGATATTAATTCCCGATTCAATAAACTCTTGAATAAAATCCCTACAACATCAAAGCCCAGTGAGCAGGTCCGAAGTGAAATTTATATAACAGCTCTGCCTTCAAATATAGCATTTTTTGTTGATAGAGAAGTTAAACCTACTTTAGCTGATAATATGAAAGAAGCTATTGCAGTTGAAAAACGGATTGTTGCTTTAGATAAGAAAAATGCTATTAAGGAAAGAAAATCTAAGAAAGTCAGCTTTAAGGATGATTTAAAGAAGAAGACACCTAGACACCCATATGACATGGAAGGTTTACAAAAAGTTCTCAAAACCATGTCTAATGAGATGGTGGAAATTAAAAAGCAAGTGGCAATCGCAAATCGCAAATCGGTGAATATCATTTGCAACTTACACTATTTAAAAAGAGCCAATGTGATATAACATCATCGCAATCGCAAATCAGCGGAGATCATGAAATTTTATTGGTCATCCCTTTTGATAAAGTCCGATGTGATCAATACTTAATCTTTACACTATACATATGTTATTTATTCATCACAATCGCAAAAAATCAAAAGGAAAATTTTATATTCGCATTTCAAATTTGTCGATCTCTGATTGTACGTTTACTATTAGAAAGAAAATCAAACGATTCTATTTTGAATGTGTGAGTGTGACTCTTTAGAGGGCATTTAAGTTTTAAAATGGAGTTAATAAATGAAAATCAACGATCACATCTTTTCATACAGTTGTTCCCATTACTTCAGTTTGACCGTGTCTAAAAGCTTTTTTCATTTTTAGAACAAGAAAATTCCCAATCCTTTCATTCGCAGAGCAAGAGAGACATTACCAGACGACAACATGTCTAAGAGATCTAAGAAGGAAAAGGCTACTACCACTGCAAATTTCACTTCTATTCCCATAGTACCAAAAGAAAAACCAGCAAAACTTAAGCTGGTTATAGACACATCATGCCAAGGACTTGGCAAAATGACTTGGGAAGATGTATATAACTTAATTGAAAAAGAAAACCCTAAATTCACTGAAGAGAAGATGACAGTTCCTGATGAAGATGACTCAGACTTTGATTCTGAGACTCCTCTTAAATCACTTGCGAATTCATTCCTTCATTGGTTGCAGCTCGGGCAAACATTATCCCTTACTATGATGTAATTCGGTGGGTAATAAACAATGTTACCATCCAAAACAGGACCTTCGTTTCAGCTGCGGGAACAATGTTTGGGTATTTCAGAGCAAAGGACATAAAGGCAATGTACCATTTTCTAGACCCGCAAAAGATCTACAACAAAGCCTTTATTAAAGATTTTGCTGCAAGCAATGAAACTCAATCTGAGCCAATCAGAGAATGGAGGAAAGCTTCAGAAAAGCATAAAAATGAGTCATCAGGTATGTACTCCATGGAGTCCCTTTCACCTCCATATTGTTATGCCGCCGCAATGATGTGCAGACTATTTGGAAATGATAATTCAGTTAGATTTTCAATTCAAATGGTACCCTTAATACATTCTACTGTGAATTCTGAAATCATGGATTGGGCAGTTATCCTTTCAGAAAAAATAGCCAATAGAATCCTAGAGTATATAAAGGATAAAAACACTGGAAACACAACCTCGTTTTACTTCTGTGCCTAAATTTTAGATGCCCTATGTTTTAACTCTGAATTTCCTATACTTGGATGGAAACGGACCCCAAAAGATCCCGTTCCTATTCATATTTACCATAAGTTTTTATGGAAGGGGCATTTTAAAAATCATGTTTATAGAATTTGTCATGGTTTCCTCATCCTTATCTATCAAACCATTTTTAATCAATTCCCTCCCCGGCTTTCTAAAAAATACAAGGCTGATATAGCCCAGATAGGTGACTGGTTTGGAGAAGAGAAATTTACCTATGTCAGAGTATTTGGGAGTATAGCTGAGCCCCATATTTTACCTCTGTATATCCGAGATAAACTATTAGCACAAGAAATCTCCTACCAGTTAACAGTAGAAGGCATGTCAAGGTATCTCAAGAATAACAAGAAAATAATGTGGCCTATTAGTGTCAGTTTTGTCACACTGCCATCAGTGATCAAATTTACTCTTTTGCATTTGCATAGTAGGAGTCCCATACCATAAATTTTCATCATTCCATTAGGTCATGAATTCATTGATGGTAGTGGTCTTTCATCAGTTTTCCCTCATCTGAAAACTTGTTGATTCTCCTCTCTATGGTCTTCAGTCATTACTCACTTTCACTTCGCAATTCCTGTTATTATGCCATAGGGTTGGTCTCATTAGGTTCTAGGGTCCCATCATGGTCAAATTAATGAGCCAATTGTCAATAAATATCAGCAAGGTCATGAGGAGGTCAAATAAAATCAAAGGCACAGTACCTAGAAAAATCAAAGAGTTTTTCTATTAAGTTTGATGTAATTTTCACCTTAAAACATGTTTTGAGGTGAAAAAATGACACTTTGATTTTATTATCATTTCTTATGTAATTTTATGTCTTCATATGTAATAAGTTGAGCTTCAGGAGCTGCTATCTCTACAAAGCCACCACCCTACCTTTAAAAGGATTTATTCACTATATTTTCATTATAAATCATGTTCTAAATATGTTCATTAGAATGGGCCCGGAAAGATCTTTCCAACGATATATTACACTCTCAAAACTGACTCCTGGATTGGAAAATATGCCTGAGTGAATAAAAGCCTCTCAAAAGCCTAACCTTACTCTTCTTTCTCATTTTGTCCTTTAAACTTTATAATTTCTACCTCTTCATATATTCATCGCAAAAGTCCCTTTGTATTTTCATTACTATCTCCCTCAAACCTCCGAAGTGATTGACTCATCTCTGGTTCCTTCGATCCGATCGCATCGCATCATTGCAATTCCCTTCCCCCGATCTGATCGCATCGCAAGTCCAAATCGCATCACAGTTTCCATCGCAAGTCCGAATCCCACAGTTTCCATCGCAATTCATCACATTATCGCAATATCCTTGCTCTGATCACATTATCGCATCACAATTTCGCATCCCTTAAGCATTTGACCCCGCTCTTCCCTTTTCCTCCGATGCGATGAATCGCAGATCGCAATCGGCATTTCCCACAACACTTTTCTCCCGCTCCACTTCTCCGCCGATTTGCGATTGCGATTCACCCCAGTCCCACCAAAGCCTTTCCGCCCCATTCCAAAGGAAAAGGGGTTTTCCATATGAAAAGTGCAAAGTTTCATTTTGTTCAAGTTTTCCTCCATCGCCCCCGCTCATCCTTCATCACATCGCGCAATCACAACATCCCCCGGCACTTAAATTTGCATCATCACACCTCTGATGTGATTGCATTGCATCACATGGCATTTTATCGCAATAAAACCCATCTCCGATTCCTCTGATCCCATCGCATCGCGCGATTGCATCTTCCATGCCTTACACCCGCTCCCCTGCGATTTGCAATTGCGATTGCGATTTTCCCTGGGTCCCACCTAAAAGCCCTTCCTCATTTTCAAAGGGAAAAGGGTCTTTCCCCGTGTAAAAGCAGAAATCACATTTCAAATTTGTTTTAAAGTAATTTCTTCTGCCCTCTGCTACAGCTCCCTTATTCTTTGCTCCATCGCATCCGCTTTCATCGCATTTCATCCCATCGCATCGCAAGTTTTGATCGCATTGCTCCATTGTGTAACACACCCGCTCCCCTCCTGATTTGCGATTTACAGTTGTGATTCGGGCCCACCATCTTTCCTTTTTCTTTTTTTCCATAAAAAATGGACTTTCCTTCCTTAAAAAGTGGATTTCATTTTTATTGATTTCAAAGGGCACTTCTCGACATAAAAGGGATTTTCAACAAAGAAAAATAAACGGTCAAGGCCGTGAGATAAATATGAAAACAAGAACATCTCAGCATCTACAGTAGCGATTAAAAAGGGATTGGCTCTACAAATTTCATCTTCTCATATGTTGAAGTATAACAACAAAATCTTCCATGAACTGTACATTCTTTCTGGGGTATATTGTTGGTTTATTTTCTATATTCAGATTTCTGTTCCAAAGCTGTTGAAACAAATATTCCTTTTATAGATGTGTCTCCTCAAATTTTGTCTATTTAATGTAATGTCTGAGTCATTTTTAAAGGGGGGGTCATGGTGGGATAACGTTGGAATCATAGAGGACGCTTTGTGCTCCATTTGTAACATTTTGGCAGGGAATTAATAAAGAAATGCAGCACTGATTTATGGGATCCCTGTGGTATGGATTTTAGCACTGTATTTATTTTTTGATAATTTGTCTATTGTTATGTATTCCAATCATATATCCATCATTTCTGGTTGAATTTTTTCAATATAGATAGGTAGAATCCATTGTATAATGCTCTGCCTTGGGAAAATCATTCAATATTTTATGTTTTATGCTATTTGAAAAGGATCCATCTCCTATTCCCTTTTCAGCTTCTCACCAGTCTTACACATTCCATCATCATTTAAATACAAAGTTGTTAAAATCCCTTCCTGCCTTGCCCCATAGAATACCCTGTATCTCTGATTTAATCTAGCGGTAACATGGCTCAATGGATATGCTCGTATGGAAACACCTAGTCTTAATCTCTCCTGTCTGGTAGCAACTTGGAATGTTTTATTTCGGGGAATGACTAAACCTCCCCTCCCTGAATGGCACTACCTCCTAACCTGATAAATGTAAAACCTAGCTCCTTTTCCTGAATGGCTCTAGTCCCGCCCCCTCCATCCTCCTTGAAGTATGAATTCCCCAGTTTCAAACTGCCCAGCCCCATCTGATCCATACAACCCAGAAAATTGATAAAACATTTTGAGCTACTACACCTAGCCTAAAATCGTTTGCAGTTATATTTCATTGAACATTTTTCATGGATAAAGCCCTCTCTTGACCTTGTAGGGCTAGCTACAAGGCTGAGCATGGTTTGAAGTTACCCTGATTTTCCTTCCTTCAGCCTGAGGTTCAAATTAGTTGCTAACATTTCCTGGCGACCATACTAGGGAAGATTTTTTAAAATGAAAGATCAATCACCCCAGTAATATCTTCTATATAAATTCTTGGACTCTGGATGATGAGGTTCAGAGTTTTCTAGGCTAAAATAAAAAAAAAATTTAAGTATAAATTTGACCACACTAGCTTCAAGAAAATATACCAGGGCCAACCCTGATCCAAATCCTCCTCCTATATTTGAAAACCCTAATCTCATCCCACGAATAATTAGAAGACAAGAAAGTTCAGTAAGCCCTAGACCTATTCTAAGATCCTATACATGGCCCAATGAGTGGTTGTTTTCAGAAGATCTCTCTTTTGATGAGTGTTTTGAGCTTTCTTTGTTCAGAAACAAATCTGAAACTGCACTTGACGACACAGTTTCAGATCCAAATTTTCTTGTGGATCTTGAAGTTCAAAGGGCAATTAGATCAATTTATGACTACATTTTAAATTCCCTCAGACATCTATCACTGTAACCAATATCCCTGAGCCTTTAGAGTTATCAGAAATAGCATTTCCTACCCTTAATTCATCAGTCAATTCTCAGCTTTCGACTCCTCCATCAACAACTCCCTTGAATCCTAGTAGCACAAACGTTGTTGTAAATCCACCTCGAGTCATGGCTGCCTGGTATGCACCCCTGGTTTTACCTCAGAATATGAATGATATGCCTACTGATTACCAAAGTAAAATACCTTATTTGATGCCACTCAAAGCATTACAGCCAAGCAACATGTTGATAAGATGAATGACTTCTTTGACCTTCATGAGGTGGAGGCAGAAAATGTGACTACGAGATTGTTTGTCCAAAGATTTGGAGGTGAAGTTTGAAAATGGTTCAGGGCCCTGCCAGTAGCCTCTATCCACAATTTTCCAGAGCTACATAGACAATTCTTAGACCGGTGGGAGGTAAAGAAAAACCCACTCCAAATCTTGTCTGAATATGAAAATATTGAAAGGAATGTGGGTGAAAGTGTACAAGATTATTGCGTGAGATTTAATGTTGTGTATAATGCTATTTCAGCCAATCTAAAACCCCCCATGGGGTTATCTTTGCTCAAATTTCCAGATGGTTTCAATGTTGATATGGCATATCAGCTATGACAACGGGATCCTACCACACTTGAAGATATGTAGAAAATAGTTGTGAGCGTAGAAGCAAATTTTCTGGCCAGAAGAGCATGGAAAAGAGCCAAAAAGAGGGTAATTGTGAAAGAAGAAACATCTCCTTCAGATACGAAGATGGATACTTTGATCCGAATGGTGGAGAATATGGTTGATTAGTTGACTATTTCAGATATACCTGAAGCACAAATCAGGAATCCAAATTTCAGAGGACAGCATCAGCCCCAATTCCGGATTAAGCAAAGGGAGCACAAGGCGCAAGATCAAATAGCACAATAGCAACAACTCATAACACCTTTGCAGCAAAATTATTTTCAGGGAATGGAAACAGTTGATGATGATGATCTGATAGTTGAGGCTAATCATTTTTTCACTGCTGATGGTTCACCCATTTTTCTGACAGAAGATGAAGAATATGCAATGACTCCAGACACTCTAAGAGATGATGATTTCATATTGGCCAATGATGTAGTGTTAGAGGAAGAATCCGATGATTACTAGTGAGGGTCTATGAATGCTTTGTCAGCGCAACAGAAGCAGTATTCTTTGAGGAGCAAAGATGTGCTAATCAATCCCGTTCAGAAAAGGAAAGAACTGCAAACAAAAAATGACTTTTCAAATGCTCAAAGGAAAGGGAAAGAGCCTATTGATCCCTCTCCCAGCAAGGCATCCTCAATGATTAACATTGCAAGTGAAAAGAATCAGCTTAGCGCAACAAAGGAGCAAGTGGAGAAGAAATATCCTCCCGTCAAAGAGGTGGAAAAAGTTCCATCTTTTAATTTAGAAAATGAAATTGCTAAGCTGAAGGTGTCCATGCCCTTGACTGAGTTGGTAAAAAATAGCACTTATAAACATCATGTATCTAGAATGTTGCAAATAGACTCTATATCAGATATGGTGAATGTTGAAGATGACTATCCTGAACTCATTTTTGGTCCAACCATAGAAGGTCAGTCTGAAGAGAGTGAAGTCCCTCCCTTCTACCTGAGTCTTAGATTGCATGAGTTCATTTTACATAATGCTATGTTGGACTCTGTAGCCTCGCACAACTTGATGCCCAAAGCCATTATGGAGAAGTTGGGTCTTGATATTACCTGCAAGTACCATGATTTGTATTCCTTTGACTCCGGTAGGGTCCATTGTATTGGTCATATCAAAGACTTGGTATTATATTTAGATCAAATCCCAGCCAAGAATGTTTTGATGGATGCGGTTGTTGCCGATGTTCCACCACGGTTTGGAATTCTTTTGTCTAGGTCATGGGGTGAAAAACTGAAAGGAACCATACAGCGTGATTTCTCTTATGCCACTATTCCTGCGTTTAGTCAGTTGAAAAAACTATACAGGGAGAAGAAAATGAAATACATGATTACTAGCAAAGAGAAGCCGATTAATCATCCAATTAATGCAGTCCACATAGATTTAGAGTCATTTGTATTATATTCAGATGGTGGTTTGAATGATGAAAATGTTCAGTTGGTAGAAGTAGATGAGGTACCTGAAATTTCAGAAAATTTTAGGGAAGCCCTTAGACAAGAAAGAAATAAAGAAGCAAGCATCTCTGAGCTTTCTTATAGCCAACAGCAAAAGGACAATGAACAGTAGAAAAATGCAGAAATCAATCAAGATAAAGAAGCAAAAGTTCAGCATCTAGAAGAGGAAGAAGAAGGCCTTTGAAGCATGGAATTTGACGGAGCTGTTGGTAAGGATGGTGCTGGTATAGGAATATGGATTCAGAGCCCTGTTTTCCAACCTAAAAAAGTTCCTAGTAATGTTAGAGTATGTGCTTACAAATTGGCTTTTGAATACTCTAACAATGAAGCAGAGTATGAGCTTTGATTGCAGGTCTGAAAATTTTGAAGAGGCTAAATGTAAAGAGGATTTCTGTCTATGGAGATTCGGAGTTGATAATCAAAAAGGTAAAGAGAGAGTATCAAGAAAAGCATCTGCGATTAAGAGCCTATAGAAATGCAGTCCTAGACATCTTGAGGATGTTTTCTGAATACACTTTGACAACAGTACCCCAAATGCAGAATCTTATTGCAGATTCCCTTGCCACTACTACAGCAAATTTGAAGATTTCAATGAATTCCAGCAAAAAATTTGAAATTTATGTCAAACATTGGCCTGTTGTTCCCAATAATTCAAGGTATTGGCAAGTGTTTTGGGATGACAATGAAATCAATGCTTTTTTGCAGAGTGAAGGAAAATTCAAGGATACTTCCGTAGAGGGTGATTATGATGTCGATGATCAAGAAATAGAAGAAAATCATATAGATGTATTGCAACTGAAAGACAATGTAATTCCTAGAGGTCTCATACCTTTAGAGGAGCTTTTTTATCAAGATGATGTTGCAAAGAAACCAAGCTTGGTGCCTACTGATAAAGGAGTTGAAGATGTTAATATTGGAACAGCTTACAAGCCTAAACTTGTGAAGTTATCAAAAGCATTAACCCCTGAGGTAAAGTAATAGTATGTTAAATTATTTTTTGAATTTTCTGATGTGTTTGCATGGGATTAGTTAGATTTGAAGGTGTATGAAAAAAATATAATTCAGCACACTATTCCCATCAAGCCAGATCAAAAGCCATTTAGACAGAAGCTAAGAAGGATCAACCCAAAGCTGCTTCCATCCATTGAAAAAGAGGTAAACATATTGTATAAAGCTGGTATCATTGTCCCAATTAGATTTTCCGATTGGATTTCAAATTTGGTCCCGATACGCAAAAACACAGGAGAAATAAGGTTGTGCATATATTTTCGGAAACTGAATAGAGTATCCTTAAAGGATAACTATCCACTTCCGAAGATGGATCATATTCTGCAAAGAGTAGTTGGAGCATCAAGGATGTCACTACTCGATGGTTACTCAGGTTATAATCAGATCTTGGTGCATGAGAAAGACCAAGACAAAACTGCATTCACAACACCCTGGGGAACTTTCCAGTATGCCAAAATGCCATTTGGACTCAATAACGCTGGAGCCACTTTCCAGCGAGAAATGGATATCGCTTTTGCTAATGAAAAGGATGTTTTTCTGGTTGTTTATTTGGATGATCTGACAGTGTTTTCTCGTTTTGATGATGAACATTTGCACCACTTTAGGGTTGTGTTTCATTGATGCAAAAAGTTTGGGATTTCTCTTAATCCGAAGAAAAGTCTGTTTGCTATGGATGAAGGTAAACTGTTGGGGCATATCACCTCTAAAGACGGTATCCGCATTGATCCTTCAATAGTGGAGGCAATTCAGCACATAGACCTCCCACGTAACAAAAAGGAGATTCAAGCATTCAATGGTAAGATGAACTTCTTGCGTATATTTGCACCCAATTTGGCTAAACATTTACGAGAAATGACTAATATGTTGAAAAAGGATAGCACTGTCAAATGGAGCTAGGATGCCATCAAGTCATTTAATCTGGTAAAGTTTGCTCTGTCCAATGCCCCAGTCTTGATTAGTCTCGATTATACTCAAGATTTCATTATATTTTCATTTGCATTGGAGCATACCATGGCTGCGGTATTGATGCAAAAGAGAGATCAGATTGAAAAGCCCATTGCCTTTTTCAGTAGGACCATTCGAGATGCTGCCTTGCGATATAATATTATTGAGAAACAAGCATGGGCTCTTATAAAATAATTGAAGGATTTCAGAGTATACATTCTACATTCACATACCATAGCATATGTTCCTAATGCAGTAGTAAAATATTTGTTGATGCAAACTGATCCAGAGGGAAGAAGAGGTAAGTGGATAGCAGCAACGTTGGAATATGATTTGGAGATGAAACCCACAAAGTTAATCAAAGGACAAGGTTTGGCAAAACTAATGGCACAATCAAACCTGTGTGCCCTGGACATAAATCTCATAGCAGCAATGTCAGAGGATGAGGATGATGGTTCGCTTGTTTCGGTTTCAGAAATATTTCTACAATCACCATGGTATTCAGACATAGTTTATGTTCTTCAGAATCTTTCACCACCTCTCGGGATGTCTAGAAGCAAAGGCAGATCACTAAAACTCAAGTCTGCCAAGTTCTGCATTTTAAAAAGTTCTCTTTATTGGAAAGATACAGGAGGTGTTCTACTTAATTTTTTGGTTGAAGATGAGGCTCAGCAAGTGATGCATGACTTTCACAAAGGTGATTGCGGTGGTCATTTGTTTTGGAAAACTACAGCTAACAAAGTGTTGAGATCAGGATACTATTGGCCCACTTTATTTTCATATTTGTATAAAACAGTGATGAGCTGCCATGAGTGTCAAGTTTTCCAATGAAAAAGGAAATTTCTTCCTCTTCCTTTGAAACCAGTTCAAGTAAATGCTCCTTTTCAGCAGTGGGGAATTGATTTCATAGGGGAAATCCATCCCGCATCATCAGCACAGCATTGATGGATCTTGACAAGTAACGATTATTTCACCAAATGGATCGAGGCCATTCCAGCAAGGCAGGCCACGGATACGGTAATCATTCAATTCTTAGAATCAAATATCTTCTCTCGTTTTGGTTGCCCTCACAAAATCATAACAGATAACGCAACAGCATTTAGATCCAAGAAGATGGTGGAATTCTGCGATAAATACAATATTTTGTTGGGCCATTCAACAACATACTACCCACACGGAAACGGCCTAACAGAGTCATCAAATAAATCTCTGATAAACATAATCAAGAAAATGTTGGAAGCAAATAAGAGGAATTGGCATCAAAAGATCATCAACGCGTTTTGGGAAAATAGATGCAGCTGCAAGAAATCCATAGGCATGTCACCATTTGAGTTATTTTATGGAACTAATACTGTGTTTCCTACATCACTTACATTTCCGGTCATGAGACTATTACAAGAGGCTGGCAGCGAAGAGGACGATAATTAGCGAAGGACCAATCAAATGATCCACCTTTAGCAAACAAGGGAGGAAATTCCTAGAACGCTATTCAGTTGCAGGAAAAGATCAAGAAAATCTATGATCGTAAAACCAAAGCAAAAAAATTTCAGTTGGAAGATGTGGTATTGAGATGGGATGCATGAAATGAGGACGAAGGGAAGCATGGTAAGTTCGATAACCTGTGGAAAGGACCGTATAAGATTTTAGCATACAGGGGATAGAATGCTTTCTTGCTCACAGTGATGGACGGCCAAGATTTCCCTAGAGGGCCAGTGAATGGTAGGCTTTTGAAGCACTACCAATTTTGAGATAATGGATCGAAAACTATGTCACAGTCATTGTATATATATCATTTCCATTGCTGGTCAGATTTCAAGTACACAGTCATTGAAGTTTGGGGCTCGAGGTAAAGGCTATAAAACCTGAATGATATGTGTAAGGTTTGTTGGTTTTAATTTAGTTTTCAGTCATAGTTTGAGTCAGAGTCAGTCTGCATTTTGTTAGTTTTCAATGTTTTAACCATATTTTCCCAATGGATAAGGCTACTTGGTCTACGATGTTCTTGGCACCTCTAAGGAGTTACCATCCCCATTGGAGCCAATGTTAGTGTTAGTTTTGTCACACTACCATCAGTGATCAAATTTACTCTTTTTCATTTGCATAGTAGGAGTCCCATACCATAAATTTTCATCATTCCATTAGGTCATGAATTCATTGATGGTAGTGGTATTTCATCAGTTTTTCCTCATGTGAAAACTTGTTGATTCTCCTCTCTATGGTCTTCATTCATGACTCACTTTCACTTCATAATTCATTTTATTAGGTCATAGGGTTGGTCTCATTAGGTTCTAGGGTCTCATCATGGTCAAATTAATGAGCCAAGTGTCAATAAATATCAGCAAGGTCATGAGGAGGTCAAATAAACTCAAAGGCACAGCACCTCAAAAAATCAAAGAGTTGTTATATTAAGCTTTATGTAATTTTCACCTCAAAACATGTTTTGAGGTGAAAACATGATACTTTTCTTTTATTATCATTTCTTATGTAATTTTATGGCTTCATATGTAATAAGTTGAGCTTCAGGAGCTGTTATCTCTACAAAGCCACCACCCTACCTTTCAAAGGAGTTATTCACTGGATTTTCACTATAAATCATGTTCTGAATATGTTCATTAGAAGGATCCCAGAAAGAGCTTTCCAATGATATATTACACTCTCAAAACTGACTCCCGGATTGGAAAATATGCCTAAGTGAATAAAAGAATCTCAAAAGCCTATCCTTACTCTTCTTTCTCATTTTGTCCTTTAAACTTTATAATTTCTACCTTTTCATATATTCATCGTAAAAGTCCCTTTGTATTTTCATTACCGTCTCCCACAAACTTCCAATGCGATTGACTCATCTCCGATTCCTCCGATCCGATTGCATCCTATCATCGCAATTCCCTTCCCCTGATCCGATCGCATCGCAAGTCCAAATCACATCGCAGTTTCCATCGCAATTCCGAATCGCATCGCAGTTTCCATCGCAAGTCATAACATTATCACAATCTCCTTGCTGCGATCACATTATCACATCGCAATTTCGCAGCCCTTCAGTATTTGACCCTGTTAGCACCCGAATAGGACCCCAGGCTAAAAGGGCAAAACAGGGTAACAACTAAACCACGCTCAGCCTTGTAGCTAGCCCTACAAGGACAGGAGAGGGCTCTCTCCATGAAAGAATATTCAATGGAACACAATAAATGGACTAATATTAGGCTAAATAAAATGATGGAAAAGGGCTTAATAAAGTGAATGAATTTTCAGGGATGTGTGGGACAAAAATGGGACAGTTGAAACCAGGAATTAAATCAGGATACAGGGTATTTCATGGGGCAATATAGGCAGGAAAATTAGCAATTTAAATTAAATAGGGATGGGATGGACAGACTGGTGAGGAGCTGAAAAGGGCACAACAAATGGATCCTTTTCAAACAGAAGAAAAAACACAGAGTATGAATGATTTCCCAAGGCAAAGCATATAAAATGGATTCTACCTTTCTGTCTTGAAAGCATTCAAAGAAATGTTTATGGATTAATGGAACACATAAAAATTCACATATGAAACAAAGAAGAAAAACAAATGCCAAATCTCATACCACATGGATCCCACAAATCAAAGCTGCATCTCTTATTAATTCCTGTCAAACTGTACAATGAGCGCAAAATGTTCTTCCACACTATTCCCCTACTGCTTGATCCTTTCTAACTGCTTACAAATGATTTACAATTACAATAAATACACGGAAATGTGGGAACATAGATCCACAAAAAAGGGAGCTGTTCAAACAGATGAACAACTGAAATACAATCATAGTAAATAAATACAACAATCTGCCCCTAAAAACAAGGGACAACATCACATTTGACCGCTTTGGAGATTTTGTTGTTATTTTGTATGAAAGAAAATAGGTAATCCGATGAAAATATTTCCTACTTTGCTGCTATTGTAACAATATTTTTTTATTTTAGTTCTCGGCCTTTGACTGTCGTTTCGCTTCCCTTTATTTGTTTGGAGAAAACTGACTTTTTTGAATAAAATACTGTTGAAAAGAGACAAAATGAAATTATATGCTTTTTGTGAAGGGAAACAAATTTTAAATGGGAAAAGGGAATGGAGAGGAGGTGGGTCACATTTGGAATGTACCACACAAAAGTTCTAATGCGATGGAATGGGTCTGATGGGTAATCATGAATGGAACGGGGTAATCCCTTTGAGAACCAATAATAGCAATTTTCTACTTTTACAAAGGGAGGAAGAACTTTGCATATGAAAGGTCGGAGGGCTAAGGTGGGACCAGGGATTATACATCGCAATCGGGGATTGGAATCGGGAGAGGGAGTGCGATGCAATGATACATATGAAATCTCTGATGCGATTGGGGGAGGTCTTTCTTGTAAATGAAATTAAAAAAAATTCTCTTTTAACAAAGGGAAAGGCCTTTATACGAATGGAAAAGGTAATATGTGGTGGGACCGAGGGTCAATCCCAATTGGAAATATGAGTGGAGTGAAACACATATGGGAAATGCCAATACCAATGGCCTGATTGATTTTGAGCCGTCGAATCGACGGGGACAGTTCAACGGTTGAGGAGTGATCGGGGATTATCAATCAAAGGCTTCAATCGGAGGAGCGGATTGGTAGTTGCGATCGAGTAATCGGAAGAGGGACTTGCGATCAATCGCATTGGATATTTTTGCGATTGGCCAATCGAAGGGGGGCTTATGGAAGTGCCGATTGCGATGGCCCGATTAGCTGTGGGCCGTCGGATCGGACCAAGAGATCAACGGTGGAGACATTGATCAGATATTTTCCATCGGGGGTAAGCCATCGGGGCAATCGCATCAGAAACTTTCGCAATGGGCCGATCGAAACATTCAAATAAATGTTGCGAATGCGATGGAAGGGACTTGGGTTATGCGGAGTTTGTTATAATAACGTTTTATTACAACGTTTCAAAGCATGGAGGGGAAGTGGTTGGGAACGGAAGAGGGGGTATATATATATATACGAACCTTTGAAATGTTTACCATAAGGTTTTCGACGGGAAATGGAGGGGAAGTTGTTTATAACGGCGGGGACTTTATAATATAAAACTTTTTATTATAAAGTTCTATGGCATGGAGGGGAAGTGGTTGATACATAAATCGCATATGTATTTAAAATATTTATAATGCGATTTTATAATCGGAAAGGGGGAAAAGGGATTATTTAAAGGAATATTAAACTTTAATAATACAAAGTTTAAAGGGAAAAATGGGAAATAGGGGGTATATGAGGATATAAGGACTTTTACTTCACTTAAGCATAAATTTCAATCTAGAAGTCAGTTTTGAGACTGTAGTATACCATTGGAAAGCTCTTTCTGGGCTATTCTGATGGATCTACTTGGGAGATGATTTGGCTTTGAACATGCCGTGGAAAACTCTTCTGAAGGCAGGGACATCACTTTGGAGATAGCAGCTTCTGAATTGTGACTTATTACATATGATGATATAAAATTACATAATGAATGATAATAATAAAGGAAAAATATCATGTTTTCACCTCAAAACATGGTTTTGAGGTGAAAATTACATTAAGCTGAATAAAATGTTTCTTTGATCTTCCTGGTGCAATGACTTTGAATTTATTGACTTCCTCATGACCTTGCTGATATTATTGACATTTGACTCATTAATTTGACCGTGGTGAGACCCTAGAAACTAATGACATCCATCCTGTGACCTACTGATATGATTTTGAGAATAAAAGTGACTAATGACTAAAGACCATAGAAAGGAAAATCAGCAAGTACCTTATGAGGGAAAAATGATAAAAAATTACTACCATCAATGAATCTATGACCTAGCGGAATGGTGAAATTTATTCGGTATGAGACACCTAATATGCAAATGCAAAAGAGCGATTTTGATCACTGATGGCAGTATGACTAGACTGACACTAACATTGGCTCCAATGGGGATGGTAGCTCCTTGGAGGTGCCAAGAACACTGTAGACCAAGTAGCCTTATCCATTGGGCATGGAGTCAAAAATGTTTGAAAACTAACACAAATGCAAACTGACTCTGACTCTAGACTAAGACTGAAAACTAAAATGAATCAAAACCATACACATATCACCCAAGTTTTATAGCCTTCACCTCGGGCCCCAAACTTGAATGACTGTGCATTTGAACTCTGATCAAAATAACATGGTATATACAATGATGATGAGATAGATTCTGATTTCATGTCTTCAACAATGGCAGTGCTTCAATAGCCTACCATTTACTGCTCCACCCGAACAATCCTGGCCATCCATTTCTGAAAGCAAGAAGGCATTCTATCCCCTGTATGTTGTAATTTTGTATGGTCCTTTCCAAAGGTTGTCAAACTTACCGTGCTTCCCTTTGTCTTCATTTCTTGCATCCCATTTCAACACTACATCATCCAACTGAAACTTTTCTTCTTTAGTCTTCCTGTCATAGATCTTTTTAATCTTGTCCTGCAACTGACTCGCTTTCTGTGACACTTCTTCTCTTGTTTGTTGAAGGTGGATCATCTGGTTGATCCTTCGCTAGTTGTCATCATCTTCGCTGCCAACTTCTTTTAATAATCTCATAACTGGATCTGTAAGAGAAGTAGGAAAGACAACATCAGTACCATAAACCAGCTCAAAAGGTGACATACCTATTGATTTTTTACTGCTAACTCTGTCTGCCCATAGTGCGTTGATAAACTTTCGGTGCCAATTTCTTTTGTTTGCCTCCAAAATTTTCTTAATTATATTCATCAGTGATTTGTTCGATGACTTTGCCAGGCTTTTGCCTTGTGGATAATACGTTGTTGAATGGTTCATCACGATGTTGTATTTGTCACATAAATCGACCATTTTCTTTGATCTGAACACGGCTGCATTATTTGTCACAATTTTACATGGGCAGCCAAAACGAGATAAAATATTCGATTCAAGGAATTGAATAATTACCGCGTCAGTCGCTTTCATGGTAGGGATGGCCTCGATCCATTTCGTAAATTAATCTCTCCCAGTCAATATCCATCGATGCTGTGCTAAGGACGTGGGGTGAATTTCTCCTATAAAATCGAGCCCCCACTGCCGAAAGGGCGTGTTCACTGAAACTGGTTTCAAAGGAAGTGGAAGAAATTTATTCTTCCCTTGGAAAATTTGACATTCATGACAATTCATCATAGTTTTATATAAATCAGAAAACAATGTGGGCCAATAATACCTGGCTCTCAATACCTTGTTCGCTGTAGTTTTCCAAAACAAGTGACCACCGCAATCACCTTAATGGAAATCGTGCATTACCTTCTAAGCTTCTTCTTCAACCAGACAATTTAGCAAAACGCCTCCTGGATCCTTCCAATATAGAGAACTGTTCAAAATACAATATTTTGCAGATTTAAGCTTCAAATATCTACCTTTTCTCTTAGACATGCCTGGAGGAGGTGACAAATGCTGGAGAACATACACAATATCTGAATACCAAGGGGACTACAGAAAAATATCTGAAATAGGAACCAGAAAACCTTCATCTTCCTCTTCTGAAATTAACGTAATGAGGTTTATATCTAAAGCATGCAGATTTGACTGAGCCATAAATTTCGCCAAACCTTGGCCTTTGATCAATTTCGTGGTCTTGATCTCCAAATCATACTCCAACATAGCTACTATCCATTTGCCTCTTCAACCTTCTAGATCAGTTTGCATGAGCACATCCTTGACTGCTACGTTAGGGACATATGCTATAGTGTGTGAATGTAGAATATATACCCTAAAATCTTTCAATGCCTTGACAAGATCCAATGCCTGTTTTTCAATAATATTATATCTTAAAGCAGCATCTCTAATAGTCCTACTGAAAAAGGAAATTGGCTTTTCTACTTCATCTCTCTTTTGCATCAAAACAACAGCCATAGTATGCTCAGATGCAAATGAAAATATAATAAAATATTGATTGTAGTCGGGACTGATTAGAACTAGGGCATTAGACAAGGTAAACTTTACCAGATTAAATGATTTGATAGCTTCTTCACTCCACTTAACCGTGCTGTCCTTTTTCAACATATTGGTCATTTCCCTCAAATTCTCAGCTAGATTAGTTATAAATCTGCACAAAAAATTCATCTTACCATTGAAGGCCTGAATCTCTTTCTTGTTCTGTGGAAGATCTATGAGCTGAATTGCCTCCACTCTAGCTATATCTATGTGGATGCCATCTTTAGAGATGATATGCCCGAGCAATTTGCCCTCATCCATGGCAAAAAGGCTCTTTTTGGGATTGAGAGAAATCCCAAACTTTCTGCAACAATGAAAAACCACTCTTAGATGGTGCAAATGCTCATCATCTGAATATGAAAACACTGTCAAATCATCCAAATAAACAACAAGAAAAACATCTTTTTCATTTGCAAAAGAAATTTCCATTGCAAGCTGGAAGGTAGCTCCAGCGTTCTTCAGTCCGAAGGACATATTAGCATACTGGAAGGTTCCCCAGGGTGTTGTGAAGGCAGTTTTATCTTGGTCCTTCTCATGCACCAAGATCTGATTGTAGCCTGAGTAGCCATCAAGTAGTGACATCCTAGATGCTCCAACTACTCTTTGCAGAATATGGTCCATTTTTGGAAGTGGGTAATTATCCTTTAAGGATGCCTTATTCAAGTTCTGAAAGTCAATACACAGTCTGATTTCTCCAGTCTTTTTACGCACTGGGACCAAATTCGAAATCCAATCAGAAAATATAATAGGAACTATGATTCCCACTTTGTACAACTTGTTTACCTCCTTTTCAATTGATGGCAGCATCTTTGGATTGATTCTTCTCAGCTTCTGTCTGAAAGACTTCTAATCCGACTTGATAGGAATTGTATGTTGAATTATGTTCTTATCATACACTTTCAAATCTGAATAATCCCATGTTCCTATCAAAAAATTAACTTCCATAACTTCTCACACCTCAGGTTCTGTTGGGTTGCAACAATTTAACAAACTGGTAATCATCATTTAATATTCATCTAAAATCATTTTAGTAGGCACAACTGGCCTCTGCGTATCATCCACAGTAAAAAAGATCTCTGAAGATATGGACTCTGGAAACCAAACTATCGTTTTGCTACAATATATCCATCGGTTTTAATTACAATCCGCATTAAATAAATAAAATAAAATAAAATTTCCATCCGCTACAAAATGCCTTAATCTCATTATTATTTTCAATTTTTTGGTCATCTAACTTGTCATCATTAGATGGACCCAAGTACACCATGTAAGACGAGTTTTACCCCAAGTAAAACTGCTTTCACTATGATTAATTAGGAAACCCCAAAAGGAATAATTAATTAAACCATAATTTAATTATTATTCCCAGTCATGTTTGACCCAAAAACAAAGAAATTAATGAGATAAACCCATAGTTATCTTATTATTTTCTAGGAATAATTATTTAAATAATATTCCTTGTTAAATATGACCAAATCAACCACCATTAATCAAATAAATCATTATTTATTTGATTATATCCCAACCACTTCCTTAAAAAGATAAATAAATCATTTATTTATTTATTTTTCACTAATCAAGGGGTTTGACCCAAGTCAAACACCCTTTCCCTCCAACAAATAATAATAAAATATTCCATAGAGGTGGATCTAGATTTGATTAACATTATTTTAATCATGCACCAAGATCTAGAATGACCCAATATTTTGTTATAAATAGGAGGGTTTTCCCCATCATTCTTCACCTTTTGTTGCCTATTAGATCACTCTGGATCTATACACTTGGTCTCATTTCTACCATTTTGCTCCCATTGAGCTCTACCTTTTACATTTGGTTTTCTACATCTACAAGAGAGAGAAAGCTTAGATCTGAAGTGCTGAGGACTACAAAGAACCCATCCCATTGAGGAGATCTGGATACACCTTCTTGTTTCCTCCCAGGTGCCCTGTAATATAAAAATTCATTCAAAAATCGTGTTCTTGTCTTGTCTGTTGGATGCATGGAGCAAACTCTTTACTTTACTGCTTAATGTCTTTCCATTTATAGATCTATTTGTTGCAGCATTTTAACTACTAATCGCAGATCTTAAGATGTTTTGCAGCCTCTATTGTTGTTAGGGCTATTAGTTATGCGTAGCTAAAGTGGTTCTTTTTCGTACACTTCGACGAAGAATTCATACTAACAATTATCATCCCAAAATACTTGCCAATACCTTAAATTGTCCGAAACAACAGGCCTATGTTTGACATAGATCTAAAACTTATTGCTGGAGTTCATCGGAATCTTCAAGTTACTTGCAGTAGTGGCCAGGGAATCGGCAATAATGTTTTGCATCCTAGGCACTGTTGTCAAAGTATATTCAGGGAATGTTTTCAAAATGTCCAGGACCAAATTTTTGTATGCCCTCAATCTTGGATGTTTTTCTTGGTATTCTCCCTTCACCTATTTGATTATCAATTCGGAGTCGCCATACACAGAGATCCTTCTTGCATTCAACTTCTTCAAAATTTTGAGGCCTGTAATCAAAGCCTCATATTCTGTTTCATTGTTAGAGCAATAAAAAGCTGGCTTATAAGCACAAACTCTAACATTGCTAGGAACCTTCTCAGGCTGGAAAATAGGGCTCCTAATCCATATTCCAACGCCAGCTCCATCCTTACCAATAGCTCCATCAAAATCCATACTCCATAGACCTTCTTCTTCTTCTTGAAGATCTGGAAGTTTGTTTCTTTCTCTTCTTTACCTTGGCTGATTTCTAGCTGCTCATTTTCCTTTTGCTGCTGGTAGGCAGGAGGTTCAGAAGTGTTTGCTACTTTATCCTTTTCCTATTTGAGGACTTCTCTGAAATTATCTAAAATCTCAGGTATTTCATCTACTTGTACCAACTGAACATTCTCATCATTTAAACCACCATCAAAATACAAGACAAAAGACTCTAAATCTGTATGGACAACATTAATGGGATAATTTACAGGCTTTTCTTTTCTGGTAATCATATATTTCATTTTATTTTCCCTTTATAACTTCCTCAACTGGCCAAATACAGGGATAATGGCATAAGAGAAGTCAAGCTGCATAGTTTCTTTGATTTTGTCACCCCAAGACCTAGATAGAAGCATTCCAAACCTTGGTGGGACATCGACAACAACTACATCCATCAAGACATTCTTTGCTAGAATGTGATCTAAAGACACTACCAAATCTTTGATTAGACCAATACAATGGACCCTACTTGAGTCGAAGGAATACAAATCATGATATTTTCGAGTGATATCAAGGCCTGGATTCTCCATACCAGCTTTGGGCATCAAATTATGTGAGGCCCCAGAGTCCAACATAGCATTATGCAGGATAAACTCATGTACTCTAAGACTCAAGTAAAAAGGAGGGACTTCATTTTCTTCAGATTCTTCTGTGGCTGGACCGAAAATAAGTTCAAGGAAGTCATCTTCTACATTAACCATATCAGAGACAGAGTCTATTTGCAAGAATTTGGACACCTGAGTTTTATACGCACTATTCTTCACCAACTCTGTGAGGGGCATAGACACTTTTAACTTAGAGATTTAATTTTCTAAATTAAAGGAGGGAGCTTTCTCTACCTCTTTAATGGGCGGATATTTCTTCTCTATTTGCTTCTCTTTTGAGCTCTGTTGTTTCTTTTCATTCGCTGTATTAGTAACTGCAGGCACTTTGCTAGAGGAAGGATCAGCCGACTCCTTAGCTTTCTTCTGTGCATCGTTCTTCATTTGGAGTTATTTTCTCTTTTGAATGGGACTGACTGTAACCTCTCTATTCCTTAAAGATTACTTCCTTGGCTGAGCCGATAGAGCATTCATATACCCTCTCTAGTAGTCATCAGACTCCTCTTCCAGTACTGTATCATTGGCCAAAATGAAATTTTGGTCTTTTTGAATGTCTGGAGTCGCCACTGTGTATTCTTCATCTTCTGTGAGGAAAATTGGTGCACCATCAGCTGTGAAAAAGTGATTAGCCTCAATCACAGGATCATTGTCATTGGAATCTGTCCCTTGCATGTAGTTCTGCTGCAATGGAGTTTTAATCTACTGCTGTGGTGGCGCAATTTAGTCTGGCGTTCTTTGGTCTTTCTGTTTAATTCTGAATTGCGGCTGCTATACTCTGAAATTCGGATTTCTTATTTGAGGCTCTGGTCTGTCTGCAATGGTTAACTTATCGACCATTTTTTCTACTGTTCTGATCAGAGTGTCCATTTTAATGTCTGAAGTAGAGGCCTCCTCTTTTATTGTGACTCTTTTCTCAGCTCTGGCTCGTGCTCTTTTAGCCAGCAGATTAGCTTCAACGTTTACCGCTATCTTTTGCATGTCTTCAAGTGAAGACGGGTCTCTTTCACACAGATGATATGCCATGTTGGCATCAAAACCGTTAGGAAATTTCAACAATTCTAGTCCCACAGGAGGCTTCAAATTAACTGGAATAACATTATATACAACATTGAATCTTAAACAATAATCCTGCATGGTTTCACCCACATTTCTTTTAATGTTCTCATACTCAGACAGAATTTGGAGCGAGTTCTTTTTTACCTACCACCGGTCCAGGAACTGAGTGTGCAACTCATGCAAAGTGCGAAATGAGCCTGGTGGTAAGGCTCTAAACCATTTTCTAACTTTGCCTCCAAAGTTTTGAACAAATAGACTTGTCGTTACATTCTCTGCTTCTACCTCATGCAAATAACAAAATTCATTCATTTTATCAACATGCTGCTGAGTTGTGATGCTCTGAGTGGCATCAAAAATAGGAATTTTACTTTGATATTCAGTCGGCATATCGTTGAGGACCTGGGGTAAGACCAGGGGTGCATACCTGGCAGCCATAACTCTGGGTGGATTTACAACAGGATTTGTAGGATTTGAGGGAGGTGTTGATGGAGGAGATAATTTGGAATGTTGATGAATTGGGAGGAGGAAAGACTGTTCCTGATGATTCTAAAGGCTCAGGGATATTATTTATAGTGATGGACTGAGGAGAATTCAAAATGTAATCATCAATGGAGGAATTTTCTCTTTGGACTTCAATATATACAAGGAAGTCAGGATCTAAAACTGTATCATCAATGTCGGTTTCAGACTTATTCCTAAATAAAGAAAGCTCAAAATTCTCGTCAAAGGAAAGGTCTTCTACAAAAAACCATTCAATGGGCCAAGTATAGGATCTAAATACGGGTCTAGGGCTTAATGATCCTTCTTTTCTTCTAACAATTCTTAGGATAAGATTCGGATTTTCAAACATAGGGGGAGGATTTGGATCTGGATTAGCCATGGTATATCTTCTTGAAGCTAGTGTGGTCTATTTTACAAAAAATTTATTTCCAACCTAGAAAACTCTGAACATCATCGTTCAAAATTCTAGAATTATTTGATGTACTGGGGAAAATCTTGCAAGTCAGATGTTACGTTTATAAGACTAGATCGAAGATTGACTGAAGCAGCACTTATCTACTTATGCACTTGCAAAGCAATGTGCAGTTCGAAGGCTACCTAACATAACTTCAAGCTCCGTCTGTAGTTTATAAAACAAATAACACTAACAAACAAAAATCTTGATCCCGAGTGGAGTCGCCAGAGATGTTAGCACCCGAATTGGACCCCAGGCTGAAAGGGCAAAACAGGGTAACAACTAAACCACGCTCAGCCTTGTAGCTAGCCCTACAAGGACAGGAGAGGGCTCTCTCCGTGAAATAATATTCAATGGAACACAATAAATGGACTGATATTAGGCTAGATAAAATGATGGAAAAGGGTTTAATAAAGTGAATTAATTTTCAAGGATGTGTGGGACAAAAATGGGACAATTGAAACCGGGAATTAAATCAGGATACAGGGTATTTCATGGGGCAAGATAGGCAGGAAAATTAGCAATTAAAATTAAATAGGGATGGGATGGACAGACTGGTGAGGAGTTGAAAAGGGCACAACAAATGGATCCTTTTCAAACAGAAGAAAAAACACAGTATATGAATGATTTCCCAAGGCATAGCATATAGAATGGATTCTACCTTTCTGTCTTGAAAGCATTCAAATAATTTTTTATGGATGGATGGAACACATAACAATTCACATATGAAACAAAGAATAAAAACAAATGTTAAATCTCATACCACATGGATCCCACAAATCAGAGCTGCATCTCTTATTAATTCCTGTCAAAATGTACAATGAGTGCAAAATGTTCTTCCACACTATTCCCCTACTGCTTGATCCTTTTCGACTACTTACAAATGATTTACAATTACAATAAATACACTGAAATGTGGGAACATAGATCCACAGAAAAGGGATTTGTTCAAACAGCTGAAGAACTGAAATACAATCATAGTAAATAAATACAACAATCTACCCCTAAAAATAAGGGACAACATCCCACCAAAGCCTTTCCGCCCCGTTCCAAAGGAAAAGGGGTTTTCCCTATGAAAAGTGCAAAGTTTCATTTTGTTCAAGTTTTCCTGCATCACCCCCGCTCATCCTTCATCACATATCGCGCAATCGCAACATCCCCCGGCACTTAAATTTGTATCATCACAACTCTGATGCGATTTCATTGCATCACATCGCATTGTATCGCGATTAAACCCATCTCTGATTCCTCCAATCCCATCGCATCGCGCGATTGCATCTTCCATGCCTTACACCCACTCTCCTGGAATTTGCGATTGCGATTTTCCCTGGGTCCCACCTAAAAGCCCTTCCTCCTTTTCAAAGGGAAAAGGGTCTTTCCCCGTGTAAAAGCATAAATCTCATTTCAAATTTGTTTTAAGGGAATTTTTTCCGTCCTCTGCTACAACTCCCTTATCCTTTGCTCCATCGCATCCGCTTTCATCGCATTTCCTCCCGTCGCATTTCCTCCCATCGCATTGCAAGTTTTCATCGCATTGCTCCATTGTGTAACACACCCGCTCCCCTCCTGATTTTCGATTTGCGATTGCGATTTGGGCCCACCATCTTTCCTTTCGCTCTTTTTCCATAAAAAAAAGGGACTTCCCTTCATTAAAAATCAGATTTCATTTTTAATGATTTCAAAGGGCATTTCTCAGCATAAAAGGGATTTTCAACAAAGAAAAAGAAATAGTCAAGGTCGTGAGCTAAATATGAACAAAAGATCATCTCAACATCTACAGCAGCGATTAAAAAGGGATCGACTCTACAAATTTCATCTTCTCATATGTTGAAGTATAACATCAAAATCTTCCATGAAATGTACATTCTTTCTGGGGTATATTGTTGGTTTATTTTCTATATTCAGATTTCTGTTCCAAAGCTATTGAAACAACTCTTCCTTCTGCAGATGCGTCCCCTCAAATTTTTTCTATTTAATGTAATTTCTGGGTCATTTGTAAAGGGGGGGTCACAGTGGGATAACGTTGGAATCATAGAGGACGCTTTGTGCTCCGTTTGTAACAGTTTGGCAAGGAATTAATAAAGAAATGCATCACTTATTTATGGGATGCCTGTGGTATGTATTTTAGCACTGTCTTTCTTTTGTGATCATTTTTCTATTGTTATGTATTTCAATCATATATCCATCATTTCGGGTTGAATGTTTTCAAGATAGATAGGTAGAATCCATTGTATAATACTCTGCCTTGGGAAAATCATTCAATATTTTATGTTTTCTGCTGTTTGAACAGGATCCATCTCCTATGCCCTTTTCAGCTTCTCACCAGTCTTACACATTCCATCTTCATTTAAATACAAAGTTGTTAAAATCCCTACTTGCCTTGCCCCATAGAATACCCTGTATCTTTTATTTAATTCCCCAGTTTCAAACTGCCCAACCCCATCTGATCCATACAACCCAGAAAATTGATAAAACATTTCGAGCTACTACACCTAGCCTAAAATCATTTGCAGTTATATTTCATTAAACATTTTTCATGGAGAGAGCCCTCTCCTGACCTTGTAGGGCTAGCTACAAGGCTGCGTGTGGTTTGAAGTTACCCTAACTTGCCTTCCTTCAACCTGCGGTTCAAATTAGGTGCTAACATGGCCTACATTTCCATTTCACTGTGGGAATTATACACTTAAAAAATTCACACATGTTGAGAAGGAGGTCATTAAAATAAGGGATATTAAGCCCTCTACAGTCCCAGGAAGGCAGTATGACCCGATAAAATTTGCATTTGATTTCACAACTTTAGTTTCAATCGCCCGATTTGAGCATGAGCCCGATGAGTTTGATGATTTATTTGTTTCTATTGATAAATTACCCCAAGTTTATGACTTGGCTAATTCCAAGTTTTAGACTGAGGATATGAATAAATTCATGTCGTTTTGAAGTCAGAGACTGCTGAAAGCTCCTCTTGAACAGTTAAGAATTATGCTGCAAGAATCTGATAATATGGAAACAGAGCAGAATAAAAAAGAAGATGCAGCCAAAAAAGCAAGAAGAGAAGCATCTACCAGCAAGGGAAATGTACAAGCTGAAAATGTAAGTACAAGTGGCAAGCCTGATGTGCTAAAGGAGAATACTGGCAGCAAAATAGATGAACATATTGGGAAAGGAACTACAGTTCAAACAGGGAAGGAAAGTACAGGTATTGAGACCAATGTACATATTGAGAAAGAAAATACATGCAGTGAGGCTAATGTACAGACAGAAAAAAATGATATTGGTAATAAGCCAAATAATCAACTTGAAAGAGAAAATACTACTGAGAATGTGGTAGATTCTACTGAAGTTATTGTTACTTCCCATTTGTTAAGTCAATATGAACAATTTACTCAGCAAATAGGATTACAAAATAATCCTCAAGTTGACATTTTGAAAGATCAAGATATGGAAATCATTCATGAGCATCCTACAGAAGAAATTGTATTGAAAGTAGAAGATATTCCTCCTCTATATGTCTTTTACAGTCCTAAGCATAGGGCTGTTGTCAAAAAGTAGAGGAAGAGAAGAAGAAAAGATCAAGAATCATTGTCAACATCATAAGTTGAACTGATGAACATTGTCTGGAAAAATACTAAGGTGGATCCTTCAAGGGATCTCACCAAATTGTCACAATATGCAGGCGTCTATAGTGCAGCTACTATAGACAAGGCTTCAGAAGTCACACAAATGATGAAACAAAAGGAAGTACATATAGCTATGCTGGAGGAACAAACAACAGAAAATTAGCAAAATATAATGCAGTTGGAATAGTAGTTGCACGATGAAAATCTCAGATCTAAACAGTTGGAAGAGCAACTTGGTATTGAAAATAAAAAACTTGATCAACAAACCTTAAATAAGCAACAACAGCTAGCTCAAGAGGTGGCAAAACTACAGACCTTACTGCAAAATGAGAAAACTGCTAAGGCTGAGCAAGAGAAAGTATTCCAAGCAAGATTGGACAAATTTAAAGAGTATCCTAAGTTAGATCAATTTAAAACTAAAGCTCTTGAAACAAACAAACTACTGTCTCAGCAGTTTAATGAGTTATGTCAAAAGATGGCACAAACTGAGCCTTTGTGTGAGATAACATCAGTTCTTATAGATGAAGGAATCAGTCTCAGGCTCGAACTTGATGATGCAGATGAGAAAATTTCTGAATTTCTTTCATGGCAAGACTCAAAGTAGGGAACGGAAAGAAAACCTTCCCAGGATTGAAGAAAGACACAAAGAAATTTTGTTTACTAAATGGGAAAATCGGTTGATAAACGGATAAAGAGCCACATCAAGAGCCAAAACTATGATGAATAGTATAACACAGTTGGTTAATGATAGCTTATATGCCACCAATCTAATTTCAAATTGTATCCCAGGTAAATTACCAAAGGTGAAAGAGACTAATTCTAAGTGGAAGCAAGAATTAATCGATAAGAATCAGCAAATCAGCAAAATTCAAGGAATTTCATGGGATATCATGTGGACATATCTAATCAAGCCACACAGTCATCAAATGGAAATTAAATGCCTTTCCAATGCCATTCATTGTATCATTCCAGAGTTCTCTGATGCCACGTACATTGGTCAGTTACATTCAAAGCTAAGTCGTCCATAAGAGGTTAAATATATGCTCAAAATTTTCCACCTGGGCACATTGAATGCAGGGGAAAATCAATGAATTGGTTTCAATTTTAAATCGCAAGTCTATTTCTAGATTTCCGATGATAGATTGTAGCAATAGTTTTATTTATTTTGTTTTATTAAGTTCCTATTTAGACCCCTTTCATGCATTTAGAAAGGGGTCCTGAATTTGTAATATTTTTGACTTGCATGTTACATTTTTGTACTCCATTGATTATTATATTTTTATAAAGGATCACATTTGGTGGTTTATGGCAAATTACCTCTGAGAATTGTATTTATGTACCTTAGAGTCTATTTTATATTGAAGAACTAGATCTGGATATTGAATTACATCTAGAAAAGTATCAAGATGAATCTGGTATTTCTATCGATTTACTGTTATTTTTCTTATGTTACGAAATATTCTATTTAAATTTGCTATCATTTATATGTACTTGCTTTACAAATGTTTCTTTATACATATCATTTCTGAGTGTATAGAAATATTTTATCTTTCACAATGTATACAAATGATATATAAAATAATGAATATAATGTGCTATTATAACTCTATTTAATTTCTTAAACAGAGTTATCATTATTTGATGCTGCATACTTCAGTTAAATTATAATATATTTTCATGGTTATTGATTTGAATGAAACAATATTAAAGTTGTAATCATATTTGAAACCTGGGTTAGTTTTAGAATTATTTATAAGTTATAGATTAAATTAGATAGATTATTTCAGTCATTTTAGTTCCATTTTCCACTCATCCAATCATTCCATTACCAACTCATTTATTTATTAGGAAACTGGTCCTATAAATCCAGTTGGAGCCGCCACAGCAAACGGAAAAGGAGTTGTCCTAAGGTCCCGACCAGGTGGTTTTCCCCCAATGTTTGAAGCAGCGATATTTGAGGCTTCAACACTATGCAAATGTAATCTATGCAAGATAATTCTCAAACACAAGATGATTCCAAATAAGTGAAAGAACAACAAGACTATTATCCTTTACTAATGTAATCTAAGGAATCAATCAAGTGTAAGTAAATAAAATTGGATGAGAATTCCAAAGGTTGAAAGTAAAAACACTCAAAGGCGATTAACTAATAAATTTTCAAGAAACTGAGACAAACCTTGAAGTAATGACCAAAGGAAATTAAATTAATAATTTCTCAGAAAAGAAACTCAAAACACCCAATTAACTTAACAGAGACTGACGAGACTGTAAATGGACCAGGGAAAACTTGAAGAATTATGTTATCTGGCTCTGAAAAAAAGATTCAAAATTTTCAAACATTTCTAGGGGGTGCGCAGCTTACAGTGGAATATAGTGCACATGCGCACTGAATTGAAGTAAGAGTTGCGCAGGTTGCTACACTATTTTTTTCCGAAAACTGCGCACGCAAGGAAAAACTTGGAAAAAATAAATAACAAGATTCCTTTTTTAGGAATTCTTAAAAGTTATCTACCCAACCCAACTCAGAGAAGTCAAAATCAGAAAACTAAAAATTTCAAACTAAAAAAAAATAAAGAAAACTAAGTTCTAGTTCCCCAGTATGGTCGCCAATTTGTTGCGTGGATTAATCCCTCTTACAGACAACAGTGATCTCCCTAGTACTCAACGAGTAACTAGAGACAAAGATCCATTTCAAAACCTTTTCCTCTAGATTAATCGCATTCCAATATTATAATAATAAAGTAGAGAGGACATGCCCCTACCCTGAAATCCAAATGTTTGATGTATCCTTTTGTTCCGTTGCTCCAAAGTGGTTTCTCCAATGAGTAGAACCTGCAATCAAAGACAAGACAAAAAATCAAACCATCTGCAACATATAATAATCAAGAAATGCTAATCCAACTTAGTGATCAAGGAGTCTAAGTATTGGAATTATTCCAATAAGCATAGAAACAAAGCAATGAGCAAAAGAAATCCATATATATTATCTTGAATAAAAAGAGTAATCTTACAATATAATGCCTTGATGTTGTACAAATTTCTCCCAAGGTCCTGAAAAATAGTTCTCCTTCAGTTTGATAAGCCTTCCTCTCTGAATACTAGCATGGAGTTATAGACACGAGGGTGTGATCATTCTCATGCCAACAAAAACTCACTTGTATAGAATTTGTGCACTATTATGAACCCTCTTCAACTTAGAAACTGAATAGATTAGTATTTAATTACATTGGTATCTATAGTCTATCGTTGAACCTAAAACTTGAGCTCAATTTATAGGGAAGTGGAGGTAGTTTCAGTTCCATGAAGAGGGGGATAGATTCCTCTCATGAAGGGATTTGAGTCCCATGGACCAAGGGATAAGCTCCATGAGTGGAGGGATAAAGCTCAAACTTATCACGACTCTAGAAGCTTCTAGTTGGGAGAATATTTGACCAAGTAGGCTTCTTGAATTCACTTTTTTTCTTTTATTTACTTTTCACGGGGGTGCGTAGATAATAGTGGAAAAAAGTGTGGTAATTTTCACGATTTATGGACAGAACATCAGCGCATGCATAGGGAAAGGCTAGAAAAACCACGCAGGTAGAATTTTAATGGTTTTATAGAGATTTTCTCCAATTCCAAGACTTGATTTAGGAACATTGGTGTTTTTGACCTCTAAGGGAACATGATATGGATGGTGATAGGCCCATATGAACAGTCAATTTCATAGTGACAAAATGATGTGTAATATATTTCCCCTAAAGTGCGAAGTCTAAGGTTATTCTAAAGAGTGAAGTGATTTATCATTCCAACGATTGGATTGGAGACCCAGTCGAAAAACTGTAAAACAATTCAATGAAAATATATATATATCATCGCCGAGGTAGGCATTCCCATACTCAGATCAAAACTAACTAAATGTTCTGGTACAGATATAGTTTCAATATTACATCAAAAGTAGACACAGTATGGACGCAACCATCTATTATAAGTAGTCTATTGTATCATGAATAATAAAACTCCTTGCAACCTCGATGGTGGAAACTAGATCCAGGGTCTTGATTGTAGAAATTATACAAAATGAATGTATATTACCAGACTCCCCTAATATAACAAATAAACTTATGTTAAATACAGAATCCTTCCAATTAATTCTTTACGGAAATTAAATTTCCAATTGCAAAACACATATGAAGCAAAATCAATCGCACATAAACACAATTGTTTAATGGGAAAGCTTAAATCTTAAAACCCCAACTATCATATATCATGTATATTAATGGATCATGTAATAATATCATACAAATCTTAGTACATCAAGCTCTCAATACAATCAACAATAATTACACAATGTCATGCAGAAATTTGCATATCTATGCACCAATTTCTTGCCTCTTGACAGCCTGCCTCCACTGCATAATCCCTGCTGAAGAAGACCTCTGAATGAATTCGAATTGGCCTTGCCTTGACTGCGCAATTCTCATTGGCATATCCAATGTGTGCTAGATGAATTGAATGCATCACTATAGTCACAACAGATAGTCCATCTCACCCTTTCACATATCTCTCCATTGGGTCTCCACTGGAACTGACATGCAAGTAGTTAACTGTTGTATTTGTTCAGTTGCAAGTGAGTCTCTAGTTGTGAATTAATTAAATAATTAATTCACTAAACTCTCACTAGTGTATCTTCAATTAGAACTAGATAAAACTAGCACAACTGAGTTAAACTAAATAACAACTCCCATGACTACTCTTCCAACTCTGTCACAACTCTGCCACTTCAGTTCTAACTGAGTCCTCCATGCATGAGTCACCAACCACCCTAGGAATTGCGTAATTTCTTCAACCCACTTATTTTCCAAATATTTTCAATGAAATAATGTGCTCCAGGAGAATAAATTGATATTTATTGTCAGATTATTATTAAGGGCTAATAATAATCGACATGCACCTATTTCTAGATTAGCGATCTATAAATAGTCTTTTCCCAATCTTCTAAAAATAGAATCTCATCTATTTTTCCAACTTGGATCAACCATCTACAAATAGCATCCTGCAACTTATAGAATATGTTCACCATGTCTAAAAATCGACATACACCTAAAAATATCCTGCAGGCCCCACTTAGTGAAGGTACTTAATTTTCACTAAGCTCATCATCTTGTTGAGTCTCAACACTCCCTCTCAACAAGATAAGGATTATCTTTCACCCCGATCCTGTCTCTATGGTATTCTAATTTTCTCCTCGTGAGCGCCTTCGTCAGAATATCTACATCCTGATCTTCTATAGGAATGTACTGAAGCAACATGATCTTCCGCTGCACACAATCTATGATATGATGATACCAGATATCTATATGCTTAGATCTATCATGAAACGCATGATTAATCAAGAGTTTAATGCAACTCTAATTATCACAATGTATCACTGTAGAATCTAAATGAGAACAAAACAAACTAACCAGGATCTTCCTCATCCAGATAGCCTCACATGCAGCTTGACTTTCTTCCATGTATTCTGCTTTCGTTGAATTGAGTGCCACAGATCTTTCTTTCCTGCTATACCAAGAAATTGTTGCAGATCTGATACTGAAAACCCCTCTTGGTGTGCTCTTTCTGTCCATTGGGCTGCATGCCCAATCTAAACCCATGAAGCCATGCAACTTCACCTCATTCGTCTGTCTGTACCATAAGCCATACTCAGATGTGCCCCTGAGATATCTCAAGACACGCTTGACTGCCTTCTAAAAGAGCTTGGTAGGATTAACCATCGCTTGACTATTCTGGTTCACCGCATAGCATATGTCTGATCTTGTATTAACTAAATACATGAGCAAACCCACCAACTGTCGATAGATAGTAGCATCCACTACCTCTGCCAATGTAGCATCCTCTTTCCTCCAATTTTTTGGAAGAGGAGTATCCATGGGCTTGCAGTCCTGCATATGAAACTTACCAAGTATCTCCCGAGCATACTTTCCTTGAGACACAAATAGTTCACCTTCTCGCTGCCATATTTTGAATCTAAGGGAATAATGAAGGAGGCCCAAATCCTTCATCTCAAACTCCTTTGCAAGATCTTCCTTGCATGAGTGTATCAACTTCTCATCACCCGTTAGTATTAAATCATCAACATAAATAACAATGAATAAAATCTTACCCTCCACCACAATTTGGTATAGGTTTGCATTTGCCTCACTATTGGTGAAGCCAAGTCCAGTGAAATAGTTGTCGATCCATGTGTACTAAGAATGAGATGCATGCTTCAGCCCATACAATGCTCTTTTGAGTTTGCACACATGCGACTCGTTGCTGAAGATCTCAAATCCTTTGGCTGCTCAATGTACACTTCTTCCTCAATGATCCCATTAAGGAACACAGTCTTCACATCCATCTGATGAATGTGCCAACCCATCTATGCTGAGAGACCAAGGATGGTCCTTATGGAAGAATACCGTGTGACAGGTGCAAAGTTTTCTTCATAATCAATCCCCTCGATCTATGAGAAGCCTTGAGCAACAAATCTTGCCTTATACTTCTCCACACTCCCATCAGCAGCTTGCTTTACCTTGTAGATCCATCTTGAACCTACTACTGATTTACCAACCGGCCTTGGAACAATCTGCCAAGCATTGTTTCTGACAATGGAATCATACTCCTCCACCATGGAATCTACCCATGTGGGCTCTTGCGCTGCTTCCTCAAAGGAATATGACTTTGTCACGATACAGTTTTTCATGAGAGCCATGTATCCAGTGAATCGGTCAAGTGACTGTCTTTGTTTGCACTGTGATGTAGGGACTCCTACATTCTGTGCCACATCAAGCTTCAACCTCTCAGCTTCTGTGGTACACCCTCTACCTATTCTGATGTTTGGCTCTGCGTGAGTGGACTCCTCCGCTCCATGATCCTCATCTTATGGTTGATCCACATCTTGAGGCTCATCTTTGGGAACAAGAATTTCCTCTTCTGCATGCAAGTGTAACTCCCTCTCAAGAGACAACTTCATGACTTTCCCCTCATTGAATTTTATATCCCGTCGCACCACAGTCATCCAATTGTTTGGAAAAATACACACAATAATTATGGGGTGTTTCTATGTACCCCACAAATATCCCAACTTCTGTAGTTGGCTCCAGCTTCTTCCTGGCGTCCTTTGTCACATGAATGTAAACATATGAGCCAAAAATCTTCAAATGAGAAATATCAGGCTCCTTACCAGTAAAAGCTTCTTCAGGTGTACTCATGCAAAGTACTCTATGAGGACAACGGTTTTTCACATAACTGCAATGTTGCATGCTTCCACCCACAAGTGCATCGGTAGGCCCTGGTCATGCAGCATAGCTTGTGAAACACCCACGATCACTCTGTTCTTCCTCTCTGTGACCCCATTTTTTTGTGGGGTATGAGGTGTTATGAGTTCACTTCGAATTCCTTCTTTTCTACATAAGTCTTTGAATTTGTTCGAGATATTTTCACCACCATTATCACTCCATAGAGCCTTCACTTGCTTCCCCGAATCCTTCTCCACCAATGCTTTAAACTCACAAAACTTTTAGAATGTTTCACTCTTCTTCTGCATGAAGAATATCCAGCATGTACGAGAATAGTCATCAACAAATATAATTTTGTTTTTCTGTTGAAGCAACCGAGAAAGGTCCACACACGTCTATGTGAATTCTCTCTAGGATCACTGAAGAACGGTTCTCCTTCTCATGAAAGGTGGTCTTCACAAACATACCCATAGTACATCCCTTGCATTGATCTGACTGCGCAAGAGTACCCTTGGGAAGTCCTGTAGAAATCTGTTGCAAAATATTCAAGGCGCTATGTTGAAGATGGCCTAATCTTATGTGCCATAATTCACCCTCATCCCGTCTCACCACTTCTTCTGCTTTGCCCATCATTGCAGCGCAACCATCTACCTCTAGCTTGTAGAGATTCTTAACTCGAATCCTTATCCTCTTGGTTTGACCCGTTGTTTTATGTCGCAGGAAATCTTTTCCCTCGCTGAAAACAATGTCATGACCTCTGTCCTCCAACATCGCAATCGAGACCAAGCTCTTTTTCAGACCTGGAACATGCATAACATATTTCAACAGAAATGGTTTACCTGACTCCCTCTCAAAGGTAATGGTTCCAATTTCGGTCGCATTGTATCTACCGTCACCGCTCATCTCTATATGCATTTGGAGATCTTTCTCCTCCAAGTCACTAAACAACTCCTTGTCTCCTGTCATGTGGAAGGAATCACCAATATCATGATACCACACCAATCCCATTGCGCTTGAAACCAAGCATGTGATCAAGGAGAAATCAAGTTCAAATTGCGAGGCTAAGGCCTCACCCACTGCAGCTCCAACATCCTTCTTGTTCTTATTTTTTTGTGTGCAGTTAGTGGCGAGATGCCCATGTTCGTGACAGTGAAAACACTTCACCTTGGAAAAATCCATCTTCTTGCCTTTAGCCTCAGATTTTGGATGGGATTTCTTCCCCTTCCCTTTCCCTTTCAATGAAGAGCCATCCCTAGTACTTCGCCTTATCTCCTCCTGCACTAGAACCGACCAAAGTCACTCCCAATTCGGTAGTTTCTCCCGTCCATTGGCAGAGTCCTGATAACTGTGCCAACTCTTCGGTAGTCCAAGGAGAGCCAAGCTCACCAAGTCATCATCCACAACTATGATTCCCACACTCCCGAACTCATCCCTACATTGTACAAACTTCGTGATATATTTTGGAATATTGCCGCCCTTCTCCATTTTGATTTTTTTGAGCTTATCTTTTAGGGCCAACTTCCTATGGTCACAACTGCTTTGGAAAATATCTTTCAAAGCCTTCCAAATTGAAAATGTAGTGGTTTTCCTATGAAGGCTTGACACAATATGGTCCTTCACAACTTCCAATATAATTCTTCTTGTCTTTTCTACCTTCTTTTTCCATGCGTCAAGTAATGCAGCATCGCTAGAAGTAGGCTTAGGAACATCGCTATCGATGAACTCCTTCAGACCATTATCTTCAAGCACCGCCTCCATCCTATCCTTCCATACCATGTAGTTTGAGCTACCCTCAAGGGCATACTCCAACCGCAACCCATTGAAGCAATTTCAATGAATACTCAACTGTCTCACCAAGACATTTCTGCAACAAATTTGAATTGTCCACTAGCATAAGAACTCAGCGCCGCTTCAAGATTGCAATCTTCAGTGATTAACACTACTGCGATACCATGTAGAAATTATACAAGATGCATTTATATTACCAAACTCCCCTAATCTAACAAATTAAATTATGTTAAATACATAATCCTTCCACTTAATTCTTTGCTGAAATTAAATCACCAATTGAAAAACACATATGAAGCAAAATCAATCGCACATAAAGACAATTTTTTGATGAGAAAGCTTAAACCTAAAAACCCCAACTATCATATATTATGTAAATCAATGGATCATGTAATAATCTCATACAAAGCTTTGTACATCAAACTTTCAGTACAATCAACAATCATTACACACTGTCATGCAAAAATTTGCATATATATGCACCAATTTCTTGCCTCCTGACAGCCTGCCTCCACTGCACAATCCCTACTGAAGAAGACCTCTGAATGAATTCAAATTAGCATTTCCTTGACTGTGCAATCCTCATTGGCATCTCCAATGTGTGTCAGATGCATTGAATGCATCACTATAGTCACAACATATAGTCTATCTCACCCTTTCACCTATCTCTCCACTAGGTCTCCACTGGAACTGACATGAAAGTAGTTAACTGTTGTATTTTTTTAGTTGCAAGTGAGTATCTAGTTGTGAATTAATTAAATAATTAATTCACTATACTCTTACTAGTGTATCTTCAGTTAGAATTAGATACAAATAGCACAACTGAGATTAACTCACTTAAGTGAGTTAAACTAAATAACAACTCCCATAACTACTCTTCCAACTCTGTCAAAACTCTACCACTTCAGTTCTAACTGAGTCCTCCATGCATGAGTTTTTGGATTACATATCTATAAATAGACTTCGCCCAATCTTCTAAAAAAAAAATTCATCTATTTTTCCAACCTGATCAACCATCTACAAATAGCATGCTGCAACTTATATAACATGCTCACCATGTCTAAAAATAGACATACACCTAAAAATAGCTTGCGGGCCCCACTTAGTGAAGGTGCTTAATTTTCACTAAGCTCATCATCTTGTTGAATCTCAACATTGATTTATGCTTCCCGAACTAGTACGAATCTATCCATGCGATAGATTGTGTCGAAGTCGAACATGGTAGAAACCACTTGATTACCGATCAATGATGTGAACTGTTAATAAGTGTGAGAGAAACCACCAATAATGAAAATGAATCTCAAATTACTCCAGTACAATCTATGAGGTGTGAATGAATTATTTGTCATCGAACACTCATAGAATCGTTTGATCAAAGATCAATGATGCAATCTATCGTCAAAGGCGAGAAACCTGCCATTAGGGCATGCAGATCCCAAGGTACTAATAGGATTCTATATCAACTTTCTAGATAATTAGCTGATGTCAATAGAAATTTATCCGTCATAGGAAAGGTCACGACATAAAACCACTAAATCAAGTTTTGAAGAAATATTTTGCAAGGACTGACTCAAGGATGGTCAACGTGAATGGAGACAAATGTTTGCAATTAATGGTTTATTGAACTTTCTCTTGAACACATAATGACACTATAGATGGCTTGGCAACATTTGACCTAAAGCTAATACCTAGAAACTGGTTGAAGACTTTCAATGTGGTTTGATTAACTTTTAGAGAAAGGATTTCCCAACCCAAGTACAAGAGTGACAAAGTGTCGTGTTCAAGAGTGGCATGTTGCTTTCTAAATAAGGATGAAAATTGGATTCTTTTTCTCTCTTTTCCCCCCACCATTATTGGCAAGTACTATTCACCATGATTAGTCAACGTATACATCTTTCGTAAATATTCTAATTCAATATGGAAAAGGGGTAAACTTATACTGAATAGACGAAAGTTCATTTACTTTAACGAGTTTGAATAGTCAAGTGCTCAGAAATCCTTTCATATTTAAAGAGTCTAAAAAGGGATTAAAAGAGAACTCCATGGTTTTTCTTTTTCGTAAGTTTTAATGAGTTAGAAAAAGTGATAAAAAGTACTCATGTGGCCAACCTTAAATTTAATTACGAGGAGGAAAAGACGGAAAGAACTCGTCATTTTCATGTGTTTTACAAGAATGAAAGTTAGCAAAATAATCTCTAGGTTTTCATGAGTTTAATGAGTCTTGAAAATAATAATCGAAATGGACTCAAGATAGGTTTAATTTTAATACAAGCTTGAAACAAAGGAAAACTATGCGTGAAAGTGGTTTCATTTTTACACAACCTTGAAACAAAGGAAATTGTGCTTGAGAATGGTTTCATTTTTATACAAGCTTGAAACAGAGAAAATTGTTCTTGAAAGTGGTTTCATTTTTACACAAGCTTGAAACAAAGGAAACTGTGCTTGAGAATGGTTTCATTTTTACACAATATTGAAACAGAGAAAAATGTGCTTAAAATTAGTTTCTTTTTTACACAAGCTTGAAACAGAGAAAAATGTTCTTGAAATAGGTTTGTTTCATTTTTACACAAGCTTGAAACAAAGGAAAAAATCATACTTGAGATAAGTTTCAATGCCCCCCAAGCATAACCTACAAGTGCACATGCCCCCAAAGCTTCATTTCATTCACCTAAGTAGACTATTGATTACTACTAGTTGGATGGAATGAAGTTTCATTTACAAGATCAGATGAAATACTTGACTTAATTAGGATAGAATTTGTTTCATTTTTTAAATGAGGTTGACACAGTAAAAGAACTATCCTCAAGACTAACTGATTCATTTTTTTAACAATGTTGACACAGTAAAAGGAACTCTCCTCATAGGGAAATTGTTTCATTTTTTAAGGAGGTTGACACATGAAAATAACCATCCTCATAGACATGTTTCATTTTTTAACGAGGTTGACACAGTAAAAGGAACTATCCTCAAGATGCACTGATCCATTTTTTAACGAGGTTGACACAATAAAGCGAACTATCCTCAAGATGAACTGATTCATTTTTTAACAAGTTTGACACAGTAAAAGCAACTATCCTCATAGGGACCTGTTTCATTTTTTAATGAGGTTGACACGGGAAAAGAACCATCCTCACAACATCTTGATCATGGCTTCTGACTGGAAGAAAGACATGTCAAGGGACACACCTCAATCATGCCTTTCAAGAGGTCTTCATCAGATGGAAGAATAGTTCCCTGGAAGGAACACATGTCAAGGGAATCAATAGGGATAAGAACATCTTGTTCAAATACCCCCATAATATTCACCATGCCAATTACTGGATCTAAGTCAAAGGAAGTCGAGAAAACAGTGAGAGGCTTGCTTACATCGGTAACTGAAAACATGGGACTGGTTTCCACATAATTAACTCGTGGTAGGGTAGATACCACGTCAAATAAAGACTAATGAATGAAATTTGGTCAATAGTCACAATGTTTCCATTGTGAGGGAAAGACATCACTGGAAAGAGTGTTGATACGACAACTTTCATTGCATAAACATAGTCTCACCCAAGGAGAAAATTAAAATCCAAGGGGCCTCTGACTACCATAAGATCAATACAAACATTTTTACCTTCCAAGGTAATAGAACACTTAGGAAGGATCCCTAAAGGTTCACTAATGGTTCTGTTAAAAGAAAAAAAATTATGTGCAACAGGCACAAGATGAGGGGAACCCAAAGCTTGCCAAGAAGTTGAGCTTAAAATAGTAACAAAATCACATTCATCTACATTCATGCGATGCACATTCTTACCACAAGCCTTCACAATGATTTGGAAAGGGATTAAGGAAGGAAGACGAGGTTATGTTACTCTATTCCAATCAAAGGAAAATACATCGGTACTTGGAGGGGATTATTTAGAAACAAGTGAAATGCCCCCTAGCATAGAAGAATATGATGTAACAAGAAGAACCTAAGTGGTATGAATTTCACTCTCCACAAGGAGAGTGGGATTGACCGAATGTGAAATTAAGTCGACCACTTGATTAATTAATGGATCATCAACCTGAGTGATCTCAGTTTCACTCTTTAATGGAAGAGTGGATTGACTATACTTGGAATTAGATCAATCACTTCGTCAGTTGACGGTATGTTGGGAGAAATTTTACGATAACCATTTGGAAGTTGTTGTTGTGGAACAGTAAGGTTTTCCAATAATTTTGAGGCTTCATCCATGTGAGGTCAAATGTGACTTTGATGACTCCTTTTGCATAACCTACAAGGAAACCTAACTTTACCCTTTTTCCCAGGAACTTGATAATCACTAGTTGATGGATCAACAGTTAAATTTGATAGGATTTTTCTGACCATTCTTCTAAGACCTTAGGAATATCAGGATATTTGATAAGGAAGTGATCACCCTTACAAATATTGCAAGGATATTTGGGTTTACGATGCATGTTGGAGGTTTCCTCAACACTACCAACACTTACAACCATGGTTGGTTGGTTGACTTCTTGCTTATATTGCTTCATCTTCTTCTTCCCTTTCTTCTTCTTCTGAGCCACCTAGTTAGTAGCATCAACATTTTTAGCAAGCGAAGAAGAATAAAGGAAGGAAGACATGTTAGGAAAAGAAGGTAAAGGGTCAACATGAGGTTGGTGATGTTGAGATGGTGAACTCTATTGAGGTGAAGCATCCAGTTGAGGTGGAACATTTTGATGATTTGAGGCAAACGAAGTCGAAAATAACCATATCAGTAAACCTATGGTAAATCCAGGTAAATAAAATGTATCCATATAAGGAGGAACAATGTTTCTAAAGCAAGGAAAAGTAATATGATTCTTGTTAAGAGGGGTTCCTTGGTTGGTAAATTACGGAACTATTTCCATTAGATTCAACTTCAGTGAATTTTATTAACAATTCAAAAATATTAACATTTCAAATTCACAATTCACGCCTAAGTTCTCTTAAAATTAAAAGCAAAAAAATGAACACACACTATAAAATATAGGATTCAAACCACACACATAGTATGTTTCCACAATAAAAACACTAGTTGGTAATGAAATCCAACATCGCGGAAATTAATTTGGAAAACTGGCAGTCATAACAGTTACCCTGATAACCTGCTTAATGAAATAGTCTGGTGCAAGTAACTTCACTATACCATATCGAAGTGAAGAGTACCCTGTGGAAATTCCAAGTGAGTCTAGTCAATGTTTGCTCCAGGTACAGTGGGACCTTCCCTCCATCATCACCTTGGGAAAAATCCTAAATATTATGGCCACTAAGGTCACCACTAAGACAATTGCACCGAGGGGAACAATCTATGATCTGATATACACGCAAGGATAGAGTATCAAGCTCAATCCACTTGAAATCTCCTCGATATGGTAAATTTGAGGTTTGCTTAACAAGTGACGCTAGGCTCCTCAATAATGGTTAATCTGAGGTTTACCATTTGTGTTATGTGCATGTATTCTATCTTCACCAATGAAGTAGGTACGATTACCTCACTGGGTCCGACATGACCTCGTGCTTGACTCTTTTAAGAAGATCTTCCCAAAGCACAATTGCAACAATTGGAATTTTTCCTTACCGCAAGATACTATTGTTTGTTTTAACTACTTTTGAACATTAAATACAACCTATTCCAAAGAACTATCCTAAGCTAAATTGGTGGAATGAGCCCTATAAAATGTAAAAAGTATCTATTTTAATTTTATTTAGCGTTGTGTTATTTGGTTGTTTTTTACTCAAAGGTTAAATTGATATGAAACCAGTGGTGTTATGACCTGACCCAAAACTGAATGCAATCGAATATGATAATGTAATCTTTCACTTCGATGAATCCTAACTAAAGTAAGTAGAGAGGTTACATTCACTTCCAACAATGTAAAAATTGATAAATAAGAGAAAATATAACAAATTCTCTAATGCACTAATTTTAGCAAGAAAAACTACCTTTTTTAAGAACGTAAGCTATGCAAATGTAATCTATGCACAATTCACTTGAAAACTATGCAAATGTAATTTATGCACATTTTTCGTTCATGTTCTGAAAATTAGAATTCTAACTACAGTCTACATGTTTTACAGTACAACAATCCTCCCCATTTCAATTTTTTTAGAAGAAATATCATTCAGAAATAGGTCCCCTTTTTCTTTTTAGGAATAAAAGACTTAGATGAAATCTGATCATTTTGAATAAAACAAATAAAGAGTCCATTGTTTCATAAATCACATTTTGTTTATAAACAATCAAAACATTGAAAATACTCGATCTGATGAGATATAAAAAAAACTCTTATCACATCAACATAATACATAAAGTATTCACATTTAACAAAGTTTAATGTGATACCGTAATCGCAATCGCAAATCGGAGATATCTTAAAAGTGTTACATTTGTTTTGAAAAACTCCGATGCGATACGACGAATCGCAAATCACATTTCGGAGAAGCAATGTCATGTATGCTTATTTTATAAAATCCGATGTGATGGACCCCACAGTAATCGCAATCACAAATCGACGAATATCATTTGCAACTTACTCTCTTTAAAAAGAGTCGATGCGATAGAACATCATCGCAATCGCAAATCAGCAGATATCATGAAATGTTATTGGTCGTCCCTTTTGATAAACTCTGATGTGATCAATACTTAATCTTTACACTATACATATGTTATTTATTCATCGCAATCGCAAAAAATCAAAAGCAAAATTTTATAATCGCATTTCAAATTTTCTGATCTCTGAATGTAAATTTACTATTAAATAGAAAATAAAACGATTAATGATAATTGATTCTATTTTGAATGCGTGAGTGTGACTCTTTAGAGTGCATTTAAATTTTAAAACAGAGTTAATAAATGAAAATCAACGATCAAATATTTTCATACAGTTGTTCCTATTACTTCATTTTTACCGCGTCTAAAATCTTTTTTCATTTGCAGAACAAGAAAATTCCCAATCCTTTCGTTCGCAGAGCAAGGGAGACATTACTAGACGACAACATGTCTAACAAATCTAAGAAAGCAAAGGCTACTGCCGCTATCAAATTTCACTGCTATTCCCATAGTACCAAAAGAAAAACCAGCAAAACTTATGCTCGTTACAGACACATCATGCCAGGGACTTGGAAAAATGACTTGGGAAGATGTATATAACTTAATTGAAAAATAAAACCCTAAAGTCACTGAAGAGAAGGTGACAGTTCCTGATGAAGATGACTCAGAATCTGATTCTGAGACTCCTCTTAAAGCACTTGTGAATTCATTCCTTCATAGAATTGCAGCTCGGGCAAACATTATCCCTTACTATGATGTAATTCGATGGGTAATAGACAATGTTACCATCCAAAATAGTACCTTCGTTTCAGCTGCGGGAATAATGTTTGGGTCTTTCATAGTAGAGGACATAAAGGCAATGTACCATCTTCCAGACCCGAAAAAGATCTACAACAAAGCCTTTATTAAATATTTTGCTGCAAGCAATGAAACTTAGTCTAAGCCAATCAGAGAATGGAGGAAAGCTCCAGAAAAGCATAAAAATGAGTCATCAGGTATGTACTCTGTGGAGTCCCTTTCACCTCCATATTGTTATGCCACCAAAATGATGTGCAGACTATTTGTAAATGATAATTTAGCTAGATTTTCAATTCAAATGGTACCCTTAATCCATTCTGTTGTGAATTCTGAAATCACGGATTGGGCAGTTATCCTTTCAGATAAAATAGCCAATAGAATCCTAGAGTATAGAAAGGATAAAAACACTGGAAACACAACCTCGTTTTACTTTTGTGCCTACATTCTAAATTCCCTATGTTTTAACTCTGAATTTCCTATTCTTGGCTGGAAATGGACCCCCAAAGATCACGTTCCTATTCATATTTACCATAATTTTTTATGGAAGGGGCATTTTAAAAATCATGTTTATAGAATATGTCACGATTTCCTCATCCCTATCTATCAAACCATTTTTAATCAATTCCCTCCCTGGCTTTCTGAAAAATCCAAGGTTGATATAGCCCAGATAGGTGACTGGTTTGGAGAAGAGAAATTTACCTACGTCAGAGTATTTGGGAGTATAGTTGAGCCCCATATTTTACCTCTGTATATCCCAGATAAACTATTAGCACAAGAAATCTCCTACCAGTTAACAGTAGAAGGCATGTCAAGGTCTCTCAAGAATAACAAGAAACTAATGTGGCCTACGTTTCCATTTCATTGTGGGCATTATACACTTAAAAAATTCACACATGCTGAGAAGGAGGTCATCAAAATAAGGGATCTTAAGATCTCTACAGTCCTAGGAAGGCAGTATGACCCGAAAAAAGTTTCATTTGATTTCACAACTTTGGTTTCAATCTCCCGATTTGAGCATGAGCCTGATGAGTTTGATGATTTATTTGTTTCTATTGATAAATCTCTCCAAGTTTATGACTTGGCTAAGTCCAAGTTTCAGACTGAGGATATGAATAAATTTATGTTGTTTCAAAGTCAAAGACTGTTGAAAGCTCCTCTTGACCAGTTAAGAATTATGCTGCAAGAATCTGAGAATATAGAAACAGAGCAGAAGCAAAAAGAAGATGCAGCCAAAAAAGCAGGAAGAGAAGCATCTACCAGCAAGGGAAATGTACAAGCTGAAAATGTAAGTACAAGTGGCAAACCTAATGTGCCAAAGGAGAATACTGGCAGAAAAATAGATGAACATATTGGGAAAGGAACTACAGCTCAAACAAGGAAGGAAAGTACAGGTATTGATACCAATGTACATATTGAGAAAGAAAATACAGGCAGTGAGGCTAATGTACAGACAGAAAAATATGATATTGGTAATAAGCCAAATAATCAACTTGAAAGAGAAAATACTACTAAGAATGTGGTAAATTCTACTAAATTTATTGTTACTTCCCATTTGCTAAGTCAATATGAACAATTTTCTCAGCAAATAGGACTACAAAATAATCCTCAAGTTGACATTTTGAAAGATCAAGATATGGAAATCATTCATGAGCATCCTACAGAAGAAATTGTATAAAAGTAGAAGATATTCCTCCTCTAGATGTATTCTACAGTCCTAAGCATAGGGTTGTTGTAAGAAAGCAGAGGAAGAGAAGAAGAACAAATCAAGAATCACTTTCAACATCACAAGTTGAACTGATGAACATTGTCTGGAAAAATACTGAGGTGGATCCTTAAGAGGATCTCACCAATTTGTCACAATATGCAGGCGCCTATAGTGCAGCTACTATTGACAAGGCTTCAGAAGTCACACAAATGATGAAACAAAAGAAAGTATAGATAGCTATGCTGGAGGAACAAACAACAGAAAATCAGAAAAAGATTATGCAGTTGGAACAACAGTTGCAAGATGAAAAGCTCATATCTAAATAGTTGGAAGAGCAACTTGGTATTGAAGTGAAAAAGCTTGATCAACAAGCCTTAAATAAGCAATAGCAGCTAGCTCAAGAGGTGGAAAAACTATAGACCTTACTGCAATATAAGAAAACTGCTAAGGCTGAGCAAGAGAAAGTATTCCAAGCAAGATTGGACAAATTTAGGGACTATCCTAAAGTAGATCAATTTAAAATTGAAGCTCTTGAAACAAACAAACTACTGTCTCAGCAGTTGAATGAGTTATGTCAAAATATGGCACAAACCGAGCCTTTGTGTGAGATAACATCAGCTCTTGTAGATGAAGGAATCAGCCTCAGGCTCGAATTTGATGATGTAGATGAGAAAATTTCTGAATTTCTTTCATGGCAAGACTCAGAGCAGGGAAAGAAGGCAAACCTTCCCAGGATTGAATAAATACACAAAGAAATTATGTTTACTGAATGCGAAAAGCAGTTGATAAACGGAGAAAGAGCCACATCGAGAGCCAAAACTATGATGAATGGTACAACACAGTTGGTTAATGATAGCTTATATGCCACCAATCTAATTTCAGATTGTATCCTAGGTAAATTACCAAAGGTGAAAGAGACTGATTCTAAGTGGAAGCAAGAATTAATCAATAAGAATCAGCAAATCAACAAAATTCAAGGAATTTCATGGGATATCATGTGGACATATCTAATCAAGCCACATAGTCAAAAAATGGCAATTAAATGCCTTTCCAATGCCATTCATTGTATCATTCCAGAGTTCTCTGATGCCACGTACACTGGTCAGTTACATTCAAGGCTAAGTCGTCCAACAAAGGTTAAAGATATGCTCAAAATTTTCCACCCGGGCACATTAAATGCAGGGGAAAATCAATGAATTGGTTTCATTTTTAAATCACAAGTCTATTTCTAGATTTCCGATGATAGATTGTAGCAATAGTTTTAGTTATTTTGTTTTATTAAGTTCATATTTAAACCCCTTTCATGCATTTAGAAAGGGGTCCTGAATTTGTAATATTTTTGACTTGGATGTTACATTTTTGTACTCCATTGATTATTCTATTTTTATAAAGGATCACATCTGGCGGTTTATGGAAAATTACCTTTGAGAATTGCATTTCTGTACCTTAGAGTCTGTTTTATATTGAAGCACTGGATCTGGATATTGAATTGCAACTGGAAAAGTATCAAGATGAATCTGGTATTTCTATCGATTTATTGTTATTTTTCTTATGTTACGAGATATTCTATTTAAATTTGCTATCATTTATATGTACTTCCTTTACAAATGTTTCTTTATACATATCATTTCTAAGTGTATAGCAATATTTTATCTTTCATAGTCTATACAAATGATATATAAAATAATGAATATAATGTGCTATTATAACTCTATTTAATTTCTTAAATAGAGTTATCATTATTTGATGATGCATATTTTAGTTAAATTATAATACATTTTCATGGTTATTGATTTAATTGAAACAATCTTAAAGTTGTATTCATATTTGAAACCTGGGTTAGTTTTAGAATTATTTATAAGTTATAGATTAAATTAGATAGATTATTTCAGTCATTTTAGTTCCATTTTCCACTCATCCAATCATTCCATTACCAACCCATTTATTTATTAGGAAACTTGTCCTATTAATCTAGTCGGAGCCACCACACCAAATGGAAAATGAGCTATCCTAAGGTCCTGACCGGGTGGTTTTCCCCCAATGTTTGAAGCAGCGATCTTCGAGGCTTCAACATTTTTGGTGCTAGAAGGAGGGCCTAAGCTATGAATGGCAGATAAATCCAAATCTACAGGCTATTCTAAGAGAAATTTACCCTCATCATCTTCTTTAATTTCTTCTACATCTCAAATCACCACGGAAGAAATTGATAGAGATATTCAAACACCCACTACCAAAGTCTCAAACTAATCAGACAATCAACCTTATGAGTCCCCTGAAATACAAGCTTTAGTTCATAAACTCCAAGGGTTCTCATTGTCATTAGAAGAATCTGAAATATCTAAAGGTAGTGTTACTTCACAATTTGTTTCTTCCAGACCCCTCACTAGGTCACAGAGTGAAAAACTTGGTATTCCTCCAAAGGAATTTCCTTTACCTAGTAGAGTTAAAATGAGAAAAACCCCATCGAAATCAAAGAGTGATATTAGTTCTTCATCACAAATTCAATCATTTGTTTCCTGCAAATCTCAACTTATGCGCCAATGTCTCAACACTATTATTCAAATACTGCCGGCCCAAACATCATCTGCCCAATATCATGTTGGAAGCTCAAACAACACCGTCCAACAACAACCATTCCTTTCTAGTCCTTCCACAAAAAGACGCAATGAACAAAATGTAGACCATAAGCAGTTCAGGGTCATTTTAATGGTTGCAATTTTTAAAGATATCATAATGCACGATTCCAAAATAAGCGCCAAAATGAGGTCCTTTGACTTTGAAGGCACAAAAACAGCATATCAAATAACTTACAAGCCGATGTAAATTTCCGAATGGAAGTTGACAGCAAGATGTTAATGTGTTATCTTCAAACTTTGGTAAGGGGCGTCATGATCTGGTATTTTTCATACCTTCTGTGTTCTAGCAATGTTGGGATATTTTCCAAGAGCATTTTGCAACTAAACAGAGATGAGGATCATTAGCACCCGATCAATGATCTCTCCAATTTGAAGATAGAACCCAAAGAACCCATCAAGGATTTTAATTCCCGATTCAATAAATTCTTGAATAAAATCCCTACAACATCAAAGCCCAGTGAGCAGGTCCGAAGTGAATGGTATATAACAGCTCTACCTTCAAATACAGCAATTTTTGTTGATAGAGCAGCTAAACCTACTTTAGTTGAGAATATGAAAGAAGCTATTGCAGTTGAAAAACGGATTGTTGCTTTAGATAAGAAAAATGCTATTAAGGAAAGAAAATCTAAGAAAGTAAACTTTAAGGATGATTTAAAGAAGAAGACACCTAGAGACCCATATGACATGGAAGGTTTACAAAAAGTTCTCAAAACCATGTCTAATGAGATGGTTGAGATTAAAAAGCAAGTGGCAGAGACTTATACTAAAAGACCATTCAGGAACTTCAGAAGAAATCAAGCTAAATCCAAACCTCCCAATTCAATCTCCAATGCAGAATCGGAAGAGGAAGAAGAAGAAGAATATACTCCCCAAGACAACGTATGAAGAATAAGGCAGAGTGAAATAATCGACTCATATGATGTGGATTTATTCTCTCCTCTAACCTCAGTCTTTCGGCATTGCTAGTCCTATGCCCGTAAGTACAAGGAGTAACTCCACAACGAACTCGCTCAATCTCGCTCCGCAAGAAAAGTACAACTCCACTTACGCAAAAATCGTAAAGAAAACTCCTCCTTTACCCACTAAAAATCAGCCTTCATCATCTAACCTCCAAATATCAATATTCAAGACTGGTGGTATCATATCCTATGTGATTATAAACCATGAAATGATGCTTAGAAATGCAGATGAACATTTCCCGCATGAACTCGCAACTTAAACATCAACATAAGCCGCACAGTAACTAACACTCATTACTCTCTACCATGTGTAGTTACAAAGTAAATGAAGAACAAGAAAGCCACCAGATAAAGTAGATGCCACTGATATTGTTCTTATTGGAGAAAGATCAAATTTCTATTAATTCTTTTCTTTTTTGACTTTATAAACCATGTCAGACCAAAATGGCTATCAGGATTAGAGCATCCCACACAATACCATTAACCAGTGTAAAATTGAATATTGAACTGCAAATCAGAAGTCAAATGGCTCAATTAGATCGCCTAAAGACTTTTGTAGAAGGGAATTCATGGTTATTGGCCATTCGATTAGCTTCTCTTTCAGGATTGTCCAAAATCACATTCTGCCCTCCAGATATTCCTGAATTCTATGGATTGGCCTCAAGAAGACTGGTCTCATGAAGCCAAGGAATATATCACAACTAATTATTCACTTATGTGGCTTCCCTACAAAGGGAAACCAAATCAAATCAAATTTGAGCGAGGAAAACACATGATGCATACTATAACTGAATTTGAACAAGAAAATGAACCTGTAGCCTTTAATAACAATATCCTTGGAGTTTATTCTGCTGAATCATTCCTTGGGAATTTCACAACACCACAATCACCCTTTTCTGTAAATACTATTATTTCACAAATTGAAAATTTTTCACAATCTGATTCTTCTAGAATTGTTAATGTTTCTAATACATCTATAGATAAATTTGTAGATAAATCTTTATTTTGGTCATTATATTTTGATGGATCAAAATATAGTGATGGAGCAGGAGAAGGATGCATTTCAATTGATCCAGACGGAGAGAAAACCATGCTGTCATGTAGACTATAATTTGAGTGTACAAACAATACTACAGAATATGAAGCCTTAATTCAAGGAATTTATAAAGCCATAAGGTTAAATGTCAAATATTTGAAAGTATATGGAGATTCTGAAATTGTCATAAGGCAAGTAAGGAATACCATCCATTGTCTCTCAAGTCATCTCAAACATTATCAAACCCTTGTGCAAGACCTTACCACTCAATTTTTAGCATTTAATATCTTTTCTATCCCTAGAACTCAAAATACATCAGCTGATTTATTTGCTAATGTTGCATCCAAACTCCTCCTTGCTAAAGATTGCAGTCTTGATAGATTTTCAGTAGAATTGATTTTTCGCCCATCTGTTCCCGATAATATCACAAATTGGAGAGTATTTTATCATGATAAAGATATATTGAATTTCTTGACTTCAGAGAAATCTTATGATGAACAAATTATTGATGAAAATGATCATGATCTTAAAATTGCCTCAAAAAGTAATGAAAATCCCATTCCCAAATATGTAGTCAAACTTGAGGACCTATATGATATAAAAGACAGATTCAAGAAAGTTATTAATGCTAAAATTCAAATTTCTACTTTGAAGTTTGATTTAGTAAATCTTGGCTCTGAGTCTAAACCTCAAAATGTCAATCTAGGACTCTATTTAACTCCAGGAGAAAGAGTTGTTTTCATCAAACTTCTGAGTAGGTATAAAGATATTTTTTCTTGGAATTATGAAGACTTGAAAACTTATGATATTTCTGTTATTCAACATACAATTCCAATGCTTTCTGATGTTAAACCTGTTCAACAGAAGTTAAGAAAAATTCATCCAAATCTTGAAGATCAAATCAAGGTAGAACTCAATAAACTTTTAAAAGCCAAAATCATTTTTCCTGTAAGGCATTCTAATTGGGTTTCCAACATGGGAACTGTCAGGAAGAAAAATGGAGATATTAGAATGTGCATTGATTTTAGAAATTTAAACAAGGAATGTCAAAAGGAAAATTTCTCATTGCCAACAATGGAACAAATACTTCAAAAGGTAGCTGGTTTTGAGCTCATGTCTTTTCTTGATGGTTTTTCAGGCTATAACAAAATATTAGTACATCTAGATGATAGGCTGAAAACCACTTTCAGAACCAAATGGGGAACCTATGCTTACCAGAAAACGCCTTTTGGTTTAATAAATGCAGGAGCTACTTTCTAGAGAGCCATGGATATAGAATTTAAGGATTTGATTAATAGATCAGTTGTTATTTAACTTGATGACATAACATTATTTTAAAATAAAAGAGCCAAACATCTGCATGATCTGAAGCAGGTATATGAAAGATGTAGAAGATCTGGTATTTATTTAAATCCAAAGAAATCCTTCTTTGCTCTCAATGAAGGAAAACTATTAGGGTTTTTTGTTTCAAAATATGGTATATATATTGACCCTGATAGAGTGAAAGAAATTTCTAATATTTCCTTACCTCATAACAAAAAATCCATGCAATCATTTCTAGGGCAAATCAATTTTGTAAAAATATTCATTCCTGAATTTTCTCAAATTGTTTTACCTATGCAGAATATGATTAAGAAAAATTCAGTATTCAAATGGGGGTATAAAGAGAAGGAAGCCTTTGATGCAATCAAATAGGAAATCATTAATGCACCTGCATTGAATACTCCTGACTTTTCTAAAGATTTTATTCTGTATACCTTATCTACCGAAACATCCTACGCTGTTGTTTTATCACAGCTCAATGATCAAAAAATAGAAGCACCAATTTCTTTCTTCAACTCGAATCTGTAAGGAGCTGAGCTTAATTATTCCGATGTAGAAAAACAAGCCTTCGCTGTGTTTAAGTCAATCAAACATTTTAGACCTTTTCTCCTAAAAACACATACAAAAATTATTGTCCCATTCTCTGCAGTGAGACAATTATTAATTCAAAAGGAAGTAAGAGAAAAAAGGGCTAATTGGGTGACAACTTTGCAATAATATGATATTGATACTAAGCTAGCCAAGATTGTTAGAGGTCAAGGTTTTTGCAGATTATTAGCACGAGCTCACAACATACCAGAAAATCAAGATCCAGATAATGCTATTCAAGTAAGTTAGATAAGTGTTACAGATTCTAAATCTCAGTATGTTGATCTGATCTTTTACTTGAAAAATGGGTATGCTCCTTCGAACTGCGCCTTTATACAAACGTCCTGCCTCTAAGATTGAAAGCCAAAATTGAGAAACTACTGATGATGCTATCTAAAAATTATGGATGACACCTATTAAGATGTTCGAAAAGACTGAAGCAGCATATTACTACAGAATTAAGAAGGATGGGTCAACAAGGACATAGAGATCAAACCATCAACATGCAAAATCATCCATGCTGGATATTATTGGCCTACCCTTTTACAAGATACACATGATTACGTAAGGAAATTCGAGATTTGTCAAAATGCTAATGGAAGACAAAGGAAGCCAACTTTTCCTTTGCAACCAGTAAACATTGAGCAACCATTTGAGAAATGGGGGCTTGATATTATTGGCGAAAGAGTACCTCATTCTTCCAAACAACACAGATACATCCTTAAAGCAACAAATTACTTCACAAAGTGCGTAGAAGAAATTCCTTTAAAGGTAGCCAATTCTGATGCAATTATTCATTTCATCGATCAATTCATCATTACCAGGTTTGGTGTACCTAACACTCTTATCTTTGACAATGCAACTTCCTTTTCTGGAAATAGTATAATGGAATTTGCAATCAAAAGAGGTTTTAAATTGAAATATTCAGCAAATTATTATCCACAAGGTAATGGTCTAGCTGAATCTACTAATAAAAATATCATCAAAATCATTAAAAAGACCATTGATTAGAATCAAAATAATTGGCACAAGTCTTTAATTTTTTCACTATGGGCTGATCGTATTACTCATAAAGCTTCGATAGGAACTTCACCTTTCAATCTAGTGTATGGAAAAGAAGTTGTGATACCATCAAATCTAGTTCTTCCATCATTGGCCCTAGTTCAATTTATTAAATACAATCCTTCATCTTATATTCAGTTGAGATTTGATCAAATTCTTAAATTATAAGAAGATAAAGAGAAAGCAAAAAGTATTCATGAGAAACATCAACACCTTGTAAAATCTTCTTTTGATTCAAGTTCTACTGGATCCAAAACTTTGTCAATTGGTGATCTTGTTTCGAAATGGGATAAAGCACATGAAGATAAAGGTAAGCATACCAAATTTCAAAAAATGTGGCTTGGACCATTTCAGATTGCTAAAAAGATAGGCTCATATACATTCATTCTGCAAGATTTAACAAGAAAGAGAGAATCTCTTCCTGTCAATGGGCTTATTTTAAAGAAATTCTTTTCTTAAGGAGGTAACCTCTTCTTACCTATACATATTCCTTTCTGTAATTTTTTTTTATTTTGTAAATAAAGGTTGTTAATAGTCTCCAATTGACATTTTACTATTTGAAAATATTTTCAGAAAAAATACTATAAATACTTATTTTATGTAAATAAGAATTTTTATAGAAATGATTATAGTTTTGGATAGTTTAAAATAAAATGTTAAACTTTGAAAATTTGTTTAAAACATTTGCATGATCTTTTGAAACATTGAGGAAAATGTAAATCATTATAATTTTATTAAGTAGAGAAAGGTTATCCATAAAAAGTAAAGACTTTTCCAAGCTTTGATATTCAAAAAACTCTAAAAATTGTCATCCATTGATTCTTAAGGATAAAATCATTTCACCCCATCCATTAAAGTTGTGATTTTTTAGAATGTAATTCTAAGAAATTATATGTCCAAATTAAAAGATAAGAGGTCTCATCACGAGCCTACTTACCATCATCATAAGAAGTAATAAAACTAACATTACCAATACTGCATACAAAAACAGGGTAATGGCTTATAATTATAAGATAAGGGGTCTCATCACCAGCCAGCTTGTTCAGTTTGATTACAACTAGTGAATGGAATTGTTATCAACTGGCTACCAAACCAGAACAATGGCTTTTAATTTAAAAAATAAATAAAAAGAAGAAAAATATAAGATACAATGTCTTATGAATTTATTTTTAAAGAATTATGATCTTAGTTGGATGAGACAATGAATGGTTAATGCTTAAAAGGTAACCCTGTCGAAACTATGAATGTTTGCAGGCAACAGAGGCAATGCCTATGACAATAGAGTAAAACACAAAAGCTAAAATTGGAGGAGTCCCCTACTTCATTATTATCAACCAGTCAAAGCTTAAGAAAACCCAAATATGTTTTTATTTTTTTGAGGAATTAGAGAGAAATTACAAATGAATTTTTATTCTTTTTTCGGAGTTAGATTTTATTTAAAAATTTCTCTAAGATAGTTTTCATTATCTTTAAAACTTTTTACTTACTATAAATATAGTATTCATTTTATTTTTCAGAGATAACTGTTTCTTCCAGTGAATTGCCAATTGTTGTACAGTACAACAACCCTCCCCATTTCAAATTTTTTAGAAGAAATATCCTTTAGAAATAGGTCCCCTTTTTCTTTTTAGGAATAAAAGACTTAGATGAAATCTGATCATTTTGAATAAAACAAATAAAGAGTCTGTTGTTTCATAAATCACAAAATGTTTATAAACAAACGAAACATTGAAAATCCCCGATCCGATGAGATATAAAAAAAATATCTTATCACATCAACATAATACATAAAGTATTCACATTTAACAAAGTTTAATGTGATACCGTAATCGCAATCGAAAATCAGAGATATCTTAAAATTTTTACATTTGTTTTGAAAAACTCCGATGCAATGCGACGAATTGCAAATCGCATATTGGAGAAGCAATGTCATGTATGCTTATTTTATAAACTCCGATGCGATGTGATTCATCGCAATCGCATTTCAGAGAAACAAACATCATATTTACTCATGTTACCAAAACACCGATGTGATGGACCCCACAGTAATCGCAATCGCAAATCGATGAATATCATTTGCAACTTACACTCTTTAAAAAGAGCCAATGTGATATAGCATCATCGCAATCGCAAATCAGCGGAGATCATGAAATGCTATTGGTCGTCCCTTTTGATAAACTCCAATGTGATCAATACTTAATCTTTACACTATACGTATGTTATTTATTCATCACAATCGCAAAAAATCAAAAGGAAAATTTTATATTCGCATTTCAAATTTGTTGATCTCTGATTGTACGTTTACTATTAAAAAGAAAATCAAACGATTCTATTTTGAATGTGTGAGTGTGAATCTTTAGAGGGCGTTTAAGTTTTAAAATGGAGTTAATAAATGAAAATCAACGATCACATATTTTCATACAGTTGTTCCCATTACTTCATTTTTACCGTGTCTAAAAGCTTTTTTCATTTGCAGAACAAGAAAATTCCCAATCCTTTCATTCGCAGAGCAAGAGAGACATTACCAGACGAAAACATGCCTAAGAGATCTAAGAAATCAAAGGCTGCTACCGCTGCAAATTTCACTTCTATTCCCATAGTACCAAAAGAAAAACCAACAAAACTTAAGTTGGTTATAGACACATCATGCCAGGGACTTGACAAAATGACTTGGGAAGATGTATATAACTTAATTGAAGAAGAAAACCCTAAAGTCACTGAAGAGAAGATGACAGTTCCTGATGAAGATGACTCAAACTCTGATTCTGAGACTCCTCTTAAATCACTTGCAAATTCATTCCTTCATTGGTTGCAGCTCGGGCAAACATTATCCCTTACTATGATGTAATTCGATGGGTAATAGATAATGTTACCATCCAAAACAGGACCTTCATTTCAGCTGCGGGAACAATGTTTGGGTCTTTCATAGCAGAGGACATAAAGGCAATGTACCATCTTCTAGACCCGCAAAAGATCCACAACAAAGCCTTTATTAAAGATTTTGCTGCAAGCAATGAAACTCAATCTGAGCCAATCAAAGAATGGAGGAAAGCTCCAGAAAAGCATAAAAATGAGTCATCAGGTATGTACTCCATGGAGTCCCTTTCACCTCCATATTGTTATGCCACCGCAATGATGTGCAGACTATTTGGAAACGATAATTTAGTTAGATTTTCAATTCAAATGGTACCCTTAATACATTCTACTGTGAATTCCGAAATCATGGATTGGGCAGTTATCCTTTCAGATAAAATAGCCAATAGAATCCTAGAGTATATAAAGGATAAAAACACTGGAAAAACAACCTCGTTTTACTTCTGTGCCTACATTTTAGATGCCCTATGTTTTGACTCTAAATTTCCTATTCTTGGATGGAAATGGACCCCAAAAGATCCCGTTCCTATTCATATTTACCATAAGTTTTTATGGAAGGGGCATTTTAAAAATCATGTTTATAGAATTTGTCATGGTTTCCTCATCCCTATCTATCAAACCATTTTTAATCAATTCCCTCCCCGGCTTTCTGAAAAATTCAAGGCTGATATAGCCCAGATAGGTGACTAGTTTGGAGAAGAGAAATTTACCTATGTCAGAGTATTTGGGAGTATAGTTGAGCCCCATATTTTACCTCTGTATATCCCAGATAAACTGTTAGCACAAGAAATCTCCTACCAGTTAACAGTAGAATCCATGTCAAGGTCTCTCAAGAATAACAAGAAAATAATGTGGCCTGTTAGTGTCAGTTTTGTCACACTACCATCAGTGATCAAATTTACTCTTTTGCATTTGCATAGTAGTAGTCCCATACCATAAATTTTCATCATTCCATTTGGTCATGAATTCATTGATGGTAGTGGTCTTTCATCAGTTTTCCCTCATCTGAAAACTTGTTGATTCTCCTCTCTATGGTCTTCATTCATGACTCACTTTCACTTCGCAATTCCTCTTATTATGTCATAGGGTTGGTCTCATTAGGTTCTAGGGTCCCATCATGGTCAAATTAATGAGCCAAGTGTCAATAAATATCAGCAAGGTCATGAGGAGGTCAAATAAACTCAAAGGCACATTACCTAGAAAAATCAAAGAGTTGTTCTATTAAGTTTGATGTAATTTTCACCTCAAAACATGTTTTGAGGTGAAAAAATGACACTTTGATTTTATTATCATTTCTTATGTAATTTTATGTCTTCATATGTAATAAGTTGAGCTTTAGGAGCTACTATCTCTACAAAGCCACCACCCTACCTTTCAAAGGAGTTATTCACTATATTTTCACTATAAATCATGTTCTAAATATGTTCATTAGAAGGGGCCCGGAAAGAGCTTTCCAACGATATATTACACTCTCAAAACTAACTCCTGGATTGGAAAATATGCTTGAGTGAATAAAAGCCTCTCAAAAGCCTAACCTTACTCTTCTTTCTCATTTTTTCCTTTAAAATTTATAATTTCTACCTCTTCATATATTCATCACAAAAGTCCCTTTGTATTTTCATTACAGTCTCCCTCAAACCTCTGAAGTGATTGACTTATCTCTGGTTCCTCCGATCCGATCGCATCGCATCATTGCAATCCCCTTCCCTCGATCTGATCGCATCGCAAGTCCAAATCACATCACAGTTTCCATCACAAGTCTAAATCACGCAGTTTCCATCGCAAGTCATCACATTATCGCATTATCCTTGCTCTGATCACATTATCGCATCACAATTTCGCAGCCCTTTAGCATTTGACCCCGCTCTTCCCTTTTCCTCCGATGCGATGAATCGCATATCGCAATCGACATTTCCCACAGCACTTTGCTCCCGCTCCACTCCTCCACCGATTTGCGATTGCGATTCCCCGCAGTCCCACCAAAGCCTTTCCACCCCATTCCAAAGGAAAAGGGGTTTTCCATATGAAAAGTGCAAAGTTTCATTTTGTTCAAGTTTTCCTCCATCGCCCCCACTCATCCTTCATCACATCGCACAATCGCAACATCCCCCGGCACTTAACTTTGCATCATCACACCTCTGATGCGATTGCATTGCATCACATCACATTGTATCGCAATTAAACCCATCTCCGATTCCTCCGATCCCATCGCATCGTGCGATTGCATCTTCCATGCCTTACACCCGCTCCCCTGCGATTTGCGATTGCGATTGCGATTTTCCCTGGGTCCCACCTAAAAGCCCTTCCTCATTTTCAAAGGGAAAAGGGTCTTTCCCCGTGTAAAAGAAGAAATCACATTTCAAATTCGTTTTAAAGGAATTTCTTCCACCCTCTACTACAGCTCCCTTATCCTTTGCTCCATCACATCCGCTTTCATCGCATTTCCTACCGTCGCATTTCCTCCCATCGCATCACAAGTTTTCATCGCATTGCTGCATTGTGTAACACACCTTCTCCCCTCTCGATTTGCGAGTTACGGTTGTGATTCGGGCCCACCATCTTTCCTTTTGCTTTTTTTCCATAAAAAAGGGACTTTCCTTCATTAAAAAGTGGATTTCATTTTTATTGATTTCAAAGGGCACTTCTCGGCATAAAAGGGATTTTCAAAAAATAAAAATAAACAGTCAAGGCCGTGAGATAAATATGAAAACAAGATCATCTCAGGATCTACAGCAGCAATTAAAAAGGGATCGGGTCTACAAATTTCATCTTCTCATATGTTGAAGTATAACAGCAAAATCTTCCATGAACTGTACATTCTTTCTGGGATATATTGTTGGTTTATTTTCTATATTCATATTTCTGTTCCAAAGCTGTTGAAAAAACTCTTCCTTCTACAGATGTGTCTCCTCAAATTTTGTCTATTTAATGTAATGTCCGAGTCATTTGTAAAGGGGGGGTCACGGTGGGATAACGTTGGAATCATAGAGGACGCTTTGTGCTCCATTTGTAACATTTTGACAGGGAATTAATAAAGAAATGTAGCACTGATTTATGGGATCCCTATGGTTGAATGTTTTCAAGATAGATAGGTAGAATCCATTGTATAATGCTCTTCCTTGGGAAAATAGTTCAATATTTTATGTTTTCTGCTGTTTGAAAAGGATCCATCTCCTATTCCCTTTTCAGCTTCTCACCAGTCTTACACATTCCATCATCATTTAAATACAAAGTTTTTAAAATCCCTGCCTGCCTTGCCCCATAGAATACCCTGTATCTCTGATTTAATTCCCCAGTTTCAAACTGCCCAGCCCCATCTGATCCATACAACCCAGAAAATTGATAAAACATTTCGAGCTACTACACCTAGCCTAAAATCATTTGCAGTTATATTTCATTGAACATTTTTCATGGAGAAAGCCCTCTCTTGACCTTGTAGGGCTAGCTACAAGGCTGAGCGTGGTTTGAAGTTACCCTGATTTTCCTTCCTTCAGCCTGAGGTTCAAATTAGTTGCTAACATTTCCTGGCGACCATACTAGGGAAAAGTTTTTAAAATGAAAGATCAATCACCCCAGTAATATCTTCTATATAAATTCTTGGACTCTGGATGATGAGGTTCAGAGTTTGCTAGGCTAAAACAAAAAACATTGTTAAGTATAAATTTGACCACACTGGCTTCAAGAAAATATACCAGGGCCAACCCTGATCCAAATCCTCCTCCTATATTTGAAAACCCTAATCTCATCCCACGAATAATTATAAGACAAGAAAGTTCAGTAATCCTTAGACCTATTCTAAGATCCCATACATGGCCCAGTGAGTGGTTGTTTTTAGAAGATCTCTCTTTTGATGAGTGTTTTGAGCTTTTTTTGTTCAGAAACAAATCTGAAACTGCACTTGACGACACAGTTTCAGATCCAAATTTTCTTGTGGATCTTGAAGTTCAAAGGGCAAATAGATCAATTGATGACTACATTTTAAATTCCCTCAGACATTTATCACTGTAACCAATATCCCTGAGCCTTCAAAGTTATCAGAAACAACATTTCCTACCCTTAATTCATCAGTCAATTCTCAGCTTTCGACTCCTCCATCAACAACTCCCTTGAATCCTAGTAGCACAGACGTTGTTGTAAATCCACCTCGAGTCATGGCTGCCCGGTATGCACCCCTGGTTTTACCTCAGAATATGAATGATATGCCTACTGATTACCAAAGTAAAATACCTTTATTTGATGCCACTCAAAGCATCACAACCCAACAACATGTTGATAAGATGAATGACTTCTTTGACCTTCATGAGGTGGAGGCAGAAAATGTGACTATGAGATTGTTTGTCCAAAGCTTTGGAGGTGAAGTTCGAAAATGGTTCAGGGCCCTGCCAGTAGCCTCTATCCACAATTTTCCAGAGCTACATAGACAATTCTTAGACCAGTGGGAGGTAAAGAAAAACCCATTCCAAATCTTGTCTGAATATGAAAATATTAAAAGGAATGTGGGTGAAAGTGTACAAGATTATTGTGTGAGATTTAATGTTGTGTATAATGCTATTTCAGCCAATCTAAAACCCCCCATGGGGTTAGATTTTCTCAAATTTCCAGATGGCTTCGATGTTGATATGGCATATCAGCTATGAGAACGGGATCCTACCACACTTGAAGATATGCAGAAAATAGTTGTGAGCGTAGAAGCAAATTTGCTGGCCAAAAGAGCATGGACAAGAGCCAAAAAGAGGGTAACTGTGAAAGAAGAAACATCTCCTTTAGATACGAAGATGGATACTTTGATCCGAATGGTGGAGAAGATGGTTGATCAGTTGACTATTTCAGATAAACCTGAAGCACAAATCAGGAATCCAAATTTCAGAGGACAACATCAGCCCCAATTCTGGATTAAGCAAAGGGAGCATAAGGCGCAAGATCAAATAGCACAACAGCAGCAGCTCAGAACGCCTTTGCAGCAAAATTATGTTCAGGGAATGGAAACAGTTGATGATGATGATCCGGTAGTTGAGGCTAATCATTTTTTCACTGCTGATGGTTCGCCCATTTTTCTGACAGAAGATGAAGAATATGCAGTGACTCCAGACACTCGAAGAGATGATGATTTCATATTGGCCAATGATGTAGTGTTAGAGGAAGAATCCGATGATTACCAGCGAGGGTATATGAACGCTTTGTCAGCGCAATAGAAGCATTATTCTTTGAGGAGCAGAGATGTGATAATAAATCCCGTTCAGAAAAGGAAAGAACTGCAAACAAAAAATGACTTTTCAAATGCTCAAAGGAAAGGGAAAGAGCCTATTGATCCCTCTCCCAGCAAGGCATCCTCAGTGATTAACATTTCAAGTGAAAAGAATCAGCTTAGCGCAACAAAGGAGCAAGTGGAGAAGAAAGATCCTCCCGTCAAAGAGGTAGAAAAAGTTCCATCTTTTAATTTAGAAAATGAAATTGCTAAGCTGAAGGTGTCCATGCCCTTGACTGAGTTGGTAAAAAACAACACTTATAAACATCAGGTATCTAGAATGTTGCAAATAGACTCTATATCAGATATGGTGAATGTTGAAGATGACTATCCTGAACTCATTTTTGGTCCAGCCATAGAAGGTCAGTCTGAAGAGAGTGAAGTCCCTCCCTTCTACCTGAGTCTTAGATTGCATGAGTTCATTTTACATAATGCTATGTTGGACTCCGTAGCCTCGCACAACTTGATGCCCAAAGCCATTATGGAGAAGTTGGGTCTTGATATTACCCACAAGTACCATGATTTGTATTCCTTTGACTCCGGTAGGGTCCATTGTATTGGTCTTATCAAAGACTTGGTAGTATCTTTAGATCAAATCCCAGCCAAGAATGTTTTGATGGATGTGGTTGTTGTCGATGTTCCACCACACGACGGTACGTGGGAGTGTAGTCTATATTAGTGTTTTCTAATGTGTAACTGTTCGATGAGAGCGCCCCAAATATACTTATCATACATCAATATACTTCCATATGTGGGACGGGATATCACCCCCGGGCTGTAACACAAAACGTTAGCGAGAGATCCCACATTTTACGACAATGAAACACATTTCTAGCCTAGACCACTAAATGCTCTCGTTATTTCCAAATTATCCTTAAGGTAAATTGGATAAATTTTAATGTTGATCTTGAGTTAAGTTTCGGTTTTTTGCTCAAAATCAATGTCACTTGAATCCTATGATACAGGCTAAATGAAAAAAGAATTTTTTTTCATTTCGATAAAGTATAAACTAATTAGGGAAGAGATTTTTGGGGCCTTTGTTTTGAATAACACAATTTTGAGTTGTGGAAGGCTAGGTGGTGGAAAGAATAGGTGGCGGAGCACCGTTATGAAAGGAAAGGAACCATTGCAGTTGCAGAGAATATGTAGACAAATGGCGGAGTATAGGCATGCAGCAGCACAGATGGAAAAATAGCAGACAATGAACAAACAGAAAGACTCTTAAAGGCAGAGCCAACCACGAATGAAGAAGAGAAGCAACGGAGCACAAGAGAACAGTCGGGCAAAGAAGAGGTGAAGACTGAAAGTGACAGCCAACAGAAGTAGATAAGCAAAGAAGATATCGCGGGATGAGGGGGGGTTCGATAGAGAAGATATAGTTTTGTGTCCTAGGAGCTCTGATACGTTTAAATCTGTGGAGTATAATATGTAATGTATGGATGAATTAATATAACAGAGAAATGATGAGTTATGGCTTTTGTGAGGTGTATGACAGTTAGCTTCGTAGCTGTGTATTTAGGTATTTCAAAACTTTTTGATGTTCATATTTGTAACTGCTAATTGGTAACTTGCATCCTGGGTCATATGTGATGAATGTGCTCTGTGTATTATAATGTGTGATTAGCTATTAGTAATCTTCTTCCGATATTAATTTTTCTATCTCTCTATCTTAGTAAGGTCGCGACACGCCTCGGGTGAGAGTCCTTCCTCTCTAGAGTAGGGTGAAAATGTCGGTGTTGTCCTAGACTACAACGGAACCTTATTGGCCCTGAGCTTGAACCTGGGTCTTGCCCAGAACCTACCCTTTTTTGCCAACAAAATGGTTTCGTTGTCGTGACCTGAAATTTTACTTGAAAGCTAGATCATGGTGTCGAAGATCTATGAAAGAGAATTGTGTAACTGGTGGGATAATCATGTAGATCACTTCATATCGCAATAGGTGGAGCTTCGACATCAGAAGTAAAGGACTGTCAAGAATCAAGTTCTGTTTTCTGATTCAACAAGTGATTTGTACGAAATTTTCTGGGGAACATTTCCTAAAGAGCTCCATAATTGGTTACGAAGACTCCTGATTAAATATCTTCCTAGAGGGTTGCGTCGATCATGTCACAGTTGGATGCATACAAACTTGACGTCATTACATAGACTAGATACAAAGTTAACCCGAGTAGTAGACTTTTGGGTGTAGACTACGTTGGAGGGATACATCGTAGAGGTCGTAGCTGAATGTTATCAATATTTTACAAATGCAGAAGATATATTTAAATATGGGTTGTGGGGATAACTATTGAAATAAATCCCATTGTGTATTAAATATTTAATGATGGAAGAGGGACTAATGTCTTTCCAAAGTCCCGTGATAGAATATTAAACCTCCAGTACTAGGGGAAGGACCTGGAGGAAAGATGCTACAAACAAAGGGAAAAGGGGAATAGGAATATGGACGTCGGAGCTTCCAATAGGTTGAGAGAGTTATGAGCACATCGGCGGGCACAAATCGCTGAGAAGTGACGGGAAAGGGTGAGATGGGAGTTTGAGAAGTAGAAGAGGAATAAATAGAAAAAGGAAGAGGCACCACATATGACATAGAGGGGAGAATAGGAAGTGGGACCTGAAGGAATGGATGGGTCAGTCAAATGAGTTAGACAAGTGCATAGGAGCCCATTTAGAAGAGAGAAGGGAAAAAATTCCAATGAAGACAAGGGCACGCGCCCCGAAGAGGAGTCCTCGGTGGAGCTGCATGTTGTGATGGAGAAATTATTCTTAGAAAGTCCGACCACCATAACGCAAGGTAATCCTATTCCCAAAGTTTCAAGTAGCACTAGTCTTAACCTTCCCCGGTGCTTTACCACCCACTTGATAAGTTTTTGATAAAGTTACGAAAGACTAGAAATTTTTGTAGTGTTCAATCTATAGTGCAAATAGCCACTGGAAGTAGTACTAGCAGCAAGATTTCTCAACCAAGAAGTAGGGGATTCATATTAGTCCCACCCACACAAGTAGAAATTGCAGGATCATTTACATGATATCCAGAATTTTCTAGAAAGGGTAATGATGATGTAGAACAACATTGGTATCTGTGTGAAACAATCTGGAGAGCTCGTCAGACATCAGATGCAGTTAAATTAATCGAATTTCAAACCACCCTAAGAGAAAGAGCATTACGATGGTTTATCAAATGGTCATAGGTACACCAGAACCCAGTGATAGATGATGTTAAAAGAGAGTTTGTACAGGAATTAAAGCTCCCTCAGACTAATCAGCAAGGACTGTCTAAATTTTCGGATATTAAACAGAGGGAAGGAGAAACCGCCTGGGATCTAATGAGAAGGTTCAAAGATGAAATTGGGAAACTAAGTTACCTGATTGATCCAAAGTACCAACGAGACTGGTTCATTAAAGCACTCTTACCCTTGATAGGAACACCTCTAACCCAAAAAATGATTGATACCCTTCAAGATGCACTAAAGAAAGCAATGAAAATAGAAGCAATGGTTGGGTACTCGCTGGAGTTTAGGGGGCGAGTAGCCACTCAAGATCCTTCCATATTGGAATTGCAACATCAAATAGAAAGTTTGAAAGAAAATCTCAAAGATATTCAACCGACAGGACCAACGCGACCCAACGTGTGGTGTACACATTGTCTGTTGGAGGGACACATAGTTACAGAGTTCCCAATGCTGTGGGGAGCCAATGTTGGGACTTCGGCGATAGGAGAGCAAGAAGCCCCACTAGTGGGAGGAGTTGTGCAAGTAAATACTCAAGGACTATACCAAATGCAACCCCATTTCCCAAGTTTTCCTAATCATAAAACTGAGAAAAAAACAGAATATTATTAAATATGTAAAATCATTGGTCACCCTCCATGATTATGCCTAGTCCTACTAAAATATTCAAGCATTCCAAACAACGTCTATTGTGAATTCTTCACCTCAAAAACTCATCATATAGAGCAGTGCAGAGCCATGGATGCATTAGCAGAGTGACTGGATAGATCATCCTACAGAATAAATGAGACTCCGAGAGGTCAAGTAGGAGCAGGAATGCGAGGGGGAAGGACTCGGGGAAGAGGACCTTTGAGGTGTTATAATTGTGATCAATAATTCCATGTCACGAGGGAGTTTCCACTATCGAGACGGCCATGGTGTTCCCAGTGTCGAGTAAATTCACATGCCACTGAAGACTGCCCAGAGCTAATCAAAAGATGGGAATAAATAACTAGGCAATGGGGAACCAATTTGGTCAACGCGGAGTCAAGAGTAGTCAAGACACAGCCTCTGTCGAGTGTGGCCATAACAACCCAAGGAGGGAAGAAAATAGGGGAATATTCCTGATAGATGGAACCGGTAAAGCTAGTCAAACCAACGTCTCCAAAGAATATTTTTTAATTCGTAGTGACAGAGACGATACTTTAAGGAGGCACTGGAGACATTCTCAAAGCTGGAGAGCCACAAGGGTATGGAACCAATACAACCAGCCAGAGAAGGAGAAAAGACAACTACCACAGGAACACCAATAGAAGAATGGTTTCAACTGTTCTTGAAGATTGTAAATGACAGACAAATGTTGGAGCAGTTAAAGAAAAATCTGAAAACAGTAGTAGAAGGAGGGACAGAACATGAGGACTCAATTAACACTATCCTTCCAGAAAAGTATATAAGAATAGTGAAAAGAAATAAAAGAAGAATGAGGAAGGAATTTCACATAAATGCTCAGATTGCGGGATTTCAAATAAGAGACACAATGTTGGATCTAGGATCAGATGTGAATATTTTTCCTAGAAATACATGGGAAGCATTAGGAAAGCCAAAGTTGGCATATTCTCCTATACAGCTAAGAATGGCAAACCAGTACTGCATCGTATCGATAGGAAGGATGGAAGAGGTTGAAGTAGATGTTGCAGGAGTAAAAACTTACACAGATATTGAAGTGATCGATATTATGAGAGATAAGGACCCATACCCAGCTCTGTTGGGGATAGACTAGCCATTTGAAAATTATGCAGTTATTGATTTGAAAAAGGAGCTTATGATATTCGAAGACAGTGAAGTCAGAGTGGTCCAACCATTGGACCCATATTAAGGACCCTGGTATATAGAAAATGTCAAGAACAGGGAAGATGAAAAACTTCTCGATCAACTTTACCAAATGACGATAGGTAAGAGAGAATATTATATAACGCTACAGCAGGAGGAATAGTAAGTTGGAGTAGTGTTCAAAGTTCCGACGTTGGGTGGGAAGTTGCATGGGACGATTAGCAGTAAGACGGATACGAGATAAATACCAGAATATGTGATGTTATTCACAAAATTAACCAGATCGACACAGAGGTAAGGGGTTACCCCACCCTTACGAATATGCAAATTTTGAATACATTTTTTATAAAATTCAAAGATAAGGTGCCAGAGGAGCATATGGTTCCTCTCAAGGATGTGGCATTGTAATCTACTTCGGCAACGTGGTGGGCCAATCATCGCAACTATATAAAAATGTGGGAAGAGTTAGCAAAGTCACTAAAAACGAGATTTCAAGTGTCTTCAAGTCTGCAAAAAGAAGAGAAGTACAGAGGAGTTTTGGATCCCCAAGTACATGTAAAAATTTGTGAATGTGAACAAATTACAGAGACCCTGCAGGCAATAAAAAATAATTCTATTTTTTTTTAGAAGTTGCAGAAACTGAAGAAAGACTAATGCTAGATCAAATGGCCAAGTCTAACTATCAGGAAGCAATAACATGCAGAAAAATAGACAAGGGGATAGATGATGATGACTTGGAAAATCTTCAACATTTGTCATTTGAAGAGAAGGAGGGAGAGTCTGAAATACAGGAGGAACCCACCACTGAAGGACTGAACCTGTTACCCCTAAGGAGAAAGAAACAGAATATTGGCATGCAAGAGAAGCCGAAGATAACATCTATAGGGGACTATTGGGATGAAGAGGCCAAAAAATAAATCTTTGATTTTCTAAAGGAATACGAAGATTTATTCCCATCTTCGGTAGCAGAATTAAAGGGTATCAAAGGAGATATGGGGGAGATGTGGATAGGTATCAAAGGAGATATGGGGGAGATGTGGATAACATTGAAACCTGATGCCAAACCTGTAAATCATAGACCTTACTGCCTGAACCCAAGGGTGAAAGAAAAGGTCAAAGCAGAAATAGAAAAAATTTTGAATGCGGGGTTGATCTTCTTAGTTGAGGAGGTAGCATGGGTCAGTCCAATAGCGATATAGAATAAAAACGAGAAATCAGAAATCAGGGTGTGCATGGACTACAAAAGCCTAAATAATGTGTGTACTCATGATCCTTTTCCAACACCATTCAGCGACGAAGTCTTAGATAATGTGGCGGGAAATTAATCATACTCATTCACAGATGGATTCTTGGGCTATCATCAAGTTCGAATAGCAGAGAAGGATAAACGAAAAACCATGTTCACTATTGAATGGAAATTGTATTCTTATCACGTGATGCCCTTCGGGTTAAAGAGTGCACCAACTGTGTTTTCAAGAATAGTAATAGCAGCTTTCAAAAACTATATCCAAAAGTTTCTATAAGTATAAATGGATGATTGGACAATGTATATTTTATTGAAAAATCACGCAAGCCTCCTACGGATAATGTTTGACCATTGCAAGCATCTCCAAATCTCACTGAATATCAAGAAATGCATATTCGCAGTACCATTAGAAACATTTCTAGGACATATTGTCTATAAACAAGGAGTACGTGTGGACCCCGCCAAGGTGGAAATAATTACAAATATGGACACTCCATATAATGTTAAACAATTGAGATCATTACTTGGACACATAGGATACTACAGAAGGTTTATCCACAACTATGCCCAGATCGCAACACCACTGGAGAAGTTGTTGTGGAAGACAAAACTGTTTACGTGGAATGAGGAATGCAGCAAGGTGTTGGACACGCTCAAGGAGATATTAACGAGTGCACCTTGTTAGTCTCCTATATTTCTACAGTGTGACAAAATAACTAGGGATTCCCAGAATCTGCTAAAAATAAAAATTCCCTGACTATCATTTTTTTTTCAGAAATCTCACTGCCTTAATTATCTTCATTTAACCTATTTTCACTATTTCTCATTTTTCCTCTCTCTCAAAATACCCTGATGATCTGAAATCTCATGTTTTGACCCTAAAAATCCCTCACTCTCACCTTTTTCCCCTACCCAAAACCCCACTTACATTGCTTAAAACTCTTTTTAACCCCTCCCTTTTTTCACTCATTTCCCCCTTTCCCTTCAAAACAATGTAAAAATCCTTTTTACATTTTTTTTGAAAATAATACTATTCGGGATGCCCACTCTTTAAATAAACTCTGTTTATTTATAAAACTCGGCCCTTATATGTTTTTTAGCCCCCCGCTCTAAACCTACACTTCCCCCACGACTATATAACCATGGCCCACCGCTATACATTAAGTGACCCCGCCTTAGCCTTTCCCCATGCCCCACCTTCTAAACCTGCCTGTGGACCAAATCCCCCAACCACCGTTGGATCAACTCCTCCCGATGCAACGGCCCTAATCCCACATCGTAAATCCAAATACGCGATGGTTAAGAACCTTTGGACCATGTGATATCAGTGGTATTACCACCTATCCTCCCTGCCACGTGTCGCTCCTTCTGTGGTATCATGCACCCTCCACCCAATACCGTTTACTGCCTACTTCCCGTGTGATAAACCACCCACTACCTCCGTGCCATAAACCCAAAACCACTGACCCCCATTCAAACGTGTCAAACCCTGAATCCATGCGATAAGCCCCTATCCATCATATACACCCCTGTGACACTCTAAAATGCCCAAAAGCCCAAACAAACGCAGGAAACCCGCAAGCCCCCATCTTCTGGACTCTGTCCACAACAAGATTTAAATTAACGAATTGTTTTTCATTGTGCAGGTGATCAATGTATAAATGCATAGTTAGCATTCCGAGGTCCAAGAACTGTTAAATCAGGTTCTTTGGGTGATGATCCAGAAACCTTATCCATCAAAAAAGACTAGGAACACACAGTTAATCCAAAGACAACAAGTTTTCAATCAAAGGTCAAAGAGTTAGAGTAAAGGAAAAGAAGGAATTTCACAATGGCGCACAAAGATGAAAAGCAAATGAAGGGATCAGCGTGGTTTTCCAAGAAATAAGGGAGCTGGCAGCGCTAAGAGAGAACTGTCAATCTAACACCAGTTCCATATATGGTCTAGGGCATATGAGTGTTGCTCATATGTAGCAGAAAGAGTGTTATAGAACTTGGAAACAATTATAGGGCGTATATTTAAAGCCATGTATCTATCTAGGCCCTCAGTTTTATGTAACAAAAGGTTTCGATGCCTCTTTTTAAACCCACTCCACCATGATTTACCAAGAAAACCATATTAGAAGGTGTTTGGCCTCCCTTGATAGTTTTAAGCTATTGTGGATTTAAGTTGTATACGATCTAACCCATGTCCCAATTGGGCCATCTCCTTACACCACTCGACCACCCCATCCTCCTCCTCTTCAGTCATAATTGTAACAGGACCTCTACGCTTTTTATTAGTCAACTCATTTATCCAATAATGTTGTTAGAGGTAGAAATACCATTTTTTCTTGCAGAGGCACGGATTTAATATCACTTAAACTCAATGTCATCAATTGTAGTGAGCATGGCATGCTTTACCCAGCCTCTCATGTCACTTTTTTTCTTTATTGAACTTGCACCTTGCACTATGGTTGAAGGTGGCTTTGTGGTTGATGGTGGGATAGCATGATCTACTACCACAATATCCTTTTCAATGACATTGTTGGGAGCATTGGGAGCATTCACATCACCCCCCCTATGTTCATCTTATGAACTGGTATGCAGATGACCCCCCCTTGTCCCTCGCCTCCTCCTGTTCCTTGTCTGATCTGCAATAGAAACTCTTTGCATGGTTGCAAAAACCTACACATTTACCACAAAATTCTTACTTAAAAAAAAAAAATGTTGATTTTGCTCAATAGTTCACCAATCATTCATGAACTGGAATTACATGTACACAAATCTTTTGCAAATAAGTATAGAATTAATAATACCATGTCAAAATTGTATTAGAGTACAACATGAGTAATAAATTTGATAAGTATTAGAGTACAACTATATTAGAGTAAACTATATTTGTGTATGACTTATAATATCAGCATGAGAAAGATAAGTAATACATATTGACTGTTAAAAAAATGGCATCTTCTATTTTTTGTTGTCAACTCTTGCATTTGTGTAGGCAACTTGGTAATTTACTCAACAGAGTTCAGGTTGCATCAGAGCGTATATTGTCTTATAAGCAAGGATTTTATCTTTATGCTAAAACTAAACCTAGTAATCCATTAAAATGTATTAGATTAAATTGTATTTATGTATGACTTGTAATATCAGCATGAGAAGATAAGTAATACATATTGAATTTTAACAACATGAATCTTCTGTTGTTTGTTGTCAACTCTTGCATTTGTGTAGGCAACTTGGTATTTTACTTAACAGAGTTCAAGTTGCATCTGAGCGTATACTTTATATTAAGAAAGGATTTTATATTGACGCTAAAACTAAACCTAGTAATCTATTCAACTGTATTAGAGTAAAAAGTATTTATGTATGAATTCTAATATAAGTATGAGAAAGATAGGTAATATGTATTGCCTATTAGCAACATGGCATCTTCAGCTACTTGTTTTCAACTCTTCCATTTTTGTAGGCAACTTGGTATTTTACTCAACAGAGTTCAAGTTGCATCTAAGCATATAATGTCTTATCAGCAAGGATTTTATCTTTATTCTAAAACTAAACCTAGTAATCCATTTAATTGTATGAGAGTAAACTATATTTATGTATGACTTCTAATATCAACATGAGAAAGATAAGTAATATGTATTGACTGTTAACAATATGGCATCTTTTGTTGCTTTTTGTCAACTCTTGCATTTGTGTAGGAAACTTGGTATTTTACTCAACGGAGTTTAGGTCGCATATGAAAGTATATTGTCTTATATGCAAGGATTTTATCTTTATGCTAAAAATAAACCTAGTAATCCGTTCATATCAATGACTAATTTTGTCAATTATTTGTTAAATTATTTTTGGATTTTATTCATGGCATTAAGGGAGTGTTGTCCCGTTGTAGTTTACAATCCTAACTTCATTGGTTGATGTGATGATTAGTTATTCTTTTATACAAGCATAGTCAAGTTTGGATATTTTATTGCAAGAAAAATCCAAGTGGAGTAACTCACATGCTATAACTCCAAGTGGATTAACTCACAGTTTCATTGAAATTGGTTAATAAAGTGGAAGGTGACCCTTATTCATTACCTCTACATCTCACTTGTGTTAGGGATTTATCACCTAAAATGAGTGTTTGGGAGGTAACACATTCTTATTGTTGGTCATGGGAAGGGGTTTCACAAAATACAACCATAAACCTTTTCTTCAAAGAAGGATAGTGATTTGATCTGCTAAGTAGGATATTTGGCCCCATTCATTTAAGGAAATGTCCATTTTGAAGCCATTGGTCTTAGTCCCAACAATAAGAAGATTGAAATACTGAAGCCTTATATATTTCTCCTTTATAGGACAAAAGTGTAGAAGCCATAGGAAACTTTAGGAAAGGAGGCACTGGCCATAGAGAGGTGAGAACTTCTAAAAATACTTGAAAAAACCTGAAAAAGGAGATGATTCAAGAAAACATGAGCCCTATAGTCACGAGAACTTGAGTGATGCCACTAGCCAATAATTTCGGATAAGATATAGAGTTAAGAGAGTAAGGTTACACATTCGTTGTAATATGATGTTAAGATTCACAAGTGAAAGTATGAGAATATAAGCAAGTTCGTATCTAATACATGATTTTCTGTTGCATCTCATTTGTCTAATTCCTTGTTGTTATGCTCTTGCAATCTTGTAGTTATCTCATCTTAATTTGATATACAGTTTCTAATAAGCATATAAAAGTGATAAATAGACATTGGTATCATTATTAATTTAAAAATGACTTTAATTTACCCTTGTTGTTGTATTCAACAAAAACATGTATGTCTCGAGAAACTGATGAATAGAATGAATGTAACACTATGCACACACTTTATTTGTATGTCTCTAGCAACTGATGAATAGAATGAATGTAACATTGTATAAACACTTTGATTGAATGTGAACACTTTGATTGTATGTCTCCAACAGCTGATGAGTAGAATTAATATTTCAAATGAAAAATAGTTAGGTTTGATGTTTTTGATCTAGAATTGAATTGGTAGGGAAGATTGACATGGATTGCGATCTCCCAAATTAAAATGTATGTTTTAGATTGATTTGTACATGATCCAATGGCTGATTAGATATCATGGTTGATCCTTGTGCTTTCTTGTGTTTAATTCCTCAATTGAAAGGGGTTTTTTGCTTAATACTTGAATTGAAAGGGTTGGTGTCATTTATTGCATGCTCTAAACTAATTCCTAAATTGAATGGTGTCATTTATTGTCTTCAATAGGTTGAATGGTTAAACACACATGTAGATATGGCCAACACACATTTCACATATTCTTGCGCAGGTGTTACCCAGCAATGGGATGTGTTTCTCCAATGGAAATCAGTGGGTGACTGTTTGATGGGATATGTGTACTTTTAGATAGAAATCAATGGAATGTTTTGTAGTGCATTTTGACTTAACTGGTAATTCAAAACTCGAGGTAGTTGGGACAATATGTCTTGTAAACTTTTGATGTTAAGGCTTGGTGTTTGACAGTTGTTTGTCCAATCAATATATGGGCTCATTTTGGACATATTTATATAACTTATATAACTTAATATAAACTATTTATGTGCATATTTTTTTATGGTTCATGATGATTTTTTTATGGATGTGTGGGCCCAGTACTATATCTATTAGTGGTACCTGCACAACAATAGAAGTCTCTCCCCTAATTATTGGTGAAACTTGCGGTGTAACATGATATCTTGACACGTAGTGTTGGGCCCAAGGTTAACCCCGCGCCCCTGGTAGCCGACCACTGTCTCGTGCCTTGGGTGGACTGGGAGCCAGGGGTTAACCCCGGCCCCGACCCCCAATGAACATTATGTTAAACTTTAAATACGTATTGCATACTATGTTTTACAAGCACTACCAGTGGCACAGTGGTGGAGCACTGCGCTGCCACCGTGAAGGTCCAACGTTCAAGCCCTATGGAGGCCCTGCCTGACAATACAAAAATTCTACTGTGTATTCTGGAGGGCATGTGGCTTCTAGCTATTGGCCCACGTGGCCCTCCATCATTAGACCACATCAACGAACCCTCGACCAATCAAATTGCACCATTCTCGAGTCAATTAGAACAAGACACTTGTCAATCAACCATTGGCCCACCAAATACACAGTCATGCCCATTCAAATGCCCAATCAGCATACAAACTACTGATTGGGTGTACCTGCAACCCAGATTACAAATTTTTAGTCGTTTGTCAAATTGGTCAGAACGCGATATCGGGAGCATACAATATCAGTTTTGAGTTAAACGAGTTGTGTTGGATTCAGAGCGATGAGATCTTCATTTTGGCGCCAGTTTCGAGCTATTTTGATCCCTTGTATAATTCTTAGATTAGTTTATTTCTTATATAGGGTATAAGAAAGGGTTTCTCTCAATAATACCTCATTTGAATTTTTTTATAGTCTAAAATAGTCAAGCATTTACCATGAGATAGATAGTGTGGATATTTGGCAAAATGAGTTGATAAAGATGTGATTGTGGGGTTAAATTGAGATTGACTCAAGAGGTAACCAAGCTGGATTGTAGGCTTTTTAAGGCAAACCTACTACATTATGTAGTTTTTGTTGGGTTTGCATCTTAATGTCTTACAACAAAATTAAAATATTTAAATGAATAAAGATATTAAAGAGGTAATAATGTGTGTGTGTGTGTGTGTATATATATATATATATATAATAGGAGCATGTGTTTTCTCCTAAGAGATCATGTCAGTTTCAAAACCAAAGGGGGTAAAATATGTATGTCTTGGTAGACTCAGTAGTTAAATAATTGCGTTGTGGTGGGACAAGAGTGGGCCCCTTGTCCCACAAACAAGGGGGTCTTATACACCAATTGGGTATCACGACCTTAAAATTAGATAATAATATTACTACAAAATTAGTAAGATGATGAAATAAATTATATAAACTTTGATTAAAAAAGTAATTAGATAGTTACATTAAAAAAAACACTCATATAAAAACCTCTCTTTCTTTTCTCAAAACAAAGAAATCTGAAAATAATAATAATAATAATAATAATTATCTCTTAAACAAGAAAATCTTATAAATGATAATAATAATAAATGAATTAAATTATAACCATTATCTTTTTTAAATCTTAAAAATAATAATAATAATAATAAATTAATAAAATTATAACCGTTAACCTTTGCAATTTGAAGAAAAATCATCCTCCTCGGTGGAACATTATCTATTTATAAACCTTGGGCTTAGATTGAACAAACCAGCAAGGCAACGAGCGACGAAGGAATAATCTCCAAGGTAATTGTGTGATCTGAAATAGGGCGGCAAGCGAAGTAAAAATAGCGTTACCTGTGTGGCGATTTGACAAACAAGGAATCTTCTGGTTTCGCAAAAGGCTTCGTTGCACTGCAGCTTATACCCACGTGGAGGGAAAATCTGTAACATCTTCTTTTTTTTCGCTTGCACAAGGGTACAGAGTAGAGGTATTTACGTCCACCTATCCTCATATTACTGGTTCTGGGAAACCATTAATTTTCCTCTTATTCTTCTGCCTGTTAATTTAGTCCAAAGTTCAAGAAGCTGTCTTTATTTTCCTCTTTTTCTTCTTCCTGTTAATTTAGTCCAAAGTTCAAGAAAATGTGGTATCCAAATTGCATATTACTGGTTCTGGGAAACCATATAGTACTTTCCTCTTTTTGTTTATGTTTATGTTCGTGACAGGTGCTTCTGTGTGCTCTCGTTGAACATCAAGATGGGCAAAGGCAGTAGGCTAAGGAGACAAAAAGGTAAAAGCGCAGCATCTGCCAACGGAAAAGATGAAAAGAAGATATTTGAGTCCACCAGGGACAAGGAAAAAGATGATCAGATCTCCCAGCCCTGCAAAAGATGTGAAGATGAAATATCCAAGCTGCGGGAGCTTAATCAAAGATTTGTTAAAAATATGGATACTTCACGACAGGAGGAATTTCGAAAGCTCGCTGAAATGGAATCACAAATTCGCATTCACAAAGTTGCTAAAACAAATTTCCAATCCAAGATCGATTCCATGGCTAGTGAAAGGGAATTGCTGAGCACTGAAGTAGAGTCCTTGAAAGCCCAATTGATTGAATATAATGCTAGACTAGTTCAAATCGAAGGCGAGAAGCTGCAAAATGAGAAGGTTTTACAACAATATAGAACAGAAAATATTGATTTGCAATCCAGTATGCATGATTCAAATGGAAGGATTGAGGATCTGCAGTGGAAAATTGAATACGCCACACATTTGTGGAATGCTGAAAAGAGTAATTTAGAAGGCACTATTACAGAGCTGCAAACAAAGCATGAGTTGATGGGTAGTGAGATGGGGTCACTGACCAAAGAAAACAGAGCATTGAAATCTGAGTTGAATGACTCTAAGAAGAGGAATCAGGAATTACTACAAAACATTGAAGACGACCGGCAATCGTGGGATGTGAAGAAGAGTAATTTGGAAGACAGTCTTGCAGCGCTGCAAACAACACATGATCAGCTGGCTGAGGAAAGAAGATCATGGACCCAAAAGAATAGAGATATGAGCATTGAAGTAGAATTCTTGAAGTGTCAGGTGAATGAAGGAGTCAAGCAACAGTCAGATTTAATTCAGCAGTACAAGGTAGCAGAACAACAGAATGAAACTTTACAAGAGGAGGTAAACAGAACCAAGTCTTTGTTTGAAAAGCAAAATAAAAAATTTACAGAATCCATTGTAGAAAATGGTAGACTTAACGAGCAGGTTAAGGAGTTGAGTAAAAAATTTGGAGAGTTGCAAGGGGCAAATGTCAAACTGATGCAGGAAAAGGATGCGCAGAGGATAGAATTTGAAGCACTCGCAGAAACTGCCAGGAAATATACAGAACTGGAGGAAAACCACTGTGAATCGTTGAAGCAAAACGAAGAACATAGAAAGAGGATTGAGGCATTGCATGAAGATTTGATGGTGGAACAGTCTAGAAATAAAGCGCTTGAAGAAGAATTGCTCTCAACAAAGTCCTCTTTGGAAGAAATAAAGAAATCTGCTGCCACTGGTGAAGTACAAATAGCCAATTTAAGGAGCCAGCTTTTAGCTGTCGAAGAGGAAAAAGATTCCAAACTCTCTGATATACAGAGACAACTTTTGGCTAGGGAGGAAGAGAAAAAGAGCCAGTTAGCGAGTTTGCAAGATCAACTTTCATTCAGTGCTGCTGGAAAAATGATGCTGGAGGAGGAAAACAAGTATTTACAAACAATAACATCAGTTTCAAAGGAAGAGAAGGTAAGACTTGAGGGAAGAGTAAGGGAGTTTCAAACAACCTTCAATTCTCTCAACAAAGAGCTTGAATCTTCTAGGGCCATTGCAGAGGAGAAAGAGCAGCAATTAGTTGATTTACGGAATCAGCATTCAGACCTTGTAGAGGTCAAAAAGTGTCTCGAGGAGAAAAATGACTCTTTAGTCACTGAATTGAACAAATGCACAATGGTTTCAGAAGAAAATATCCGTCTTCAGAGCAGAATAAGGGAATTGGAAATAGCTCTCAATTCTGCCGAGAAGGAAAATGATTCCAAAGAGAATCATCAGTCATTGATATCGGAACGTCACCCTCTACCGGCAAAGCCACCTGTAAATCGAAATGGAAATGGGAAGTCAAAACCAATTGAAAAGGTTGCAGAAACATCTGAAATTGAAAAATCAAAATGTGTGAATGAAAAAGGAAAGCCAAAGCCAAATGTAATGACTGAAAATCCAACACAAAAGCAGGTACCTCAGAAGCCAACTCTAAATCCACAAAAACAGGTTCCTCAGAAACCAAATCTAAATCCATCGCATGAAAGGCCTCAGAAGCAAAAACAGAACCAGAGATCGAAAAAAATTAGATGAAGCAGAAGCAGAGATCAATTTTTTTTCTTAGTGTTAGATCTTCATATTGTTTTCATTGTTGTTGTTTTTGTGATGAATATGTATATGTTGTACATTGTTTGCAACTCCAGCCATGGTGCTCCTAGTATTAGGGGAGCCATTATGTTTTGATCCTCGAGATTTATTTGTGGTTTGTGAACTCAATTTATGATATTGGATTTGTTTATGGATATTGAATAAATTATTTGTTTGTGGTTTGTAAACTTAATTTATAAGATGAGATTAGATTTGTTTGTGGATATTGAATAAGTTATTTTATTATTTGTACATAATTTTTTTTTGCATTGATGAAATATATGTATTATCATTTTTATTTAGAATAAGTTATTTTATTATTTGTACATAGATCCTGCATTGATGAAATATATATTTGTATAATGATGAATTAGTTGTATTATCATTTTTATTATTTCTGCATAGATTTTATATTGATAAAATATATATTTCTATAATGAAATGAAAAGTATTATGATTGGTTAATGATTAAAGTAAGCAGTTGTATTATTATTAGTTTTAAGTTATTTTATTATTTGTATATAGATCTGGTATTGATGGAATATGCATTTGTATAATAATATTTTGAGTTTTTAACTGTTAAAGTGAGTAGTTGTATTATTATTTTCATTTTGAATGGATTATTTTATTATTTGTACATAGTATTTGTATTGATAAAATATATATTTGGATCTCATGAAATATATATTTGGATTTTTCTTTTGTGCCTTATCATTTTTATGATATTTGCATTTGATGATGTCAATGGAAGATATGACTTTACAATGGTGTGCTTGTATGAATTGGTCATTTAATGAATCACAAAAATATTTAGGAAATTTTTTTAATTAAATTAATCTTTATCCTTCCAGTTCCATTAGAAAAAATAGAAAAAATATTTTCCTTGCAAATGGATTGGAATCAATGAATTGAACAAATGCACAATGGTTTCAGAAGAAAATATCCGTCTTCAGAGCAGAATAAGGGAATTGGAAATAGCTCTCAATTCTGCTGAGAAGGAAAATGATTCCAAAGAGAATCATCAGCCATTGATATCGGAACGTCACCCTCTACCGGCAAAGCCACCTGTAAATCGAAATGGAAATGGGAAGTCAAAACCAATTGAAAGGGTTGCAGAAACATCTGAAATTGAAAAATCAAAATGTGTGAATGAAAAAGGAAAGCCAAAACCAAATGTAATGACTGAAAATCCAACACAAAAGCAGGTACCTCAGAAGCCAACTCTAAATCCACAAAAGGCACAAAAACAGTTCTCAGAACTAAATCTAACCAATTTATTGACGGCCTCTAAGCAAATAACTGTAGATCGAAAATTAGAAGAAGCAGAGATCAATTTTTTTTCTTAGTGTTAGATCTTCATATTGTTTTCATTGTTGTTGTTTTTGTGATGAATATGTATATGTTGTACATTGTTTGCAACTCCAGCCATGGTGCTCCTAGTATTAGGGAGCCATTATGTTTTGATCCTCGAGATTTATTTGTGGTTTGTGAACTCAATTTATGATATTGGATATATTGAATAAATTATTTGTTTGTGGTTTGTAAACTTAATTTATAAGATGAGATTAGATTTGTTTGTGGATATTGAATAAGTTATTTTATTATTTGTACATAAATCTTTTTTGCATTGATAAAATATATGTATTATCATTTTTATTTTGAATAAGTTATTTTATTATTTGTACATAGATCCTGCATTGATGAAATATATATTTGTATAATGAAATGAAGAAATATATATTTGTATAATGAAATGAAAAAGTATTGTGAATGAAATATGAATTAATTGTATTATCATTTTTATTATTTCTGCATAGATTTTGTATTGATGAAATATATATTTTTATAATGAAATATATATTTTTATAATGAAATGAAAAGTATTATGATTGGTTAATGATTATAGCAAGTAGTAGTATTATTATTAGTTGTAAGTTATTTTATTATTTGTATATAGATCTGGTATTGATGGAATATGCACTTGTATGATAATATTTTGATTTTTTAATTGTTAAAGTGAGTAGTTGTATTATTATTTTCATTTTGAATAGATTATCCTATTATTTGTACATAGTATTTGTATTGATGAAATATATATTTTGATAATGAAATGAAAACTAATCTAAATTGTTAAATTGTGAGCAATTGTATTATCATTTTTATTTTGAATAGGTTATTTTATTATTTGTAAATCATATTGATGAAATTTGTACTTGTCTAATGTAAGATTAAGATGTCATTTTCACTAATTTGAATGCAATTAAGAAGATGGATATAAACACTTTAATACAATATAAAATGTGTTCAATAATGGTAAAGTAATCAGTTTTTGATCTTTTCAAATCTCTATATAGCCACCTGGCTCTTTAGTTGGATCTTGGGATGTAAAAGGTGCCTTAAGAGACTTAAAGATCTAGCCAAGATAATGAATTATATACCACATATACCCTTAAGTCTTTTTAGACCTTGAGTTTGGAATTGGTTTTTTCTATAGCAATGGGATTTGGCCCTACCTATATACAATGTAAAATGTATGTAGGCACTCCACCTATTTTTTTAAGTTTCACGCATGAAATCTCAAAGTCTAGGCTAAATAGCTTTACACTTGATAGCTAGATAGATCTATACGTCTATATTAGATACTATATTCCAAAACATTCATCCACACTAATTAAAACGCTAAGTATTCTTGTTATCAATTAGAAACACAGATCAATTATCAATATATATATATATATATATATAGATGTCAAGGAAAATGACATAAGAAAGATTCAATAAGAAATTGACAAAGATAATTGAGATAAAATTACATCTTGAGTTACTGATGGAGATGTTAAAGATGAATACGAAATACCAACGGTATGGTTGTCTTACGAGAAGAAAAGTCAAATGGCATAGATTGTAGGTAAAGTGGGAGCATAGATTGAATGCTCAACTGAAGGAAGAGTTAATCAGAGTGAAAGAGTATGTAGAGGAAGTTTTGGTACGTGAACAAGAACAAGACCCATTACTTTTTGAAAGTAATGAAGTTACAGAGGAGAAATCTATAAAGGATATTATGAATCATATGAAGGATTCAAAGAAGCAATAAGACCTGATGGCTGAAGAATCAAGTGAGACCGCAAGACATTGTTTGCAACTCCAACCATGGTGCTCATAGTATTAGGGGAGCCATTATTTGTGGTTTGTGAACTCAATTTATGATATTGGATTTGTTTGTGGATATTGAATAAGTTATTTTATTATTTGTACATAGATTTTTTTTGCATTGATGAAATATATGTATTATTATTTTTATTTAGAACAAGTTATTTTATTATTTGTAGATAGATCTTTTTTGCATTGATGAAATATATATTTATATAATAAAATGAAAGTATTGTGATTGAAATATGTATTAGTTGTATTATCATTTTTATTATTTGTGCATAGAGTTTGCATTGATGAAATATATATTTTTATAATGAAATATATATTTGTATAATGAAATGAAAAGTATTATGATTGGTTAATGATTAAAGCAAGTAGTTGTATTATTATTAGTTGTAAGTTATTTTATTATTTGTATATAGATCTGGTATTGATGGAATATGCACTTGTATGATAATATTTTGAGTTTTTAATTGATAAAGTGAGTAGTTGTATTATTATTTTCATTTTGAATAGATTATCTTATTATTTGTACATAGTATTTGTATTGATGAAATATATATTTTGATAATGAAATGAAAACTATTCTAAATTGTTAAATTGTGAGTAATTGTATTATCATTTTTATTTTGAATAGGTTATTTTATTATTTGTAAATCATATTGATGAAATATGTACTTGTCTAATATAAGATTAAGAAGTCATTTTCACTAATTTGAATGAAATATATTTGTATAATGTAAAATTCGTTAGCCTTCAAATTATTTTTTTGGATTTATTGTTCAATCACTTTTGCAATTATTTTTTTGGATTTATTGTTCATTCACTTTTGCAATGTATTTTCCTTTGTGCCTTATCATTTTTATGATATTTGGATTTGATGAAGGTCAATAGAAGATATGCCAATTTACAATGGTGTGCTTGCATGAATTGGTCATTTAATGAAACACAAAAATATTTAGGAAGATTTTTAATTAAATTGATTTGTATCCTTCTTGTTCCATAACAAAAAAAACATTTTCCTTGTAAATGGATTTCTATCAATTTTAAAAAGTAGGAATCTTAGAATGACATCTCTTTACAATATTGAAACAACAAGAATATAAATACATAAAGACAAATTATTCCATCTAAACTTGGAAAGAGGGCATAACCATTATAGATGATTTAGCATTTTCAAGTTGCCTATGTAGCAACCATGAATAAAACATTTGTTACATTCCATAATAATCTTTCAAATAGTGAAATACCCCTTATAATAAGGTTTAAAAGATGGTCACTAATACATAAAGTTTGTCCTTGTATGAAGGCTTTAAAGATCTCCCTAATCCAACCTCCAAATAGTGCATTACCTAATGTGATACATAAATCTTGGCCCTACATGCACCACCAAGAAAAGACCCTCTAGCGGAGGTTATAAAGGAGGTTTTTAGTGTTATAAATTGGCCAAAATTGTCAAAAAGGCATTTGCTACAACATTCGTTTATGTTTACGGAGGTTTTAGCAGAGATTTTAATGAAAATTCAACACAACTAAAAAAAAATGGGCGGCCATAAGTTATTACGGATGTTTTTTCATCACTGCGCTACTCTGGATTTAACGCACCAGTGCGTACATGAAGTCGACGCCCCGGGGCTTCCGTAGTCGAACGAATGCACCAGGACATTTGGGTGTAAAACCGCATGGGGTGTAGTGTTGGTCATACAACACACGAGGCCGAAGATTATTACGGATGTTTTTTCATCGCTGTGCTACTCTGGATTTAATGCACCGGTGCATACATGAAGTCGACGCCTCGGGGCTTCCTCAGTCGAACGAATGCACCGGGACATTTAGGTGTAAAACCACACGGGGTGTAGTGTTGGTCATACAACGGAAGGGGCCGTTCTAATTGGTATTGGGATTTGTGCAGTGCCCATAGGTTGTATCAATGCACTGGTGCTTATGCCTTTATGGCGCACCAGTGCGCCATATCATAGAAAGGCACCCAGATTTATAATTGGTGTTGGTATTAGTGCGATGCCCATGGATCGTACAAATATACTAGTGCTTATAAATACATAAATGCCCTGGTATGTAGTATCACACAAACGCACCAATATTTATAACTAGTATCGGTATTTGTACAGTGCCCATAGATCGTACAATGGCACCGGTACGTATAGACACATAAACGCACCAGTCAAGAGTTAATAACACGCACCGGTTTTCATTTTGTTTTTTTTAGAAACATCGGCCTGTGACAATCCAATTATTGTGATTTTTTAAAATTCATTATTCATCAAAAGTCGACACATATATATCTTATAACAATATTCATATGACTTAAATTTTTATTAGTGCATTTGAGAACAACAATGGAGAACGCAATAGCAACAATGGAGAACACAATAGAATAAGTTAAAACATATTTTATGATTATATATATATAAGACAGTCTTTATCATACAAAATGGGACAGTTATTTGTATCCCTTTTTCTTTCAATTGGGACACTATGTCCATTACATTCAAAAAAATGTCTGATTTCACAGTCATATTTCAAAAAATAAAATGTCTTTCTTTGATATCCAAACATAGTGATCATCATTCTTCGCTTCATCTGTTGTCATTGCTAGAGCTACTTCCATGACTTGGGTTATTTTCAGGAATGTTTTGTTCATAGTGTTGATTGTTTTCTTCTTCACCTTCCATCTACAAACATAAAAATAAACAGAAATGAGTGTATATACATTGGTGAGAATAATGAAAATTGCAATATTAAATAATATACATCAATGTAAATCAAAAAGAAAAATGATGTACCATAGCAACAATTGACTCATAAACTATACACATTCTTTCAAAACCATGTACCATGCCATCTTTCAAAATTTCATGTGTTGGCGTGGTTCCATACTCTATTTCCTGCAAGTTTTATACCCCATAATAAATCATATATTTAATATAAAAGATGTTTTTGTTCTATTAATTATTGACGGAGCAAAGTAAAACAAGATCGATAGATTCTTACAAATTCCACAATTAAATTTTGATATGCCAACATATACTCACAACCCATATTTAACCCAATTTCAATCAATTCGTCTGATGGTTCTTCTTTGTATGTTAGCACCTGTTTGAAGACATTCATTGATGATTTTTGTAAAACAACTTTAAAAATAAAAAAATGAAATCTGTTTAAGTTGTTATAAGGAAGTAACAATTACTTGTTGGAAATGTTGTCATTGATGGCAAAAGAATTGGCAAAGATAGGAGCAGCACCTAAACTATCCATAAGGAAAAAGAGACAGAGAGGTAGCAGAGGCAGCAGATGAAACAGAGGAATTAGAGACAAAGCAGTAGAATTGAATTTAGGGGTTTAATACAGTTTGCAAAGGAGATGACAAAAGGGAGAGCTGCTAGGAAGAGACAAGGTAATAGATTGAAGGACAAATTGAATATCTGGCCAAGATTTGTATATGTTGATGAAGAACTGTGGAATTCTGTTAAGCATGGTTGAGTAAATCTGAAATATATGACCTGTGTGATCAATTTCATAATGGGCAGAGGATACCTACGGTGCCCGGAGAGGAATGAAATCATTGTTGCAGAGTTAGGGATATGTGTATTGACTGATGTAATTCTTGTGTGGAATCCCCTGAACCTCTGTGTGAATAATCTCTGTAATGGAGTCGAATGATGTCCTGTGTAATTGGAAGGCTTGAATGATACTATGTATCTGATGAGGGAGTTGATGGGAGATGGCGCAGATTAATGGAGTAGCAGAACACTTGGTGACGACGGAACGCGAAGTTGGACGGAACTAGGAGTAGAAAGGCAAAACCTCAGAGCGCAATTTAATTATAATAATACATTAAAAAGGCGACAGAACCCTGTGTGGAAGAGCGGAACCATGACCAAGTGAACAGTGAAGGCGGTTTATGGTTTTCATCGCACCGCCTATGCGGAGCAAGCGGTATTTCCTGGTTGAGGAGTGATTCCATAGATTGCTCGACACGCGTCCCTGTACGACTTCACAAAACCACTTTTCACTGTGCGCCATCGCGCATTATAGTTCGACCCAGGATGCCCAGCGATATCATTGAGCGCCATTGATCTAGGAAGGGGTCATCGGATGGTCATCATTTGTTGAAGGTGCGCGAAGATTAACACAGGTACTCACGTTAACGTTCGGCATCGGAGGTCGAGCGATATGCATATACGCCGTTGATCTGGGAAGGGGTCATCGGACGGTCATCATTTGTTGAAGGTGCGCGAAGATTAACACAGCTACGGCAGACCATCACAGGTTAATGTTCGGCATCAGAGGTTGAGCGATATGCATATACGCCATTGATCTGGAAGCTTGCTAATATAACGATGATCCGACGCTGGACTTGCGCGAAATTTACTTATGGTACCATCCGCGTATTTGATTGGCTATTGACTATATATGTGGGCCCGGGGTCAAAGGTTTATCGTAAGATTAATTTATTTGGAAGCGTTGGATATTTCTATAAAGTCCGAAGGGTTAAAATTTAGATATAAGGCTTGGGAATTCAAAAGTTGTAAATATATTTATTTGTCAAAAATTGATAAATAAATTAAAAAGAGATAAAAAAGGCCTGTGGGATAAACTAAAAGGAATACTGACAGAGGAATACCATTAGCGGTTCATGGTTTTGACTCATGGTTTTTAATAAAGGCAAAACTATATAAGGAGAAGAAAAATAGAGAACGAGGTGTGCATCGTAAGGGTTGTGAATGAAAAAAATTATCCAAGGAATATCTGTATGGGCAAGATATGTTCTTAACTGATAAATCTGAAACTACGATGCACCCATGGATATAATGATCTGGCGATGATGAATCTCTAGTTTGAATGATGGACGAAATCATGAAGAACTGGTGTGAGTATACTGAATGAATAAATCTGGCGGCTTGCAAGGTATGTCGTGTGGAAACTGGTGGATCAAGTATGAAAATTGATGAAACGTGGTTTGTAGTGGTGCTGAGGGTCGAAGCCTTCAATGAGGGGTTGTAGCTCCCTTCCAGTGATAGCTGGTAAATGAGAGCAGGGGGTAGTAGCTCCCTTCCAAGAGAGGCTGGTAAACGAGAGCAGGGGGTAGTAGCTCCCTTCCAGGAGAGGCTAGTAAATGAGAGAAGGTTGTAGCCTTCTGCAGGTGGGTGCCTGCGTGCTGGTATAAGTCTGCACCAACATATATTGTAAGAAATTTTCTCTATAATAAATATTGAAGACTGAGATTACAACAACGGTGGTTTTCTCCCGAATTGGGTTTCCACCTTAAATCATGGTGTTCATATGTGTTGTTTATGTTTGATGGTTTGTTCTGTTATTTCTATTCATGCTTAATGCTTATCTGATGCAATTCTCTAAGTAAAGACATAATAATATATCTGGACATACATGTTGGATGCAGTACTGTAACATATGGTTTTCAGAGAAAGAAAATAAAAATTGTTCAGCCCTAAATACTGATTCACCCCCCCTCTCAGTATTTTTCCTACAATTGGTATCATAGTAGGTCCTTTTGAAAAATCTTAGATGCTAGAAGGAAGATCAAGCAAGATGAGAAATCAAGATGAAACAACATCTATCAAGCCTTTGCTTTTTAACGGAAACAATTTAATCTTCTGGACAAGGATGAGATCCTATCTTCAGTCTCTGGGAGCAGATGTATGGGCAATTTTTGAAGGAGGATATCAATATCCAGCTGCAATACCAACAGATCCGACGGAAAGAAAGAATTATGAAACAAATGAAAAGGTGGTCAATGCTCTATTGGGAAGTCTAACTGAATCAGAATTTGTCAAAGTCATGCAGCTGAATACAGCAAAGGCAATATGGGACAAAATCATTCTAAGTTATGAAGGTGATGCAAAGGTAAAAAGTGCTAAACTCCAAACTCTCAGAATTCAATATGAGAATCTAAAAATGGATAATGAGGAGAGCATATCCGATTTTTTTTACGTCTTGATGATATTGTAAATGGTATGAAAAATTTGGGAGAAACAATAACCGAATCTACTTTGGTTGAGAAAGTCCTAAGATCACTAACGACAAAATTTGAGTCAAAAGTTTCTGCTCTTGAAGAAAAGCAGGATCTTCAAAATCTTACTGTGGTGCAACTTCATGGCATACTAACTGCATATGAAATGAGAAGAGGAGGACCATTTGAAGTCAAAGAAGCAGTCTTTAGAACTTCTACAAAAGGGAAGGAAGTACAAAAAACAGAAGGATCAGGATATATCTCAGAAGAATATGAGATAAACTTTGTAAAGAAACTTCAACTTGGCAAAGGACGATTCAGAGGTAAGCTTCCTTTCAAATGTTTTGATTGTGGAAGAGTTGGTCATTATGCTACTAAGTGCCCTTATAAAGAAACACATAAAAAGGGGAAGGAAGTAGCAAGAAGAAATAAGAATCGTTTTAGCACTAGAAACAGTTACTATACTCATGAAGACAGTGATGGGTTATTTGATAGTGAGGAAGAATGTGAACAAGATCTTAGACTTCTCATGGCAATTGAAAAAGAATCTAGAGAAGAAAAGGACACTTTTGTGGATGCTCTAGAAGACAGTGATTTTCTTGATGAAAACAATAAACTCAAAATTTGCTTAGAAGAGAGTAAAATAACCATAGAAACTCTGAAAAATCAGCTTGAATAAAAGGAGAAACACAATGAGAAATTAGAGTGTGAAGTAGTAAGTTTAAGAAAAGAACTTGAGAAAGTAAAGACTCTGAATCTTAGATTTGCTAAAGGATATGAAACCTTAGATGAGATTAGCAAGGTACAACGTTATCCTCTTATAAAGACAGGTCTTGGATATATTGGAGAATCTTCTCAGGCTTCAGCACCAAATTATCTAAAAGCAGTTACAGCTGGTTTACAACATGCTGCCACTCAGCAAGGGAATAAAGAATCTTTACAGGTAAAGCATGATCATCTCAATTCAAAGAACACTAACAGGAATGTCTTTCAAAGAAACACCAATCAACAGGTAAATTCATGTAGAATATTTTATGATCACAGAAATTTCTTCTTCAATGGACAATGTTTCTCATGTCACAATTTTGGTCATAAAGTTGTTCAATGTGTAGCATATAAAACTATCATGACAAGAGAAGCAAGAAAGAAAAGGATTGATATTGAAACAAAGAAGAGCACCTATAACAACTTTTCTCCTCTTCAAAATGAAGTTGAATGTGCTTATTGCAATAACTTTGGCCATGAAGAATCTGAATGCAGGAGCAAAGTTCAGCCAAAAGAACATGTTCCTTCAAGCTCCAAAGTATGGAAAAAGAAGGAATTACTGGCTGAAAATTGTGGCATAGCGTTGTTTGCAGAAGATGAAGAAAACCAATGGTACATTGATAGTGGATGCTCAAGACACATGACAGGTGATAAACCCAAACTTCTTGCATATAGTGCTCTAGGAAAAGAAAAGAATGTTACATTTGGAAATGATACTCCTGTAGTCATTAAGGGAAAAGGGTCTATTTTTCTAAAAGAAAAGGTGAAAGCTAATGAAGTCATGTATGTGGATGGATTAAAGCATAACTTGTTAAGTGTAAGTCAAATGTGTGATCAAGGAACTGAAGTTGTCTTTAGTTCAAAAGAATGCGTGGTACGTGATCTTGATACAAGTAAAACAATTATAAAATGAAAAAGAACTCCAAGCAACCTGTATGTATTAAAGAACTGCAAAGAACAATGTTATTTGAGTAAATCTTCAGAAAATTGGCTATGGAATAGAAGGTTGGGGCATCTGAGCTTCTCTCAAATCAACAAATCAAGCAGACTTAAAGCTGTTCGTGATCTTCCCAATATTACTCTACCTGAAAATATCATATGCAAATCTTTCCAATTCGGTAAGCAAACCAGAGTACAATTTAATGCCAAGGAAGGATCATCAAGTAAGCCTCTTGAACTCATTCATACTGACATATGTGGACCTATGAGGAAAAATTCACCACGTGGTGAAGAATACTATATCTTATTCATTGATGATTTCTGTAGAATTTTTAGGATTGGGCTGCTTAAACACAAAGATGAAGCATTTGAGAAATTTCAGATCTTCAAAGCACTAGTTGAGAATGAATTAGATCTAAAAATCGAGTGTCTTAGATCTGATCGAGGAGGAGAATATACAACCAATGAATTCCTTTAATTTTGTGAACAACATGGCATAAAAAGACATTTTTTTGTAGCTGGCACTCCACAATAGAATGGCGTTGCAGAAAGAATGAACAGAACCGTTCAACAAATGGCTAGAGCTATGCTTGATGATTCCGGAACACCTGACACATTTTGGGGAGAAGCAGCACATACAGCAGTAAACATTCTCAGCAAGGCACATGTTCGTGTAAATAGTGATAAAACTCCATATGAACTCTGGTATGGTAATCCTCCCACTATAAAGCATTTTAGAATTTTTGGAAGCAAATGATTTATCAAAAATAATGATGAAAAACTTGGCAAGTTTGAACCCAGAGCAGATGAAGGAATATTTCTTGGTTACTCCTCTAGGAGTAGGGCATATAAATGTTACAATAAAAGACTTCAGAAGATTTTTGAATGTATTTATGTTGTTATTGATGAGTCTCCTGTAGCTCCAAAAGAAGAAAAGCAAACAACATATGAAGATGATGATGACACATATCCTTCTACATCAAATAGTAATGATACGAACAGTGAACCCAGTGAAGAACCCGAAGATGATTTGTCTGAAAAGGCTCCATCCAGATATGTTCAAAAGAATCATCTAGAATCTCAAATTTTGGGAGAAAAGGGATCAGGTGTACAAACAAGAAGGACTCTTGTGGGATCTTCTAGAAATCTGGCATTTCTGTCCACTATTGAACCTCATAATGTTAGTCAAGCTAGAAAAGATGAATGTTGGATTCAAGCCATGAATGAAGAGATTGATCAAATTGAAAAGAATCACACTTGGGAATTAGTACCAAGACCTCATGACAAAAATTTCATTGGAACTAAATGGATATTCAAAAACAAGTTAAATGAGAATGGGGATGTTATAAGAAATAAAGCTAGACCTTTTCGCAAGGGGTATGCTCAACAAGAAGGTATAGATTTGAAGAAAAATTTGCTCCTGTAGCCAGACTTGAAGCCATAAGAATTTTTCTTGCTTTTTCAAGCTTCCAACAAATCAAAGTTTATCAAATGGATGTTAAATCTGCTTTTCTCAATGGTGATCTAGAAGAAGAATTTTATATAGAACAACCAGAAGGATTCATTTTTGGAAATGATGAAAAACTTGTTTGTAGACTTAAAAAGGCTCTATATGGTCTCAAACAAGCTCCAAGGGCATGGTACTATCGTCTTGACAAATATCTTCATCAAAAAGGATTTTCAAAAGGGTCTGCTGATAGCAACGTATACACAAAAACTGAAAATGACAAACTATTGATTGTGGTTTTATATGTTGATGATATCATTTTTGGAAGTAATGAAGAGTCTATGAGTCAGAAATTTGCTTCTGATATGCAGCAAGAATTTGAAATGTATTTACTTGGGGAACTAACATTATTTCTTGGATTGCAAGTGCAACAAGCAACATATGGCATTTTCTTATCACAAGAAAAATACCTCAAGCAAATCCTGAAGAAGTATGGCATGGAAGATTGCAAACCTGTAAGTACACCAATGATAACCGGATGTAATCTCAGTTCTAGTGATGATTCCCCCACGGTGAATCAACCAAAATACAGATCTATGATAGGAATTTTACTTTATCTCACTGGGACAAGACCAAACATTATGCATGCAGTTGGGATTGTTGGACGATTTCAAGCCAATCCAAAAGATTCTCACCTTCAGGCTGTGAAAAGAATATTCAAATATCTACAAGGAACTCAATATTTTGGACTATGGTGTCCAAAGAATGTTGATCTTACTCTTCATGCATACACTGATGCAGATTGGGCTGGAAGTGTTGATGATCGGAAAAGCACTAGTGGTGGTGCATTCTATATGGGGCCTCGGTTAGTATCTCGGTTCAGCAAGAAGCAAAGCTCTATTGCCTTATCTACAGCAGAAGCAGAATATGTGGCTGCAGCATCATGTTGCACTCAACTTCTCTGGATGATGCGAACCCTACAAGACTTTCAAATCAAATGTTCACCTCCTATATCCATTATGTGTGATAATACAAGTGCCATCAATATCTCAAAGAGTCTTGTTATGCATTCCAAGACCAAGCACATTCCCATCAAATATCACTTCTTACGTGAACAAGTGCTTGAACAAAAGGTGAAATTGGAGTATGTTTCCTCCAAAGAACAAGTTGCTAATATATTTACCAAACCTCTACCCAAGGAAGCGTTCGAATATCTCAGACAGAAACTGGGAGTAGTCTCTGCCATGCAGAGGATCAGGTCTACTTAAATATAGAAGATTAAATTGGTTGTGAGGTGCTATTGGGCATATCTGAATACACAGGCTAAGGGGGAGCATTGGTCATATGAAAAGGATGAATTGTTGGTCATATTATGTTTGAAGATGCAACATGATCTCAGGGGGAGCATGGCATTGTCGGTTCAAAGGATCTTGATCAAACTCTTTGCCATTGATGTCAAAGGGGGAGGAAAAGCAACAAAGGGCTTCTATAAGGCCATCAAAGAAAGAGTATTGCCATCAATGCCAAAGGGGGAGATTGTTGGAAATTTTGTCATTGATGGCAAAGGAATTGGCAAAGACAGGAGCAGCACCTAAACTATCCATAAGGAAAAAGAGACAGAGAGGTAGCAGAGGCAGCAGATGAAACAAAGGAATTAGAGACAGAGTAGTAGAATTTAATTTAGGGGTTTAATACAGTTTGCAAAGGAGATGACAAAAGGGAGAGCTACTAGGAAGAGATAAGGTAATAGATTGAAGGACAAATTGAATATCTGGCCAAGATTTCTATATGTTGATGAAGAACTGTGGAATTCTGTTAAGTATGGTTGAGTAAATCTGAAATATATGACCTGTGTGATCAATTTCATAATGGGCAGAGGATACCTACGGTGCTCGGAGAGGAATGAAATCATTGTTGCAGAGTTAGGGATATGTGTATTATATGTGTATGGACTGATGTAATTCTTGTGTGGAATCCCCTGAACCTATGTGTGAATAATCTCTGTAATGGAGTCAAATGATGTCCTATGTAATTGGAAGGCTTGAATGATACTCTGTATCTGATGAGGGAGTGGATGGGAGATGGCACAGATTAATGGAGTAGCGGAACACTTGGTGATGACGGAACGCGAAGTTGGACGGAACTAGGAGTAGAAAGGAAAAACCTTAGAGCACAACTTAATTATAATAATACATTAAAAAGGTGACAGAACCCTGTGTGGAAGAGCAGAACCATGACCAAGTGAACAGTGAAGGCGGTTTATGGTTTTAATCGCACTGCCTATGCGGAGCAAGTGGTATTTACTGGTTGAGGAGCGATTCCATAGAGTGCTTGAGACGCGTCCCTGTACGACTTCACAAAACCACTTTTCACTGTGCACCATCGCGCGTTATAGTTCGACCCAGGACGCCCAGCGATATCGTTGAGTGCCATTGATCTGGGAAGGGGTCATCGGACGGTCATCATTTGTTGAAGGTGCGCGAATATTAACACAAGTACGGCGGACCATCGCATGTTAATGTTCGGCATCGGAGGTCGAGCGATATGCATATACGTTGTTGATCTGGGAAGGGGTCATCGGATGGTCATCATTTGTTGAAGGTGCGTGAATATTAACACAGGTACAGCAAACCACCACACGTTAATGTTTGGCATCAGAGGTCGAGCGATATTCATATACGTCGTTGATCTGGAAGCTTTCTAATCTAACGGTGATCGGACGCTGGACTTGCGCGAAATTTACTTATGGTACCATGCGCGTATTTGATTGGCTATGAACTATATATGTGGGCCCGAGGTCAAAGGTTTATCGTAATATTAATTTATTTGGAAGCGTTGGATATTTCTATAAAGTCCGAAGGGTTAAACTTTAGATATAAGGCTTGGGAATTCAAAAGTTGTAAATATATTTATTTGTCAAAAATTGATAAATAAATTAAAAAGAGATCAAAAAGGCCCGTGGGATAAACTAAAAGGAATACTAACAGAGGAATACCATTAGCGGTTCGTGGTTTTGACTCATGGTTTTTAATAAAGGAAAAACTATATAAGGAGAAGAAAAATAGAGAACGAGGTGCGCATCGTAAGGGTTGTGAATGAAAAATTTCTCCAAGGAATATCTGTATTGGCAAGCTCTGTTCTTAACTAATAAATTTGAAACTACGATGCACCCATGGATATAATGATCTGACGATGATGAATCTCTGGTTTGAATGACGGACGAAATCATGAAGAACTGGTGTGAGTATACTGAATGAATAAATCTGGTGGCTTGCAAGGTATGTCGTGTGGAAACTGGTGGATCCAGTATGAAAATTGATGAAACGTGGTCTGCAGTGGTGCTGAGGGTCGAAGCCTTCAGTGAGGGGTTGTAGCTCCCTTCCAGTGATAGTTGGTAAACGAGAGTAGGGGGTAGTAGCTCCCTTCCAGGAGAGGCTGGTAAACGAGAGCAGGGGGTAGTAGCTCCCTTCCAGGAGAAGCTGGTAAACGAGAGAAGGTTGTAGCCTTCTACAGGTGGGTGCCTTCATGCTGGTATAAGTCTACACCAACATATATTGTAAGAAGTTTTCTCTATAATAAATATTGAAGACTAAGATTACAGCAGCGGTGGTTTTCTCCCGAATTGGGTTTCCACCTTAAATCATGGTGCTCATATGTGTTGTTTATGTTTGATGGTTTGTTCTGTTATTTCTGTTCATGCTTAATTCTTATCTAATGCAATGCTCTAAGTAAAGACATAATAAGATATCTGGACATACATGTTGGATGCAATACTGTAACATATGGTTTTAAGAGAAAGAAAAGAAAAAAAATTCAGCCCTAAATACTGATTCACCCCCCCTCTCAGTATTTTTCCTACAATACTCACAAACTTAGAGATCAACCCTTTTCATCCTTGTCATCTTGTTTTATGTGTTGAATGGGTTCCATTTTCTTTTCTTTTCTGCAATAAAATTCTTGAAAATTAATATTTAATGCTAAATTGTTTATTTATTGTACCTAATGATCGAAAAATTCAATGATTACATATTACATTTGAAGCATGTTGTTGTTGAGATGGCTCCTCGTGTGATGCAATTTTGTCCATTTCTTTGACCATCTCCTTGTACACCTTTTTGGACATTCCTACTGGCATATTTCTGATATCAACTCGTTCATCTTTTGAGATTTTCATAATATTCCTAAAAATGTAACATGACAATAAAATATTTAATTTTTATATTGATATATGAAAAGTAAATATAACAAAAGTGATACTTATAAATAATTCTAGATAAACATTTAAATGAATATTACATTTTCATTCCTTCTTTTTTGTTGTTGTATGTTTTTGCTATTAAAAGTCTGACGTGTTTCATTGACTAATTCTTTGGAAACTCTTCTTGTAGTTTAGATAAAATTTGGTTCTTGGAATCATTGGATTGATTTTAGTATTGTAAGTGGAAAGAACGTCTATACATTCGTTCCACTAGATCCCTCAAACTTTTGTAAAAAATTTCCCCCCTTTCGTTAACTTCTAGCACCACTCCAGATGAGATAAGGAGAAATTCATTTTCATTTGCATGTTCCATTTTTTTTCTTTTCTTAGAACAACATTCCTTTTCTGAGTTGTTTGTCCTTGTAGAACATTCAACAGATGTGAATTAGTAGATTGTTTGACACATGTTATCTAATAATTTTAAGTATATTATTAATGATAATTAAAAAAAAAAACTCAGATTGGATCAATAGTATTTTTTCATTCACCTAATTCATCCTTTTGCAATTTTTCCATTAAATTTTTATGCTCTTCTGGTCCTAGATCAGAAATAATCATATCGAGCTTTGTCATTTTGTGGCTCTGCATGATACACAGTAAACAATACATATTAGTTAAACTTACATATAATTCAAAAATAATATTTTTTATAAAGAATTTACAAAGAACTTGCCTTTTTTGCTTTTCTTGATGTGTTAATAGTATTTTTGTTACTTGATCTCTTGTTAGTCATTTCTTTATCAGTCTGAAACCTGTACCATATCATTCATTAATATATTTATAAATAAATTCTCAACTTTTCAGGTAGAAAATAAATCTCAACACTGGTGCGCCTTTCATGAGGTATGCACCGCAGCCGGTGTGTGAGTATATTACAAACTCACCACAAAAAAGTATAACAGACCACATAGTGCATTGGGTATTATAAACACACCACAAAAACAGTGTAATAGACTGTACAGTGCATGGGGTCTTAAAAACACACCACAAAAACGGTGTAATACATCGTACGGTGCTATCCTCATTACATGGAGCACTAGTGCCCTATTTCAGATATGGCGCATGGATTTAGAAGAAAAAATTTCAATTTTTTTACTACACATTACTTGCGCGGTGCACTGTATAATACAACGCACTGGTGCGGTAGCGTGCGTAGGGCGTACCGATAAAGAAAAATCCATTTTTTCTAAAAATTCACGCAATGGCCGAACGGATTGAGATCCGACTATGCAAGTCATCCCGTGGGTTCGACATCAATCTAAAATGAAAAACCCTAATTCTGAAATCACATAAACAGAGAGAAGAAAGGGAAAAAACAAAAAAATGAAGGGTTTAGGGTAAAAATGGATAAAACTGCAGAGAAAGTGAAAAAACTGCAGAAAAAAGTAAAAAAAATAATCAAATTTAATCACGAGATGGTTTAAAATTCTATGATACACGGTTTGAATCACCAGAGGTTTGGTTTCTGATTGTCTGAATACTTTTGTTCGAACGTATTTCACTGCTCCATAGTGCCCTCGTGCTCTCTTGCTTTAGGTTTGTCTCCTGCAAATATCTGGCTGAAAAATTTAGCAAAAATAGTGAAATAATGAAAAGTGTTTTTTATTTAAAGAATTATTTTATGAAATTAGATTTTTGAGAATATTTTGCCGCCCATTTTTCAAATTGCCGCTTTTTTTTCACTTAAAGAAAATAGAGTTGTGTTTTTTTTATTTGTGTTTATTCGTTACCTGTGCAGAAGAGTCGAAAAGCACTGGTGTGTCTTCGTAATACGACGCACCGGTGCGTGTTATGATGCTAAGCGCACCGAACTGTATAAAGTTCTCTTTTTTTTGTATGTAAGATCATAATAAAATAATGATAATTCTAAAGTACATGAATTTATTTTCATTATTTTCTAAACTTTAATATGTTACAAAAATTCGTATTATTCTGGATTTGTTATTTTACAATTATTTGCAAATTTACAAATTTAAATATTTTAATAAATTCATTTCACATTAATAAAATTAAAATTTTACAAATATTTTACATACAATTACAATTAAAATTACATTTACAATTAGAATTAGAATTACAATTACAATTTTACATTAATTTCACATATTTGAATTACGATTAGAATTACAATTACAATTTTAATTTTACATACAATTACATTTACAATTTTACAAATATTTTACATATAATTTCAATTAAAATTACATTTACAATTAGAATTAGAATTAGAATTAGAATTTTAATTTCACATACAATTACATTTACAATTTTACATAGAATTACGTTTACAATTACAACTACAATTTTACAATTATTTTACATACAATTCAATTAAAATTAATATTTTAGAATTTTACATATGATTACATTTACAATTTTACATAGAATTACATTTACAATTACAATTACAATTTTACAAATATTTAACATACAATTCAATTAAAATTACAATTACAAATACAATTACAATTTTAGAATTTTACATACAATTAGAATTACAATTACAATTTTACAATTTTTCATATATACAATTACAATCATTTCACAATAAATTAAATATTACAATTATAATTCAAATTTTACATTAATAATATTCTACATACAATTACAGTTAAAATTACAATTAGTACAAATACAAATACAATTTTACAATTTTACATACAATTAAAATTTCAATTTCAATTACAATCATGACATAATATTTAATAAACATCATGGTCATTTAATATTAAATTAATTAATAAACATCATCATGATCATGATAACCATCATACAAACATCATATTCGACTAAAAAACACATTCAAACATCAAATTAACATTATATATTAACATCATCACAACACAAACATCAAATATACATCTCATGTCAAATAACTCATGCTATCACATATACACATCTATCTGCAAGCTAAACATTAAATGAACATATCTAACATGACCTAACAATATGCACCATGTCATGATGATCACCAACATGTAAATTAAGTAGAACTGCAACATGAACATAAAATACATGAACCATATATATATATATATATATATAACTGAATAATGTTAAAAATATACAACTGTAATATAAATTTCATGGATCAGCTGGTGGTAGTATAACCACATCAATAGCAGTACAAGTGGAAGCGGCCTGCTCAGTAAAGGGTACTGCAGCCTCGACAGTAGATGGCTGAGCCTGCTCGTGATCATGATCACTAGTACTGATGGATGCATCAGCTAATGGTACTAGTACAACATCAATATAAGTAGTAGTAGTGGAGGCCTGCTCAGTCAATAGTGCAGCCTCGACAGTCGATGGTCCAGCCTGCTCATGATCATGACTATTAATGACAGATGGCACTGCAGGCTGCTGACTGGACGTGGCCGATGGTCTAGCCTCATCTCCATGATTACTACTAGATGTTGCTAGTGGACCAGCCTCATGCTCATCAGGCGTGGCGCGAGGTGAACGATCATGAGATGCATGTGAGATGTTGCTCGCAGACTGTCCATCACGTGTCGCGGCTTGTCCATCACGTGTCGTGACTTGACTAGCATGCCTATAGCTATGGACAGTCCTCCTCAGTGGCGTAATAGCTGTTGTAGCTCCTACGACATGCTGCATGAGGCCGTACATGTCACGCGGCATGCCTCTCCACATCCAAAATAGCCTATCATCGGCATGTATGTCTCTGTAATGAGCGGGCCTGATGCCCACATCAACAATAAATGCACAGAGTTGGTTGCCCAACTCCATCCTCTATCTAGTCTCAGGTAAACCGTGCCTAGCAAAAGGCGGTACCGGTGCACCATGAGCAGAAGCATGTCTCTCTGCTGCACCGGCCTCATCCTAATCATGATCATCCTCAACATCAGCCATGTCCTCATCGTCATCGGGATCGACACCTAGATGATGTGGTGGATCTGACATCTCCTCGCCATCAAAAGAGCCAATGTCTACAAAATATATACAAGTACACAACAATAATTAGACAATTCCATTACACAATTTAATAAAAACAAGTTAAAGAACATGTTAGAATAAATATAAATAAAATAGTACTAATATTACCTCTATCATTTGGCGACTCATCATCTGTGAAGAGGATGTTGGGACACCCTCGCCAATCTAATCCAGCATAAAGACATGGGACCAAAATGAAGGGATGCAACTCGTCAACACTGGCTAGTAAGTCCAGTGCATCATGTGATATCTTGGCTGGAAACATAGTGTCTCTCCTCTTGGGCATCATCTGCCCCCACGTGTGCATCTGGGCCTCGAACATCGGCCTACGAGGCTGTCGAAAAAAACTAGGTATCATCTCTGGAAACCTCTCAAAAAATAAACAAAATAGCTCTGAAGAAAAAGGGAAGTTGACCCTCCCTTGTGCATGAGCACGACATCTATCTAAGGTCATACAAAACTGCCGCAAAAAATGGCAGACCACCTGACAAGTCGTGGTTTTTGTACTAAAGAATCAACATAATATAAAAGCGAGCAACTAATCTGTTGCCCATCACTGGTGTTGTGCGAAATGGTTGAAATGATAAGTGAGAGGCACTACACATCCTGTCTACCAAATGCACCTATATATAACTGACCTCCAGGTACCTGAAACTCTGAAGGAGACAGTACATGTTCTCCATTGTATCTCTATGAGTAAACTAATTGATTCCCTGCTACACAACCAGCTGGCACGTCTGGGAATGGGGGAAAATCTACCCCTCTCCTCGATATTCCTGTAATAAAATAAATATCCTCCTTAGTGGGTGTGTACCACTGGTCAACACCAATCTGGAAAGCCTGTCGGTTGGCATTCCACCTGTGGATAAGATATCTCAAAAACACACTATGGGCCTTTAGGGAAGTAGCCTCCTCATAGAACTTGAGGAGGCCTACCTGCCTAAGAATCCCCTGAGTATCTGTTGTAATTGGCCGAGGGTATGCATCTCTCTCCCTCTCTCAGGCCTCCCATTGGCGAATCATGTCATACTGTTCAGCTTGTTGTTGTTGTTGTTCCTCCTCTTCTCTCAGAATCATTGACATATTAAATAATTTTTTTTAATTAAAATAGAAATGTATTTAGGAATATATATATATATATTGAAAAAAAAAACAAACCAGTCGGTGTGCCACAAAAACAGTCATGCACCGGGAGCGGTGTGGCTTAAGTTTGTAGCGCCCCGTTCACGATGCCCCTAATGAAATACAATGCACTGGCCTCGGTGCAGCTATCTATCTTTCAAGAATCGTTGACTAAATCTAGGTTCATAATAGCGGTGCGCTGACTGAAATATACGCCCCAAACCGTATAATCGTGTCAACGCACCGACTTCATAACAATTACATAGTCGACGATGCGGTATTTTACCCGACCACACCGTTAACCCTCTTGGAATGCAGAATGTGGTGCACTGACATAGCGCACTGCATTTTTTTTTTAATTTAAAATTATGCAGGTCGCCTTTCAGTACTGCCCCGAAAACGGTGGGGATACCATTAGCACTGGTGGCGGTGCGGCCTGTAAATTTTACAGGCAGCACCGCAATCCGATGCCAGCCGAATGGCTCAGGCGCACTGCACGACAATTTTTTTTTTTTTAATGGTTATTTTTAAAGTTATTTCAAATTTTAATCCACTAAAAGGCTTAATTATGGAAAAACTAAAAAAATACCTATACATTTCGCCGTCAAGGAGGCATATTGGCTGTAAAATTTGCAAAAGAAAATTTGTCCACCGTTTTTCAAAATGCAAGCTGGAGAGTGGTGGCCAATGCAGAGCAGCAGTGTGTGCAATGGGTACAATGAGAGCACCAATGTCAGGGCGGCTCAAAGAATTGGAAATGGCACCGATGCTTGAGAGCTCTAGAGCACTGAGGAAAGTGAAAAATGCGGTTTTTTGGCCGTAATTTTTTATTTTATTTAACCCTATTCCGATGAGTGGGGTTTTATAGGTGCACCGGTGCACTTACTTACCAGCGCACTGGGTGGTGCCACATTTGGCGCTTTGTTTATAATGCACTAGGGTTGTTCACCAACATCGCACCGGGATGTTTTAGTTTTGGCCCGTTGTTTTGATGGTGCACCGAAGCAGAATATTTGTAAAGCACCAGTGCGGAATAGTCGTAAAGCACCGGTTTTTTGGCCTTAATTTTTTTTTATTTAACGCTATTCCAGTGCGTGCGTTTTAGAGGCTTTTCGGTTTCATTCTATAAGAACGCACTGGCACATTTCTGTTTTGGCGCGGTGTTTTATGATGCACCGGTACGGAAGAGTAGTGACGCACCGGTGCGTTACCGTAATTGGACACCCCGGGCGGGTGTGTACATAGTGCACTCTATCCAATGTGCCAATGTTTTGTGCACACCAATGCATTATATGGTAGAGCGTGCACTGGTAATGGAGACCTCAAGAGCACTAGAAAAATGAAAAATATGGGTTTTTTGCTGTAATTTTATTTTAATTTAACCCTTTACCAGTGCGCGTGGTTTATAGGTGCATCGGTGCTATTTCTCACAAACACACCAGTGGGTTTGTGTTTTGGCGCATTGTTTTCTAATGCACCGGTGCAGTTTCGTTCTACCGTATCGAGCGATTTCGCTTTTGGCGGGGTGTTTTATAATGCACCGGCACGGAAGATGTACGACGCATCAGTGCTATATAATAATACAATGCATCGAGCGGGTGTGTATGGAGTGCACAGTGTCTGGTGTGCCAATGTTTTTGTGCCGACCGGTGCTTTTAGTATTGCAAAGCACCGAGGCGACGTTTAATGATATGTGCACCGATCGGAAAACATCCGCAAAACCCTCCGCCCGCCAACCTCCTCTAGTAACCTTTGCTAGAAACGGATGTATGGGGTATTTTTCTGTGGGGTTCCTCAAAAACATCCTCTAGATGGTCTTTTCCTTATAGTGATGAAATTTTTAAGGATCCCTACTATCCCATCCAATATTTTAGGATGCTATTCAACTTCTAGTTAACCATGTGAAAGCCGCTTCCACCAAATATTAATCCATACAAAATTCCTTAAATACTTTTTCAACATTTAATATCCATTTATCAAAAAAATGTGCCATGAAAATAATAAACATGGATGGATATAAACACTTTAATACAATATAAAATGTGTTAAATAATGGTAAAGTAATCAATTTTGGAACTTTTGAACTCTCTATAGAGCCACTTGGCTCTTTAGTTGGATCTTGGGATGTAAAATGTGCCTCAAGAAACTTAAAGATCTAGCCAAGATAATGAATTATCTACCACATCTACCCTTAAGTTTCTTTAGACCCCCAGTTTGGAATTGGTTTTTTCTATACCAATGGGTTTTAGCCCTAGCTATATATAATGTAAAATGTATGTAGGCACTCCACCAATTTTTTTTAAGTTTCATGCATGAAGTCTCAAGGTCTAGGCTAAATAGCTTTACACTCGATAGCTAGATAGATCTATAAGTCTATGTTGGACACTATGTTCCAAAACATTCATGCACACTAATTAAAATTCTAAGAAATATTCTTGTTGTCAATTAGAATAATAAGAATAATTTAAAAATTCTTGTTATATAATATAAAAATTCAAAAAATTAAATAAAACAATTAACAAAGTTTATTAACTTAAATAAAAAATGGAACCATCATTTAATATAACCACTTAATCATGTATCTCAAATGGGTTGTGATCCCTAAATCTGGGATGTGATTTCTAAATCTAATGCACATTACGAATCGTAATAATACACCTCACTCCACTTCATGCAATTATCACACAAAAGGAACACTATATATTAAGTCAATATATTATGCCATAATTTAATATAAATTCAGAGTAATAAGATATCATCACATTCCAACCTTAAATCATTGAACTTTATAAATTTGGAGTTATAAGATATGATCACATTCCAACCTTAAATAATTTTACTTTATAACAATTTAGAGTTTCTCTTCAAACATTTTCAGGAAATTATTTTTGGAGACTTCATTTCAATCATAATTATTTTTTAAAGGAAAAAAACCATGCGTAATTAAAGTGAAAATGAATATAAACTTAAACGTTGTTTTGCAATTAAAACGTTATCTCCATATAGGTGATTATTGTTTATCACTTTTACAATGTGGGTCAATTTTTAATTATATCTTTAAAAATAAAATTTCCAAAATTTGTAAAGACTTTTTAGATTATTTAATTCTTGAGTATCGTTTAAAAATATTTAGTTATAAACCATAATACTAACCGTAGAGACTTGAAGATTTTGAATTTATATATATATATATATATATATATATATATATATATATATATATATATATATATATATATATATATATATATATATATATATATATATATATATATATATATATATATATATATATATTGGCATCAAGCCACAACTCTTTCTTTATCATATTCTAATAAAATGTAATGGTTTTCCAACGAGCACAAACCACCATTTGATAATTTATCTAGTTTTCCATTTAATTCATGCTAAACATGGTAAAAAATTATCTTATAGAAATATAATATAAGCATCGTTAATGAGCTTTCACCAATATTAATATCAAATCACAATCAAAATCAAGAGAAAATAATTAAACTAATCTTAAGAATATTAGTATCCAAGAAGAAAAGTTATTTTCCATGTAAATTATCCATCTTCTGAGATGGACATTCATTATCATCACTAAATTTCTTCCATAACTGATCAATAATCCTCTCGAGCTCATCTGAGATGTAGGAGAAAGGAATCTCTATGTCTTATTATTATACTAGAACACACCATGATGTATGTCCTTTGTAAATTTCATTATTCCTTTTAGGGATAGGGAAGTTTGCCTCATAAACTCATATTTTTACCCTAGACAATTAAACAATAAAGGATGAGATTCCAATTCTAGCAACTACACAAAAAAATCCAAACACCAACAACATCAACAATTTAACCACACAATACAAACTTTCACTCAATAATAATTATAGCTTCATAAATAAAGTCAGAAAGAACATCAAGGATTGGGTGGGTTCAATTGCTCTAGATCCAAGTGCAAATCTAAATAGAAAGATAAAATTATTGATAAGAGAGAATAAGAAAGTGTAATGATAGTTAGTGGGGTAATAGAAGCAAAACTAGCGACCAACTATTGTTAGATAAAACACTAAAGGCTTGGATCACACTAAGATGGAGCAAGCAAATGCGACCTTTTAATATGTTATACACCCAAGCCAATGCAATATCATAAAAAACCCAAGGTGGTTGCATGAAAACCAATGCCATAATCATACCCGAATTTTATATAGTTTCTAAAGCCCATATAAATCATAATCCCCATAAGAGGCATTTGGTCAAGGAATGTATTGATATTGTACATTCGTTTATTGAACATACTAGTAAGGGATGTTAGGTTGCTGAACATATGAATATGGTATGTTCGGTTGCTGAAGGGGCAACTGAACCTAAGAATACTGAGTGTGGGGTTGGTGAAATACTAATTTGGCTGAAGTAGGTTGACCACTCAAAAGAATGACGCCTATGACAGTGTTCATCGGTTGTGAAGACCATGTCCCACTTAGAATAACATTAGGCTGCCCTACCCCAGGAATGGGCCTAGAGTTCAGTGGCCCCCCACCCGAGAGGGGAGGTACATAAAGAGGATTATACTGCCCCCCGAGCATGGAAGAAACAGTAGATTGTCCACTCAAGGGTGGAACTGTAGTAATCGTGGATTGTGAAAAGGGAGTTGAGGATCCTATCAAAACAGTCATATGAACAATAGTGATTGTATGTTGAACAACAGGTCAAAGACGCGACAACCATAGTTGAAATGAACGGGCTGGAAGATGGGGGAATACTTGTTGACCAAACGGGATCCATAAATAAATATGTGGCATTGGAAGCTCCTGAAATAAGCTTTCCCAAAGAGGTATACCCTTGTGGAAGTGGAGATGCAACTTGACGAAAGGATTTTTGGGTCATGCTGCCTAAATCGTGAGGTTTGGAGCCGAAAAATTAACCTTCAGAGGAAAATATGGATGAGGAGGCTTCCAAGATATAGGTTCCAGTGGTTTCCTATAGAGTACTATGAGGAGAAATCATGAATGGAACATCATCAACATTGGATACCATTTCGCCACGAAATAACTAATGGACAATAGAGCAAGATGCTACTGGAGAAGTAGGAAGGGGAACTCTGGGTTGATCAAAAGAACTATAAGATTGTTGAGGCGTGTTACGTGGATTAATCCCTCTTGTGGACAAGAGAAATCTCCCTAGTACTCAACTCAGCAAGTAAATAGAAACAAAGATCCATTTGAAAAAAAAATCCTCTAGATTAATTGCATTCCAAGTTTATAATAATAATGTAGAGAAGACATGCCCCTACCTTGAAATCCAAACGTTTGATGTATCCTTTTGTCCCGTTGCTCCAAAGTGGTTTCTCCAATGAGTAGAACCTGCAATCAAAGACAAGACAAAAAATCAAACCATCTGCAACATATAATAATCAGAAAATGCTAATCCAACTTAGTGATCCAGGAGTCTAAGTATTGAAATTATTCCAATAAGCATAGAAACAAAGCAATGAGCAAAAGAAATCCATATATATTATCTTGAATAAAAAGAGTAATCTTACAATATAATGCCTTGATGTTGTACAAATTTCTCCCAAGGTCCTAAAAAATCGTTCTCCTTCAGTTTGATAAGCTTTCCTCTCTGAATACTAGCATGGAGTTATAGACACGAGGGTGTGATCATTATCATGCCAACAACAACTCACTTGTGTAGAATTTGCGCACTATTATGAACCCTCTTCAACTTAGAAACTGAATAGATTAGTCTTTAATTACATTGGTATCTATAGTCTACCCTTGAACCTAAAACTTGAGCTCAATTTATAGGGAAGTGGAGGTAGTTTCAGTTCCATGAAGAGGGGGATGGATTCCTCTCATGAAGGGATTTGAGTCCCATGGACCAAGGGATAAGCTCCATGAGTGGAGGGATAAAGCTCAAACTTATCATGACTCTAGAGGCTTCTAGTTGGGAGAATATTTGACCAATTAGGCTTCTTGAATTCACTTTTTTTCTTTTATTTACTTTTCACGGGGGTGCGTAGATAATAGTGGAAAAAAGTGTGGTAATTTTCACGATTTATGGACAGAACATCAGCGCATGCGTAGGGAAAGGATAAAAAAACCACGCAGGTAGAATTTTAATGGTTTTATAGAGATTTTCTCCAATTCCAAGACTTGCTTTAGGAACATTGGTGTTTTTGACCTCTAAGGGAACATGATATGGATGGTGATAGGCCCATATGAACAGTCAATTTCATAGTGACAAAATGATGTGTAACATATTTCCCCCTAAAGTGCGAAGTCTAAGGTTATTCTGAAGAGTGAAGTGATTTATCATTCCAACGATTGGATTGGATACCCAGTCGAAAAACTGTAAAAAAATTCAATGCAAATATATATATCATCACCGAGGTAGGCATTCCCATACTCAGATCAAAACTAACTAAATGTTCTGGTACAGATATGGTTTCAATATTACATCAAAAGTAGACACAGTATGGACGCAGCCATCTATTATAAGTAGTCTATTGTATCATGAATAATAAAACTCCTCGCAACCTCGATGGTGGAAACTAGATCCAGGGTCTTGATTGTAGAAATTATAAAAAATGAATGTATATTACCAGACTCCCCTAATATAACAAATAAACTTATGTTAAATACAGAATCCTTCCACTTAATTCTTTGCGGAAATTAAATTTCCAATTGCAAAACACATATGAAGCAAAATCAATCGCACATAAACACAATTGTTTAATGGGAAAGCTTAAAGCTTAAAAACCCAACTATCATATATCATGTATATTAATGGATCATGTAATAATATCATACAAAGCTTAGTACATCAAGCTCTCAATACAATCAACAATAATTACACAATTTCATGCAGAAATTTGCATATCTATGCACCAATTTATTGCCTCTTGACAGCCTGACTCCACTGCGCAATCCCTGCTGAAGAAGACCTCTGAATGAATTCGAATTGGCCTTGCCTTGACTGCGCAATTCTCATTGGCATCTCCAATGTGTGTTAGATGCATTGAATGCATCACTTTAGTCACAACAGATAGTCCATCTCACCCTTTCACATATCTCTCCATTGGGTCTCCACTGGAACTGACATGCAAGTAGTTAACTGTTGTATTTGTTCAGTTGCAAGTGAGTCTCTAGTTGTGAATTAATTAAATAATTAATTCACTAAACTCTCACTAGTGTATCTTCAGTTAGAACTAGATAAAACTAGCACAACTGAGTTAACCTAAATAACAACTCCCATAAATACTCTTCCAACTCTGCCACAACTCTGCCACTTCAGTTCTAACTGAGTCCTCCATGCATGAGTCACCAACCACCCTAGGAATTGCGTAATTCCTTCAACCCACTGATTTTCCAAATCTGTTCACTTAAATAATGTGCTCCAAGAGAATAAATTGATATTTATTGTCGGATTATTATTAAGGGCTAATAATAATCGACATGCACCTATTTCTAGATTAGCGATCTATAAATAGTCTTTTCCCAATCTTCTAAAAATAGAATCTCATATATTTTTCCAACTTGGATCAACCATCTAAAAATAGCATCTTGCAACTTATAGAATATGTTCACCATGTCTAAAAATAGACATACACCTAAAAATATCCTGCAGACCCCACTTAGTGAAGGTACTTAATTTTCACTAAGCTCATCATCTTGTTGAGTCTCAACACTCCCTCTCAACAAGATAAGGATTATCTTTCACCCCAATCCTGTCTCTATGGTATTCTAATTTTCCCCTCGTGAGCGCCTTCGTCCGAATATTTACATCCTGATCTTCTATAGGAATTTACTGAAGCAACATGATCTTCCGCTGCACACAATCTATGATATGATGATACCAGATATCTATATGATTAGATCTATCATGAAACTCATGATTAATCAAGAGTTTAATGCAACTCTAATTATCACAATGTATCACTGTAGAATCTAAATGAGAACAGAACAAACTAACCAGGATCTTCCTCATCCAGATAGCCTCACATGCAGCTTGACTTGCTTCCATGTATTCTGCTTCCGCTGAACTGAGTGCCACAGATCTTTGTTTTCTGTTGTACCAAGAAATTGTTGCAGATCTGATACTGAAAATCCCTCTTGGTGTGCTCTTTCTGTCCATTGGGCTGCCTGCCCAATCTACACCCGTGAAGCCATGCAACTTCACCTCATTCGTCTGTCTGTACCATAAGCCATACTCAGATGTGCCCCTGAGATATCTCAAGACACGCTTGATTGCCTTCCAAAAGAGCTTGGTAGGCTTAACCATCGCTTGACTAGTCTGGTTCACCGCATAGCATATGTCCGATCTTGTATTAACTAAATACATGAGAAAACCCACCAACTGTCGATAGACAGTAGCATCCACTACCTCTGCCAATGTAGCATCCTCTTTCCTCCAATTTTTTGGAAGAGGAGTATCCATGGGCTTGCAGTCCTGCATATGAAACTTACCAAGTATCTCCCGAGCATACTTTCCTTGAGACAAAAATAGTTCACCTTCTTACTGCCATATTTTGAATCTAAGGGAATAATGAAGGAGGCCCAAATCCTTCATCTCAAACCCCTTTGCAAGATCTTCCTTGCATGAGTGTATCAACTGCTCATCACCCGTTAGTATTAAATCATCAACATAAATAACAATGATTAAAATCTTACCCTCCACCACAATTTGGTATAGGTTTGCATCTGCCTCACTATTGGTGAATCCAAGTCCAGTGAAATAGTTGTCGATCCATGTGTACTAAGCACGAGATGCATGCTTCAGCCCATACAATGCTCTTTTGAGTTTGCACACATGCGACTCGTTGCTGAATATCTCAAATCCTTTGGCTGCTCAATGTACACTTCTTCCTCAATGATCCCATTAAGGAACACAGTATTCACATCCATCTGATGAATGTGCCAACCCATCTATGTTGAGAGAGAAAGGATGGTCCTTATGGAAGAATACCGTGTGATAGGTGCAAAGTTTTCTTCATAATCAATCCCCTCGATCTGTGAGAAGCCCTAAGAAACAAATCTTTCCTTATACTTCTCCACGCTCCCATCAGCATCTTGCTTTACCTTGTAGATCCATCTTGAACCTACCACTGATTTACCAACCGGACTTGGAACAATCTCCCAAGCATTGTTTCTGACAATGGAATCATACTCCTCCACCATGGAATCTACCCATGTGGGCTCCTGCGCTGCTTCCTCAAAGGAATATGGCTTTGTCACGATATAGTTTCTCATGCGAGCCATGTATCCAGTGAATCAGTCAAGTGACTGTCTTTGTTTGCACTGTGATGTAGGGACTCCTACATTCTGTGCTACATCAAGCTTCAACCTCTCAGCTTCTGTGGTACACCCTCTACCTATTCTGATGTTTGGCTCTGCGTGAGTGGACTCCTTCGTTCCATGATCCTCCTCTTATGGTTGATCCACATCTTGAGGCTCATCTTTGGGAACAAGAATTTCCTCTTCTGCATGCAAGTGTAACTCCCTCTCAAGCGACAAATTCATGGCTTTCCCCTCATTGAATTTTATATCCCGTCGCACCACAGTCATCCAATTGTTTGGAAAAATACACACAATAATTATGGGGTGTTTCTGTGTACCCAACAAATATCCCAACTTCTGTAGTTGGCTCCAACTTCTTCTTGGCATCCTTTGTCACATGAATGTAAACATATGAGCCAAAAATCTTCAAATGAGAAATATCAGGCTTCTTACCAGTAAAAGCTTCTTCAAGTGTACTCATGCAAAGTACTCTATGAGGACAACGGTTTTTCACATAAGTGCAATGTTGCATGCTTCCGCCCACAAGTGCATCGGTAGGCCCTGGTCATGCAGCATAGCTCGTGAAACACCCACGATCGCTCTGTTCTTCCTCTTTGTGACCCTATTTTTTTGTGGGTTATGAGGCGTTATGAGTTCACTTCGAATTCCTTCACAGAGCCTTCACTTGCTTCCCCGAATCCTTCTCCACCAATGCTTTAAACTCACAAAACTTTGAGAATGTTTCACTCTTCTTTTGCATGAATAATATCCAGCATCTACGAGAATAGTCATCAACAAATATAATAGTGTTTTTCTGTTGAAGCAACCGAGAAAGGTCCACACACGTCTATGTGAATTCTCTCTAGGATCACTAAAGCACGGTTCTCCTTCTCATGAAAGGTGGTCTTCACAAACATACCCATAGTACATCCCTTGCATTGATCTGACTGCGCAAGAGTACCATTGGGAAGTCCAGTAGAAATATGTTGCAAAATATTCAAGGCGCTATGGTGAAGATGGCCTAATCTTATGTGCCATAATTCGCCCTCATCCCGTCTCACCACTTCTTCTGCTTTGCCCATAATTGCAGCGCAACCATCTACCTCCAGCTTGTAGAGATTCTTAACTCGAATCCTTATCCTCTTGGTTTGACTCGTTGTTTTATGTCGCAGGAAATCTTTTCCCTCGTTGAAAACAATGTCATGACCTCTGTCCTCCAACATCGCGATCGAGACCAAGTTCTTCTTCAGACCTGGAACATGCATAAGATCTTTCAACAGAAATGGTTTACCTGACTCCCTCTCAAAGTTAATGGTTCCAATGTCGGTCGCACTATATCTACCGTCGTCGCTCATCTCTATATGCATTTGGAGATCTTTCTCCTCCAAGTCACTAAACAACTCCTTGTCTCCTATCATGTGGAAGGAAGCACCAATATCATGATACCACACCAATCCCATTGCGCTTGAAACCAAGCATGTGATCAAGGAGAAATCAAGTTCAAATTGTGAGGCTAAGGCCTCACCCATTGCAGCTCCAACATCCTTCTTGTTCTTATTTTTTTGTGGGCAGTTAATGGCGAGATGCCCATGTTCGTGACAGTGAAAACACTTCACCTTGGAAAAATCCAGCTTCTTTCCTTTAGCCTCGAATTTTGCATGGGATTTCTTCCCCTTCCCTTTTCTTGATTTAGTAGCCAAAGTGAAATTCTCTTCATCATCATTCTTCAATGAAGAGTCGTCCCTAGTACTTCGCCTTATCTCCTCCTGCACTAGAACCGACCAAAGTCACTCCCAATCCGGCAGTTTCTCCCGTCCATTGGCAGAGTCCTGATAACTGTGCCAACTCTTCGGTAGTCCAAGGAGAGCCAAGCTCACCAAGTCATCATCCACAACTATGATTCCCACACTCCCCAACTCATCCCTACATTGGACAAACTTCGTGAGATATTTTGGAATATTGCCGCCCTTCTCCATTTTGATTTTTTTGAGCTTATCTTTTAGCGCCAACTTCCTATGGTCACAATTTCTTTGGAAAATATCTTTCAAAGCCTTCCACATTGCAAATGTAGTGGTTTTCCTGTGAAGGCTTGACACAATATGGTCCTTCACAACTTCCAATATAATTCTTCTTGTCTTTTCTACCATCTTTTTCCATGCGTCAAGTAATGCAGCATCGCTAGAAGTAGGCTTAGGAACATCGTTATCAATGAACTCCTTCAGACCATTATCTTCAAGCACCGCCTCCATCCTATCCTTCCAGGCCATGTAGTTTGAGCTACCCTCAAGGGCATACTCCAACCGCAACCCATTGAAAGCCATTTCAATGAATACTCAACTGTCTCACCAAGACATTTCTGCAACAAATTTGAATTGTCCACTAGAATAAGAACTTAGCGCCGCTTCAAGATTGCAATCTTCAGTGATTAACACTACTGCAATACCATGTAGAAATTACAAAAGATGCATTTATATTACCAAACTCTCCTAATCTAACAAATTAACTTATGTTAAATACATAATCCTTCTGTAGAAATTTGCTGAATAATGATTAATTATCCACCGAGATTATCCTGATCACATATCAATTCGAATTCATATGCAACACATAATCTCTTCCACTCAAATCATCACACATGCGGAAATAAAACAAGCGATAGCACATCAAATCATCATACACATTAACACAGTATGTATGGGGAAAGCTTATAGCTGAAAACCCCGCAGCTATTGTGTATATTATAATGGAGAAAACATGTAACAAACTCGGTACAATACTCCTCACAAGTACTCAGTACTATCTCATGAAGTTACACACAAACTAGCTTGGTTTTGAACAAGTCACAGGTTCAAAACACATCCACTAATTGCCTGCCTCTATTGCACAATCATGGCCTGTCTAAATAGAGATCCAAGGTTCGAATCTCCTTGGCTTGACAGCGCAATCATCATGGGCAATTGCCTCCAAGTGTGGTGCAAATCTCATGCACAACTGATGTCACAATTGATAGTTGTACTCACCCTTTCATCTACCCCTTTCACTAGTCTCCACTGAACTGTCCATGCACTGTAGTGAACTGATGTGTTCTTGAGTTGAATAATGAGTTACTAATTAATGAATTAAATAATATTTAATTCACTCCACTCATTACTAGTTGATTAGCTAGTTAACTAATCTCAACTAGTTCAACTAAGTTAAACCGAACACAACTCCACCAACTGTCTCATCAACTCCACCAAACTTCTGCCACTGAAGTCCTAACTGAAGTCAACCATGCATGAGCTCACCAAACCCATAGGAATAGCATAATTCCTCTGTCAGATGCATGAGCCACTTCTGTAGCTCGAACTGAAGTGCTCCAAGAGAGTAAACTGAAGTTTAGAGTCCAAATATTATTAAGGGTAAATAATATTTGACTTCCCTATTTTTAGGATAGGCAGTCTAAAAATAGACTTCGACCTATAGGTCCAAAAATAGAGGTCCATCTAATTTTACCAACATGACCAATAATCCAAGAATAACATACTGCAACCCCTGGACCATGCTCCATATGTCTAAAAATAGACATAGTCTAAAAATAGACTTTGCGCCAGAATTTGCCTGCGGGCCCACTTAGTGAAGGCGACTTCATTTCACTAAGCTCCATCATCTTGCTGAATTTTCAACACTCCTTCTCAGCAAGATATGGATTATCTACAACCCCTATCCTGCCTCTGTGGAATTCGAACTTGCTCCTGGTGAGCGCCTTCGTCAAGATGTCGGCATCCTGATCCTCCGTGGGAACATATGAAAGCATCATGATTCTCCGCTGAACACAATCTCTAATATGATGGTACCTGATGTTGATGTGTTTGGATCTATCATGAAATACTGGATTAGCCGAGATTTTAATGCAACTCTGGTTATCACAGTAAATCACTGTAGGCTCCAAATGCAACCCGAACAATCCAACGAGGATCTTCCTCATCCAAATAGCCTCGCATGCAACCAAGCTTGCTGCCATGTACTCGGCCTCTGCTGAACTGAGTGCCACAGATCTCTGCTTCCTGCTGTACCAGGAAACTGCTGTCGACCCAATGCTGAAAACTCCTCCAGATGTGCTCTTCCGGTCCGTTGGGCTCCCTGCCCAATCTGCATCAGTGAAGCTAGAAAGCTTCGCTCCATCCTCCTGTCTGTACCATAGACCATATCTCGATGTGCCACTAAGATAACGCAATACATGCTTGCCTGCCTTCCAGAAGAGCTTGGTAGGCTTAACCATAGCTTGCGAAAGCTGGTTAACAGCATAGCATATATCGGGTCGTGTATTGACCAGATACATAAGCGACCCCACCAGCTGTCGATAGACAGTGGCATCCACTACCTCCGCTGAAGTAGCATCCTCCTTCCTCCAACCACCAGGAAGAGGAGTGTCAACAGGCTTGCAGCCTTGCATGTTGAACCTCTCCAAAATCTCCCGGGCATACTTTCCCTGAGAAACAAACAGTCCTCCACTGCGCTGCCAAATCTCCAATCCCAGGAAATAATGAAGGATGCCCAAGTCCTTCATCTCAAACTCTCGTGCAAGATCCTCCTTGCATGAAAGTATCAACGGCTCATCGCCAGTCAAAATCAGATCATCTACATACAGTACGATGATCAACAGCTTCCCCTCCACCACAATCTGGTACAGGTTTGGATCCGCCTCACTCTTGGAGAATCCAAGCCCGGTGAAGTAACTGTCTATCCGAGTGTACCAAGCACGAGGTGCTTGCTTCAGCCCGTACAGTGCTCTCTTGAGTCGGCACACATGCGACTCACTGCTGAAGATCTCAAAACCTTCAGGCTGCTCTATGTACACCTCCTCTTCAATAACTCCATTGAGGAACGCAGTCTTCACATCCATCTGATGAATGTGCCACCCCATCTGCGCTGAGAGAGCAAGGATCGTCCGTATGGAAGAGTACCTTGCGACAGGTGCAAAAGTCTCCTCATAGTCAATCCCCTCGATCTGTGAGAAGTCACGGGCGACAAATCTCGCCTTGTACTTCTCCACACTCCCGTCAGCCGCCTGCTTCACCTTGTAGATCCATCGCGAACCTACAACTGATTTCCCAACCGGTCTTGGGACAATCTCCCATGCACTGTTCCTGATGATCGAATCATATTCTTCGATCATGGCATCAACCCATGCGGGTTCCTCCACGACTTCCTCAAAAGAGGATGGCTCCGTCACAACACATTGACTCACAAGAGCCATGTATCCAGTGTACCGATCCGGTGACTGTCTCTGTCTGCGCTGTGCTGTAGGTGGTCCTACAGCCTTCTCTGCATCCCGAGCCAGTCGCTCAGCTTCTGTAGTGCGCATGCGCCCTCTGATGGTTGGCGCTGCCTGGGTGGTTTCTTCCACCTCCCGAACCTCCTCTTGTGGCTGATCCACATCCGGAAGCTCCTCCTTAGGAACTAACAGCTCCTCATCTGCATGCAAGTGTAGCTCCCTCTCAAGCGAACACTGCATGGCTTTCTCCTCCTGAAACTTGATATCCCGTCGCACAACAGTCTTGCAACTATCTGAAAAATACACTCGATAGTTGTGGGGTGTATCAGTGTACCCCACAAATATTCCAACCTCAACGGTTGGATCCAGCTTCCTTCTTGCATCCTTCATCACATGCATGTAGATAGGAGAGCCAAAGATCCGCAAATGGGAAATGTCAGGCCTCTTGCCAGAATAAGCCTCCTCCAGTGTACTCATGCCAAGAACCTTGTGAGGACAACGGTTCTGCACATACACTGTTGTATTGCATGCCTCAGCCCACAAGTGAAGGGGTAGGCCCTGATCATGCAACATCGCCCGTGCAGCACCCACGATGGTTCTGTTCTTCCACTCAGCCACCCCGTTCTGCTGTGGGTTATGGGGTGCGATGAGCTCTCTCCGAATCCCTTCTACGCTGCAGAACTCCTTGAATTCAGCCGAGATGAATTCACCACCATTGTCACTCCTTAGAGCAATCACCTTCTTCCTCGACTCCTTCTCGACCAGTGCTTTAAACTCACAGAACTTCACGAATGTATCGCTCTTCTTCTGCATGAAGAAGATCCATCACTTTCGAGAGAAATCATCAACAAAGATCACATAATACTTGTGCTTTGTTGTCGAAGCAACTGAGAAAGGACCACACACGTCTGTGTGAACTCTCTCAAGGATCATCGTGGCACGACTATCCTTCTCGTGAAAGGTGGCTTTCACATACTTCCCTAAAGTACACCCCTTGCACTGATCTGACTGCGCAAGAGTGCCCTTAGGAAGCCCAGTAGAAATCTGCTGCGGGATCTTCAAAGCTCCATGGTGAAGGTGGCCCAATCTCCTGTGCCACAGTTCGCCCTCATCATCCCGGCTCACCACTTCTCCCGCCTTGCATGCCATTGTTGCGCAGCCATCTACTTGCAACTGATAAAGGTTCTTGGTTCGAACCCCTATCTTCCGGGTCTCTCCAGTAGTCTTACTGCACAGGAAGGCCTTTCCTTCGCTGAATACCACATCATACCCCTTATCTTCCAACATTGCCATAGAGATCAAGTTCTTCTTCAATCCAGGTACATGCATGACATCCTTCAAAACGAAGGGTTTACCATACTCCCTCTGAAAGGATATGGTATCGATACCAGTCGCACTGTATCTACCATCATCGCCCATCTCGATGTGCACGCCCAGATCTTTGTCCTTCAGATCTGAGAACAAATCCCGATCTCCCGTCATATGAAATGACGCACCGCTGTCCAAGAACCACACCGATCCCATCACACTTGAAACCAAGCATGCGATCAGTGAAAATTCAAGCTCGAACTGTGAAGCCAAAGCTTCTCCATCTGTAGATCTTCCCGCTTGCTTGTTTTTCTTCTTCTTCGGACAATTGGTAGCATAATGTCCATGATCATGGCAGTGAAAACACTTCACTTTCGCCATATCCTGCTTCTTGCCCTTTGCATAGGAATGAGAAGTTTTCTTACCCTTCCCCTTCTTTGCTTTGGCAGCCAAAGCGCAATTTTCTTCATCAGCTCCCTTTGATGAAGATCCGTCCCTGGTAGTCCTCCTTATCTCCTCCTGCATGAGATCCGCCCAAAGGCGCTCCCATCCCGGCAACTTCTCCCGACCATTGACACTATCTTGATATGAGTGCCAAGCCTTTGGAAGACCAAGGAGAGCCAGGTCGACCATGTCCTCATCTTCGACAGTCACCCCCACACTTCCCAGCTCATCTCTGCACTGAGTGAACTTCGTGAGGTATTTGGCGATACTGTCGCCTTTCTCCATCTTGATGTTCCTGAGCTTATCTTTGAGCGCCGGCTTCCTTTGGTCGCTCTTACTCTGGAATAGATCCGTCAAAGCTTTCCACATTAAATATGGAGTAGCCTTTCCATGCAGGCTGGATACAATATGATCCTTGACGCCCTCCAACAGGATCCTTCGACATTTTGCCATCTTCTTTTGCCATGCTTCGACTTTAGCAGGATCAGTGGGCTTTTGGACATCCGTATCTACGAACTCCTTCAGACCATTATCTTCTAATACTGCCTCCATGCGATCCTTCCATGCAACATAATTCGAACTGCCTTCAAGAGCATATTCGAGTCGCAAACCGTTGAAAGACATTTTCAACTCCGGCACCAAGAAAACAAAACTGCTGCAAAATTCGAATTCCAACTCAAAGCTCAACCACTCTTGATCTGTGAGAGAAAATTATTTCTAGCACAGAGATTGACTGCAGGGGCATTTACTGGATATATCACCTTTCAAAGGAAAGGATGGATCCAGAGGCTACCTGGCCCGCATGCAGACTCTGTCTACCGAAATAAGTTTGTAATCACTATGATGATCAATCTCTACTTCAATAGCTTCGATACCATGTAGAAATTTGCTGAAGAATGATTAATTATCCACCGAGATTATCCTGATCACATATCAATTCGAATTCATATGCAACACATAATCTCTTCCACTCAGATCATCACACATGCGGAAATAAAACAAGCGATAGCACATCAATTCATCATACACATTAACACAGTATGTATGGGGAAATATTATAGCTAAAAACCCTGCAGCTATTGTGTATATTATAATGGAGAAAACATGTAACAAACTTAGTACAATACTCCTCACAAGTACTCAGTACTATCTCATGAAGTTACACACAAACTAGCTTGGTTTTGAACAAGTCACAGGTTCAAAACACATCCACTAATTTCCTGCCTCTATTGCGCAATCATGGCCTGTCTAAATAGAGATTCAAGGTTCGAATCTCCTTGGCTTGATAGCGCAATCATCATGGGCAATTGCCTCCAAGTGTGGTGCAAATCTCATGCACAACTGATGTCACAACTGATAGCTGTACTCACCCTTTCATCTACCTCTTTCACTGGTCTCCACTGAACTGTCCATGCACTGTAGTGAACTGATGTGTTCTTGAGTTTAATAATGAGTTACTAATTAATGAATTAAATAATATTTAATTCACTCCACTCATTACTATACACACCTGGTTCAACTAAGCGTCCTAACACAACTCACTAACCTGCTCTACCAATTTGACCAAATCGCTACTAAATTCCTAATCAAGTTTAACCAAGTATGAGCCACCAAACCCTAGAATAGTGTAATTTCACAAATGTATGAGCTACTGTAGTTTTAATATGGGCATTTCAAGAGTAATTGTTTAGAGTCCAAATATTATTATGTAAATAATATTTGACTTCTATTCCTCAGCCCTCTCATACAGACTTTACCTATGACCCCAAAATATAGGTCCATTTGCTTTTACCAACAATGACCAACATTTCAAGAATAACATACCTAATCAGACCATGTTTCATATGTTCAAAAATAGACATAGTTCAAAATAGAATTTAGCCATAATTTGTTTTGTGGCTCACTTTGTTCCGGCGACTTCATTTCACTAAGCTCCATCATCTTGCTGCATTTTCAACACCTTCCACTTAATGCTTTGCGGAAATTAAATCACCAATTGAAAAACCCATATGAAGCAAAATCAATCGCACATAAACACAATTGTTTAACAAGAAAGCTTAAACCTAAAAACCCCAACTATCATATATTATGTAAATCAATGGATCATGTAATAATATCATATAAATCTTAGTACATCAAACTTTCAGTACAATCAACAATCATTACACATCGTTATGAAATTAACATTATTGTACCACTTGCTTCCATACCGCTTTCCATCAGACAATTCCATCAAGAAGATCAATGAATTCACCAGTTTTGTTTTGACTGTAACTTATTACATTCTATTAGGTAAGCTGGCGTATTTAATGTATCACTATAGTCATAACATATAGTTCATCTTTACCTTTTCACTTATCTTCTACTAGGTTCTACCTAAATCAAGGCGAAAGTAGTTAATTGTTGGTATTTTTAGTCGCATGAGACATAGTTGTGAATTAATAACAAGTAATTCACTAAACTTTTAATTCACTTAACTCTCACTAGTGTATCTTTCAGTTAGACTAGACACAACTAGCTCAAATGAGTTGAACTCACTTAACTGAGTTAAACTAAATAACAACTTCATAAACTACTCTTCCAACTCTGTCATAACGTTGCCACTTCAATTCTAACTGAGTCCTCCATGCATGAGCCACCAATAAACCCTAGGAATTGTGTAATTTCTTCAGCCCACTAATTTTCCAAATCTGTTCACTGAAATAAAGTGCTCCAAGAGAATAAGTTGATGTTTATAGTTTTACTATTATTATGACAATAATAATCAACATGCACCTATTTTTAGATTAGCGATCTATAAATAGACTTCACCCAATCTTCTAAAAATAGAATCTCATCTATTTTTCCAACTTGATCAACCATCTACAAATAACATCCTGCAACTTATAGAATATGCTCACCAAGTCTAAAAATAGACATACACCTAAAAATATCCCACGGGCCCCACTTAGTGAAGGTGCTTAATTTTCACTAAGCTCATCATCTTGTTGAATCTCAACATTGATTTCTGCTTCCCGAACTAGTATGAATCTATCCATGCGATTGATTGTGTTGAAGTCAAACATGGTAGAAACCACTTGATTACCAATCAATGATGTGAACTGTTAACAAGTGTGAGAGAAACCACCAATAATGACAATGAATCTCAAAGTACTCCAGTACAATCTATGAGGTGTGAATGAATGATTTATCGTCGAACACTCATAGAATTGTTTGATCAAAGATCAATGATGCAATCTGTCATCAAAGGCGAGAAACCTTCCATTAGGGCCTGCAGATCCCAAGGTACTGATAGGATTCTAGATCAACTTTCTATATAATTAGCTGATGTCGATAGAAATTTATCCGTCGTAGGAAAGGCCACGACACGAAACCATTAAATCAAGTTTTGAAGAAATATTTTGCAAGGACTGACTCAAGGATGGTCAACGTGAATGGAGACAGATGTTTGCAATTAATGTTTTATTGAACTTTCTCTTGAACACATAATGACACTATAGATGGCTTGGCAACATTTGACCTAAAGCTAATACCTAGAAACTGGTTGAAGAATTTCAATGTGGTTTGATTAACTTTTAGAGAAAGGATTTCCCAACCCAAGTACAAGAGTGACAAAGTGTCATGTTCATGAGTGGCATGTTGCTTTCTAAATAAGGATGAAAACTGGATTCTTTTTCTCTCTTTTCCCCCCACCATTATTGGCAAGTACCTCTTTATTTTTGTCAATCTTGAGGAGGATAACATTTTCTTGTTTGTGTAAGATCATCCTTCATATGATTCTATCGTAGTATTAAAATCGAACCCTAAGAAGGAGTTGTTTGGTCCTATTGTGGTCGACAGGTCCTTTACTATTGAATTTTAACAAGTCTAGTATAGGAGAAACTCGGCGTTATTTTCATGTTTAAAGAGTCTGAAAACACACAAAAATAAAACTCATTCAACTCTTTCAACGTAAATTTTTAACGAGCCTGAAGAAAGTAAAACTCAGTGTTTTTCATTTTTGCGGAGTGAGAAGAAAAACATACGTAAACTCCAAATGTTATTTTTCGTGAATTTAGTCCCTCAAGCCCGAAAAAGGATAAAATAATGCAGGAGAGAACTCTATTGACCATGATTAGTCAACGTATACATCTTTCGTAAATATTCTAATTCAATATGGAAAAGGGGTAAACTTATACTGAATAGACAAAAGTTCATTTACTTTAACGAGTTTGAATAGTCAAGTGCTCGGAAATCTTTTCATATTTAAAGAGTCTAAAAAGGGATTAAAAGAGAACTCCATGGTTTTTCTTTTTCGTAAGTTTTAACAAGTTAGAAAAAGTGATAAAAAGTACTCATATGGCCAAATTTCAATTTAATTACGAGCAGGAAAAGACGGAAAGAACTCGTCATTTTCATGTGTTTTACAAGAATGAAAGTTAGCAAAATAATCTATGGGTTTTCATGAGTTTAATGAGTCTTGAAAATAACAACCGAAATGGACTCAAGATAGGTTTAATTTTAATACAAGCTTGAAACAAAGGAAAACTATGCATGAAAGTGGTTTCATTTTTACACAACCTTGAAACAAAGGAAATTGTGCTTGAGAATGGTTTTATTTTTATACAAGCTTGAAACAGAGAAAAGTGTTCTTGAAAGTGGTTTCATTTTTACACAAGCTTGAAACAAAGGAAACCGTGCTTGAGAATGGTTTCATTTTTACACAATATTGAAATAGAGAAAACTGTGCCTAAAAGTAGTTTCATTTTTACACAAGCTTGAAACAGAGAAAACTGTGCTTGAAATAGGTTTTTTTAATTTTTACACAAGCTTGAAACAAAGGAAAAAATCATACTTGAGATAAGTTTCAATGCCCCCCAAGCGTAACCTACAAGTGCACATGCCCCCAAAGCTTCATTTCATTCACCTAAGTAGACTATTGATTACTACTAGTTGGATGGAATGAAGGTTCATTTACAAGATCAGATGAAATACTTGACTTAATTAGGATAGAATTTGTTTCATTTTTTAAATGAGGTTGACACAGTAAAAGAACTATCCTCAAGACTAACTGATTCAATTTTTTTAACAATGTTGACACAATAAAAGGAACTCTCCTCATAGGGAAATTGTTTCATTTTTTAAGGAGGTTGACACATGAAAATAACCATCCTCATAGACATGTTTCATTTTTTAACGAGGTTGACACAGTAAAAGGAACTATCCTCAAGATGCACTGATCCATTTTTTAACGAGGTTGACACAATAAAGGGAACTATCCTCAAGATGAACTGATTCATTTTTTAACAAGTTTGACACAGTAAAAGGAACTATCCTCATAGGGACCTGTTTCATTTTTTAATGAGGTTGACACAGGAAAAGAACCATCCTCGCAGCATCTTGATCATGGCTTCTGACTGGAAGAAAGACATGTCAAGGGACACACCTCGATCATGCCTTTCAAGAGGTCTTCATCAGATGGAATAATAGTTCCCTGGAAGGAACACATGTCAAGGGAATCAATAGGGATAAGAACATCTTGTTAAAATACCCCCATAATATTCACCATGTCAATTACTGGATCTAAGTCAAAGGAAGTCGAGAAAACAGTGAGAGGCTTGCTTACATCGGTAACTGAAAACATGGGACTGGTTTCCACATAATTAACACGTGGTAGGGTAGATACCACGCTGAATCAAGACTAATGAATGAAATTTGGTCAATAGTCACAATGTTTCCATTGTGATGGAAAGACATCACTAGAAAGAGTGTTGATACGACAACTTTCATTGCATAAACATAGTCTCACCCAAGGAGCAAATTGAAATCCAAGGGGCCTCTGACTACCATAAGATCAATACAAACATTTTTACCTTCCAAGGTAATAGGACACTTAGGAAGGATCCCTAAAGGTTCACTAATGGTTCTGTTAAAAGCGAAAAAATTATGTGCAACAGGCACAAGATGAAGGGAACCCAAAGCTTGCCAAGAAGTTGAGCTTAAAATAGTAACAAAATCACATTCATCTACATTCATGCCATGCACATTATTACCACAAGCCTTCACAATGATTTGGAAAGGGATGAAGGAAGGAAGACGAGGTTATGTTAGTCTATTCCAATCAAAGGAAAAGACATCGGTACTTGGAGGGGATTATTTAGAAACAAGTGAAATGCCCCCTAGCATAGAAGAATATGATGTAACAAGAAGAACCTGAGTGGTATGAATTTCACTCTCCACAAGAAGAGTGGGATTGACCGAATGTGAAATTAAGTCGACCACTTGATCAATTAATGCATCATCAACCTGAGTGATCTCAGTTTCACTCTTTAATGGAAGAGTGGATTGACTGTACTTGGAATTAGATCAATCACTTCATCAGTTGACGGTATGTTGGGAGAAAGTTTACGATAACCATTTGGAAGTTGTTTTTGTGGAACAGTAAAGTTTTCCAATAATTTTGAGGCTTCATCCATGTGAGGTAAAATGTGAGTTTGATGACTCCTTTTTCATAACCTACAAGGAAACCTAACTTTACCCTTTTTCCCAGGAACTTGATAATCACTAGTTGATGGATCAACAGTTAAATTTGATAGGATTTTTCTGACCATTCTTCTAAGACCTTAGGAATATAAGGATAATTGATAAGGAAGTGATCACCCTTACAAATCTTGCAAGGGTATTTGGGTTTACGATGCATGTTGGAGGTTCCTCAACACTACCAACACTTACAACCATGGTTGGTTGGTTGACTTCTTTCTTATATTGCTTCGTCTTCTTCTTCCCTTTCTTCTTCTTCTGAGCCACCTGGTTACTAGCATCAACATTTTTAGCAAGCGAAGAAGAATAAAGGGAGGAAGACATGTTAGGAAAAGAAGGTAAAGGGTCAACATGAGGTTGGTGATGTTGAGATGGTGAACTCTATTGAGGTGAAGCATCCAGTTGAGGTGGAACATTTTGATGATTTGAGGCCAACGAAGTCGAAAATAACCATATCGATAAACCTATGGTAAATCCAGGTAAATACAATGTAGCCATATAAGGAGGACCAACGTTTCTAAAGCAAGGAAAAGTAATATGATTCTTGTTAAGAGGGGTTCCTTGGTTGGTAAATTCCGGAACTATTTCCATTAGATTCAACTTCAGTGAATTTTATTAACAATTCAAAAATATTAACATTTCAAATTCACAATTCACACCTAAGTTCTCTTAAAATTAAAAGCAAAAAAATGAACACACACTATCAAATCTAGGATTCAAACCACACACATAGTATGTTTCCACAATAAAAACACTAGTTGGTAATGAAATCCAAGTTCGCAGAAATTAATGTGGAAAACTGACGGTCAGAACAGTTACCCTGATAACCTGCTTAATGAAATAGTTTGGTGCAAGTAACTTCACTATACCATATTGAAGTGAAGAGTACCCTGTGGAAAGTCCAAGTGAGTCTAGTCAATGTTTGCTCCAGGTACAATGGGACCTTCCCTCCATCATCACCTTGGGAAAAATCCTAAATATTATGGCCACTAAGGTCACCAATTAAGACAATTGCACCTAGGGGAATAGTCTATGATCTGATATATACGCAAGGATAGAGTATCAAGCTCAATCCACTTGAAATCTCCTTGATATGGTAAATTTGAGGTTTGCTTAACAAGTGACCCTAGGCTCCTCAATAATGGTTAATCTGAGGTTTACCGTTTGTATTATGTGCATGTCTTCTATCTTCACCAATGAAGTAGGTACGATTACCTCACTGGGTCTGACATGACCTCGTGCTTGACTCTTTTAAGAAGAGCTTCCCAGAGCACAATTGCAACAATTGGAATTTTTCCTTACCGCAAGATACTATTGTTTGTTTTAACTACTTTGGAACATTAAATACAACCTATTCCAAAGAAATATCCGAAGCTAAATTGGTGAAATGAGCCCTATAAAATGTAAAAAATATCTATTTTAATTTTATTTAGCGTTGTGTTATTTGGTTGTTTTTTACTCAAAGGTTAAATTGATATGAAACCAGTGGTGTTATGACCTGACCCAAAACTGAATGCAATCGAATATGATAATGTAATCTTTCACTTCAATGAATCCTAACTAAAGTAAGTAGAGAGGTTACATTCACTTCCAACAATGTAAAAATTGATAAATAAGAGAAAATATAACAAATTCTCTAATGCACTAATTTTAGCAAGAAAAACTACCTTTTTTAAGAACGTAAGCTATGCAAATGTAATCTATGCACAATTCACTTGAAAACTATGCAAATGTAATTTATGCACATTTTTCGTTCATGTTCTGAAAATTAGAATTCTAACTACAGTCTACATGTTTTACAGTACAACAACCCTCCCCATTTCAAATTTTTTAGAAGAAATATCATTTAGAAATAGGTCCCCTTTTTCTTTTTAGGAATAAAAGACTTAGATGAAATCTGATCATTTTGAATAAAACAAATAAAGAGTCCATTGTTTCATAAATCACAAAATGTTTATAAACAAACAAAACATTGAAAATCCCCGATCCGATGAGATATAAAAAAAACTCTTATCACATCAACATAATACATAAAGTATTCACATTTAACAAAGTTTAATGTGATACCGTAATCGCAATCGCAAATCAGAGATATCTTAAAAGTTTTATATTTGTTTTGAAAAACTCCGATGCGATACGACGAATCGCAAATCGCATTTCGGAGAAGCAATGTCATGTATGCTTATTTTATAAAATCCGATGTGATGGATCCCACAGTAATCGCAATCACAAATTGGCGAATATCATTTGCAACTTACTCTCTTTAAAAAGAGCCGATGCGATATAACATCATTGCAATCGCAAATCGGCGGATATCATAAAATGTTATTGGTCGTCCCTTTTGATAAACTATGATGCGATCAATACTTAATCTTTACACTATACATATGTTATTTATTCATCGCAATCGCAAAAAATCATAAGGAAAATTTTATATTCGCATTTCAAATTTTCCGATCTCTGATTGTACATTTACTATTAAATAGAAAATCAAACGATTAATGATAATTGATTCTATTTTGAATGCGTGAGTGTGACTCTTTAGAGTGCATTTAAGTTTTAAAACAGAGTTAATAAATGAAAATCAACGATCAAATATTTTCATACAGTTGTTCCTATTACTTCATTTTTACCGCATCTAAAAGCTTTTTTCATTTGCAGAACAAGAAAATTCCCAATCCTTTCGTTCGCAGAGCAAGAGAGACATTACCAGACGAAAACATGTCTAACAAATCTAAGAAAGAAAAGGCTACTGCCGCTATCAAATTTCACTGCTATTCCCATAGTACCAAAAGAAAAACCAGCAAAACTTAAGCTGGTTATAGACACATCATGCCAGGGACTTGGAAAAATGACTTGGGAAGATGTATATAAATTAATTGAAAAATAAAACCCTAAAGTCACTGAAGAGAAGGCGACAGTTCCTGATGAAGATTACTCAGACTCTAATTCTAAGACTCCTCTTAAAGCACTTGTGAATTCATTCCTTCATAGAATTGCAGCTCGGGCAAACATTATCCCTTACTATGATGTAATTTGATGGGTAATAGACAATGTCACCATCCAAAATAGTACCTTCGTTTCAGCTGCGGGAACAATGCTTGGGTCTTTCAGAGTAGAGGACATAAAGGAAATGTACCATCTTCCAGACCCGCAAAAGATCTACAACAAAGCCTTTATTAAATATTTTGCTGCAAGCAATGAAACTTAGTCTAAGCCAATCAGAGAATGGAGGAAAGCTCCAGAAAAGCATAAAAATGAGTCATCAGGTATGTACTCCGTGGAGTCCCTTTCACCTCCATATTGTTATGCCGCCGAAATGATGTGCAGACTATTTTGAAATGATAATTTAGCTAGATTTTCAATTCAAATGGTACCCTTAATCCATTATGCTGTGAATTCTGAAATCATGGATTGGGCAGTTATCCTTTCAAATAAAATATCCAATATAATCCTAGAGTATAGAAAGGATAAAATATCCAATAGAAAAATCCAAGGCTGATATAGCCCAGATAGGTGACTGGTTTGGAGAAGAGAAATTTACCTACGTCAGAGTATTTGGGAGTATAGTTGAGCCCCATATTTTACCTCTGTATATCCCAGATAAACTATTAGCACAAGAAATCTCCTACCAGTTAACAGTAGAAGGCATGTCAAGGTCTCTCAAGAATAACAAGAAACTAAGGTGGCCTACGTTTCCATTTCACTGTGGGCATTATACACTTAACAACTTCACACATGCTGAGAAGGAGGTCATCAAAATAAGGGATCTTAAGCTCTCTACAGTCCTAGGAAGGCAGTATGACCCGAAAAAAGTTTCATTTGATTTCACAACTTTGGTTTCAATCGCCCGATTTGAGCATGAGCCCGATGAGTTTGATGATTTATTTGTTTCTATTGATAAATCTCCCCAAGTTTATGACTTGGCTAAGTCCAAGTTTCAGACTGAGGATATGAATAAATTTATGTTGTTTCAAAGTCAAAGACTGTTGAAAGCTCCTCTTGACCAGTTAAGAATTATGCTGCAAGAATCTAAGAATATAGAAACAGAGCAGAAGCAAAAAGAAGATGCAGCCAACAAAGCAGGAAGAGAAGCATCTACCAGCAAGGGAAATGTACAAGCTGAAAATGTAAGTACAAGTGGCAAAACTAATGTGCCAAAGGAGAATACTGGAAGAAAAATAGATGAACATATTGGGAAAGGAACTACAGTTCAAACAAGGAAGGAAAGTACAGGTATTGAGACCAATGTACATATTGAGAAAGAAAATACAGGAAGTGAGGCTAATGTATAGACAGAAAAATATGATATTGGTAATAAGCCAAATAATCAACTTGAAAGAGAAAATACTACTAAGAATGTGGTAAATTCTACTAAATTTATTGTTACTTCCCATTTTCTAAGTCAATATGAACAATTTGCTCAGCAAATAGGACTACAAAATAATCCTCAAGTTGACATTTTGAAAGATCAAGATATGGAATTCATTCATGAGCATCCTATAGAAGAAATTGTATAAAAGTAGAAGATATTCCTCCTCTAGATGTATTTTACAGTCCTAAGCATAGGGTTGTTGTAAGAAAGCAGAGGAAGAGAAGAAGAACAGATCAAGAATCACTTTCAACATCACAAGCTGAACTGATGAACATTGTCTGGAAAAATACTGAGGTGGATCCTTCAGAGGATCTCACCAAATTGTCACAATATGCAGGCGCCTATAGTGCAGCTACTATTGACAAGGCTTCAGAAGTCACACAAATGATGAAACAAAAGGAAGTATAGAGAGCTATGCTGGAGGAACAAACAACAGAAAATCAGCAAAAGATTATGCAGTTGGAACATCATTTGCAAGATGAAAAGTTCAGATCTAAATAGTTGGAAGAGCAACTTGGTATTGAAATGAAAAAGCTTGATCAACAAGCCTTAAATAAGCAATAGCAGCTAGCTCAAGAGGTGGAAAAACTACAGACCTTACTGCAAAATGAGAAAATTGCTAAGGCTGAGCAAGAGAAAGTATTCCAAGCAAGATTGGACAAATTTAGGGACTATCCTAAAGTAGATCAATTTAAAATTGAAGCTCTTGAAACAAACAAACCACTGTCTCAGCAGTTGAATGAGTTATGTCAAAATATGGCACAAACCAAGCCTTTGTGTGAGATAACATCGGTTCTTATAGATGAAGGAATCAGCCTCAGGCTCGAATTTGATGATGTAGATGAGAAAATTTCTGAATTTCTTTCATGGCAAGACTCAGAGCAGGGAAAGAAGGCAAACCTTCCCAGGATTGAAGAAAGACACAAAGAAATTATGTTTACTGAATGGGAAAAGCAGTTGATAAATGGAGAAAGAGCCACATCAAGAGCCAAAACTATGATGAATAGTATAACACAGTTGGTTAATGATAGCTTATATGCCACCAATATAATTTCAAATTATATCCCGGGTAAATTACCAAAGGTGAAAGAGACTGATTCTAAGTGGAAGCAAGAATTAATCAATAAGAATCAGCAAATCAACAAAATTCAAGGAATTTCATGGGATATCATGTGGACATATCTAATCAAGCCACATAGTAAAAAAATGGCAATTAAATGCCTTTCCAATGCCATTCATTGTATCATTCCAGAGTTCTTTGATGCCATGTACACTGGTCAGTTACATTCAAGGCTAAGTCGTCCAACAAAGGTTAAAGACATGCTCAAAATTTTCCACCTGGGCACATTGAATGCAGGGGAAAATCAATGAATTGGTTTCATTTTTAAATCGCAAGTCTATTTCTATATTTACGATGATAGATTGTAGCAATAGTTTTAGTTATTTTGTTTTATTAAGTTCCTATTTAAACCCCTTTCATGCATTTAGAAAGGGGTCCTGAAATTGTAATTTTTTTGACTTGGATGTTACATTTTTGTACTCCATTGATTATTATATTTTTATAAAGGATCACATCTGGTGGTTTATGGAAAATTACCTTTGAGAATTGCATTTCTGTACCTTAGAGTCTGTTTTATATTGAAGCACTGGATCTGGATATTGAAATGCAGCTGGAAAAGTATCAAGATGGATCTGGTATTTCTATCGATTTACTGTTATTTTTCTTATGTTACAAGATATTCTATTTAAATTTGCTATCATTTATATGTACTTGCTTTACAAATGTTTCCTTATACATATCATTTCTAAGTGTATAGAAATATTTTATCTTTCATAGTGTATACAAATGATATATAAAATAATGAATATAATGTGCTATTATAACTCTATTTAATTTCTTAAATAGAGTTATCATTATTTGATGCTGCATATTTTAGTTAAATTATAATACATTTTCATGGTTATTGATTTGATTGAAACAATCTTAAAGTTGTATTCATATTTGAAACCTGGGTTAGTTTTAGAATTATTTATAACTTATAGATTAAATTAGATAGATTATTTCAGTCATTTTAGTTCAATTTTCCACTCATCCAATCATTCCATTACCAACCCATTTATTTATTAGGAAACTGGTCCTATTAATCTAGTCGGAGCCACCACACCAAACGGGAAAGGAGCTATCCTAAGGTCCCGACCGGGTGGTTTTCCCCCAATGTTTGAAGCAGCGATCTTCGAGGCTTCAACATTTTTGGTGCTAGAAGGAGGGCCTAAGTTATGAATGGCAGATAAATCCAAATCTACAAGCTATTCTAAGAGCAATTTACCCTCATCATCTTCTTTAATTTCTACTACATCTCAAATCACCATGGAAGAAATTGATAGAGATATTCAAACACCCACTGCCAAAGTCTCAAACTAATCAGATAATCAACCTTATGAGTCCCCTGAAATACAAGCTTTAGTTCATAAAATCCAAGGGTTCTCATTGTCATTAGAAGAATCTGAAATATCTAAAGGTAGTGTTACTTCACAATTTCACTACAAGAAAAAAGGACATTGGTGAGGGTCATGTTTGAAGATTTTTATTTTAATATGTCCGTCACCAATGTCACATATGAAAGATCACCCAAAGCATCACATAGTATAGTGATGGTCTCATGTCTGGCTACCAAAGCATTTTCAATGACACTTTTGGTGAGGGTCATGAAGGGCTATCACTAATTCTTTCTTTGTGACACTTTCCACAGATAAACTTTTTAACGACTCTCACCAATGCTATTTTGTTACTTTTAAGTGTAAAAAGTGTATTGCCAAAAATGTTCAATAGCTATCGCGATCATTCCAATGAGTTTTTGATGACACTATGTGCTTGTTAATATATTTTTTGTCAAAATATAACGATTTAAGACCATTATTGTGGAGTTTTTTTTTATAATATGTCCAACGCCATAGTGGTTAGAGTCAATCAATTTTCTAAGAAGTAATTAGTGTGTATCATTTCTCTCAAGTAATGACTAGTCGAATACATTTTTCATATGAGTCAACACATGATTCATATATATTAAGTTTATTATCTAGAAAATTCCCTTTAGATAAAGTTCCACTAGTGTGTGTAGGAAATATATTATTTAATATTTAATCAAAATCTGTCAATTCTATTAATGAAAAATACTCAACACTCCTCAAAAATCTGGGCACACCTTAAATTAATGCTTTGGCACACACAAACATTTCTTAGCACCTCACATGTCTTGGAACAACTTTGTACCTAGAACATCTTGTCATGAAACTGACACCAAGCACATGGTGGCATGCGCTAGCACAACATAGAACTCCCCTAGCATGTGTTGGCATGCATGTAGTCCCTCGCATTCCCTGGAACACCTTGGTTGCATGCATTGACATACATTAGCACTTGGCATGTATTGGGACTTATTATTAGTGTGCCTAGCATGCCCCTTTTGAAAAATATAAAGTACCAACTTATTAGCCCTCTTATGTGTTCATTTCCTTACATTTTAGCTTGGTTATTCCATTTGTTTCGTGGACACATATTGACATAACCTGACACCCTGCACATCCTTAACACCTGGCATGTATTTCCATATCTTGGCACTGTTTGGCACATATAATTAGCACACCCTAGAACTCCCTAGCACACTTTTGCACTTCTTGACATGCCTTGATATTCCAAAGAATTCCTTACCAATTATTAGCATACCTTGTGACTCCCTCCTTGGCTTGATAGCTAGCACTCATTAACACTAGTCCCTGGCACATGTTCCTCGTATTCATTAAATTCCATGAATTTTGACCTAGTGCTCCCTTAATGTTTTGTCCTAGTAATCCTTAACACTCCTTAACATGCATTATCACTCTCTATCACACCTAAGCACTCTTCGAAATTCCCTTCCACTTCATAGCATGCATAACACTCCCTCACACATATTGGTGCTTGGAAAGTCTCAGCATGTATGGAATACATTGAGATGCCTTGGTATGATTTTGCATGGTTTAATATTAAATTTATTTGAGATCAATTGTTGGAAAGTAGATGAGAAGCAACAAAGGAAGACTTGGTACTTAGAATGCACTAAGACTTTTCACTTGGCACCTATTGGCGCCTAGTGTACTTGGTGTGCCTAGCATGCCCCTCTTGGAAAAGGTAAATTGACGACTTATTAACCCTCTTATGTGTTCATTTCCTTGTAGTTTAACTTGTTTCTCCCTTTTGTTGCCTTGATTTTCCCTGGCACACAATGACACACCCTTGCACATCTTGGCATGCCTTATCACTTGACACATCTTAGCATTTTTGACATGCCTTCGCACTATCTGGCACATCTTAGCATTCCCTAGCATGCCTTGGAACTCATATCCTCACAACTAGCCTTTACATTTTTTCACAACTTGAGAACCCAATCAAGTCCTTGGCTACTGTAGTTCATGTGACAATATTGGCCTGCTTCAACCGCAACAACTTGACCAATTGCACCTACTACAAGTAGAGTGTGTTTTGTTCACCTAAGAAATGCCTATAACTCATATTATACCACTCATGTCCAAGCTCAACTTGTCCCACTTAACTAGTTACCAATACAAGGATCACATGATCTAGCCATGGCCATAAAACGACTAAGAAACATAGCTTACATAGGCAATATTTCACATGTATGTTCAGTTCATATAAACAATAGAACATTAATTGAGAGTTTGCAAGAACCACAAGATGCACAAGGCACACAAGATATAAGCTGACACAAGTCGAGTGCCCCAAAACTTATACACAACAATGTACAATATGAAAATATCTAGAATATTTTAAAACATGAGCATGTAGCCAAAGTGTGCCACATCTCATTTTAAAAAAATAGCTAAAGGCGAAACAATGTTGTGCCTAGCACAAAGTGATTTCCCTTTGTCTATAATTGCTATGTCAAGCCTCGTATAACAACCACAAGCTTGCCTCCTGTAAATCCTATTATGAACTTCTCCTAACACACTTCGTCGTTACCACACTTGAATTTGTTGACACTCCCTGGCACACACCCTTAGTCATTCCTTTCCATTAATTTTGACCTAGTTATCCCTTGATATGCCCCGACACTCCCTAACACTCTAGTTCAGCATGCATTGACATTTTCCTACATGTGTTAGCATTCCTTTTCATTCCTTTTTATGCCCTGATCACCCTCCCTAGATATCATGCCCTCACAACTACCCTTACTTAATTTTCAAATTGGGAACCCAACCAAGCCCTCACTTGACTACAAGAGCTTGACCAAGTTACAGTTACTACAACTAGACTATGTTGTTGAATTGTGTAGCTTGGGAGGTACTCCACAAACCTAGTGAGATGGGTTTGTGTGATTTTGGTCACAAAGGGCTTTGTGGGCAAAGAGGCCAAGCAGAGGGATTTTGGACCCAAGATGGGGTTTAAAATCTAAAAGAAAATTAAAAAGGAAAATCAATTTTTCCTAAGGTCTAAGTGGATAAAACACGTAAGTTCTAGAGGGTTCCTAATAGGTCTAGGAAAAACTATTTAAGGAGGCCTTAGGATTAAGGAAATAACATCAAGTGAGAAGGAACTCATTTGATAAAGGGGGCGAAGAGAGATGTAGTCCTAAAGAGGCCATGATCATTAGCATGTCTAGCATTCATTAAGATGCCTCGGTATGATCTGGCATGGCTTAATATTAAAGTTATTTGAGGTCAATTATTGGAAAGTAGAAGAGAAGTAACAGAGGATGATTTGGCACTTAGAATGCACTAACACTTAGCACTTGAAACTTATTTCCACCTAGTGTTTGTGTGCATAGCATGCCCCTCCTAGAAAATTTAAATTGATGACTTATTAACCCTGTGATGTGTTCATTTCCTTGTAGTTTAACTTGTTTTTCCTTTTTGCTCCCTTGATAGTCCTAATCATGTATTGTCACACCCTTGCACATCTTGGCATGCCTTAGCACTTGACACATCTTAGCATATTTTACATGCCTTCGAACTATCTGGCACATGTCAGCATTCCCTAGTATGCCTTGGCATTCATGCCCTCACAATTAGCCTTAAAAATTTTCATGAATTGGGAACCCAATCAAGTCCTTAGCTACTACAGACATTGGTCTGCTTCAACCGTAACAACTTGGTCAATTTCACCTACTACAAGTAGATTGTGCCTTGTTCATCTAAAAATTTCCTATACCTCATCTTAGGCTACTCATGTCCAAGCTGAACTTTACCCACTTAAGAATTCACCCAGATAAGGATCACATCTAGCCATGGCCATAAAACAACCAAGAAACATAGCTTACATAGGAAATATTTCACATTCATGTCTAGTTCATATAAATAGTAGAGGATTAACTGAGAGTTTGCAAGAACCAAAAGATACACAAGACACACAAGATACAAGTCGGAACAAGTAGAGTGCCCCAAAACTTATACGCAACAATGTACAATATGAAATTGTCTAAAATAGTTTAAAACACGACCATTCGGCCAAAGTGTGCCACATGTCATATAAAAATAATAGATAAAGGAAAAATAGTATTGTGCCCAAAATAAAGTCTCCCTTTTTCTAAAACTGCTTTGTCGAGCCCCTTATCGCAATTGTAGGCTTGTCTCTTGAAAATCCTATTATGAACTTTTTCTAACACACTTCATCCTTGGCATACTTGAATTCACTGACACTCCCTCGCACACACTCTTAATTATTCATTTCCATGCATTTTGACCTAGTTCTCCCTTGTGATGCCTCGACAATCCTTAACACTCCTTAATATGCATTGAAATTGTCCAACATGTGCTAGCACACCTTTTAATTCCTTGGAATGCTCTAACCCTCCCTAGTTATCATGCCTTCACAACTACCCTTACTTAATTTTCAACTTGGGAACCCAACCAAGTCCTCGCTTGACTATAGGAGCTTGACCAAGTTATGATTACTACAACTAGACTATGTTTTTGAATTGTGTAGCTTGGGAGGTACTCCACAAGCCTAGTGAGATGGGTTTGTGTGAGTTTGGCCACAAAATTATTTGTGGGAAAATAACCCAAGCGAAGGGGCTTTGGACCCGAGATGGGGTTTAAAATCTAAAAGAAAAAATAATATTTCCTAAGGTCTAAGTGGATAAAGTTCAAAAATTCTAGAGAGTTATTAAGAGGCCTAGCTAGGAAAATCTATTTAAGGAAGCCTTAGTATGAAGGCAAGAACATCAAGTGAGAAGAAGCTCATTTGATCAAGGAGGCTAGGAGAGATGTAGTTCTAAATTAGGTCGAGTTAGAGGGTTGAGTAAGCATTGCTGAAGGGAGGCCATGATCATCCACCAAGAGTAAGATCATCATGTGAGGGTTCACAAGAATGTCACAGACCTTAATGGGTTCAAGATAGGAAGTAGGATGGCGTATTGTTGGTTCTCTTATGGAAGATCAAGCACAAGAGAGGCGTCTCATGAGAATTTGGGCATGTGATTTCAATGGTGTTTCTATGTGAAGGACATATCAAATTTTGAAATAGTAGAGAGGGTTGATACCCTACCTTGTGGTGGTTAGTAGATTGCAAGGTCTGTGATAATGACCAACACAAATGGAGGAGGGTTTGGACTAGAATTTAGGGCTAGAACATAAGTAGTCAGAGGTGTAATATTGACTGAGGTAACTGTAGTTTGAGGATCGTAGAGATCTAATGTTCATATCAATATTCAGTCAAAGAAATGCCCAGAATCTAGGGAGTCTCTTATGGAGGAAAGAGTTGTCGTTTTTGCTATGGGTGTATAGGGTGTGTTCTAAAGAAATTGGAATAGAAGTATAATTCCCTATTTAGGGAGGTTTCCTAGCATGTTCAACCCATAAGGTATGCCATTAAGACCATGACAAATCTGCATAGAAGAAGAGGGGTTGTGACCCTTAGAGAGAGGTTTATCTCTGCAATATATATCGCAAATTTGGAAGATGGTTTGTAGAAGTATGTGTGGAGATAAAAAATCCAAAGGAAAGTGGAACCTAAGTAGAAGATGGAGTAGAAGAAATGTGCCATATGAGGAATGGATTGACATGAAGAGGAGTTGATTTTGATGAGCTGTCCATAGAGTTTTGGATAGAGATCTGAAGCAACCTATAAACATTTAGTCAATCGATTGTTAATGGATGATTTGTGACCCTAGTTTAGTCATCTAGAATTGTTATAAGGATGATAAAATGAGTAGTTCGGATTTTTTCGTATATTGGAAAACAAATAAATTGGTACACAAGAATAGTGCTTTTGAGAGGACTCAAATCACTATTGGGTGGCATATTTGAAGATCCCTAGATGAAGGCAATGTTTTTGGCACCAGATCAGTAAAATAATCGACTGTGGTTCGGAAAATTGATGGCAATCCAAGTACAATTGGAGGGTTGTTAGGTGACCATCAAAGAAGAGATCTAAGTCTTGTACTTGTGAAGGAAAACAAGACTAGTATAAGGGTAGGTGTATTGGGCCTAAGGACATGCAAACTTTGAAGGACTAAAGTAGCAGTCAAGTGGGCTATCCAACTAGCCCTATTTCACTGTATTGTAGAGGATTACGTCATTGAGAAGAAGGGAAACCTCCATATCCCTATACTTATCATCTTGGAGAAAAAATATGGAAAAAGTGGGCAAAACAAAGAGTTTTTCACAACAAAGTTGTGAATAACTGATCGAAAACCCTAAGTGTTGCATACCTTAAAGGAAAAAAGAGGTATATGGAAAGAATTTTTTTTTGAGTTGAGCTGAGTAACCTAAAGGAGTTGAGTTCATTGCTAGAGGTTGATTGAGGAGTTGCATAATGGGAGGCAAGAGGACCTGCCATATGTGTTCAAGACATGTGGATTGAAAGGGCTATGTGTGGCCATCATCAAAAAGTGGGTCAAGTGTTGTCTTGTTCAAGGTAGATTGGTTGTCAAAGTACTAACATCAAGCCCTAGTTGTATTCCATGTATCATTGTGATTGTAAAGGGCCATGATCCCTGGTACGATAGCTCAAGCCTATTCTATTATAGTTTATAATTTAACGAAGAACGGTTTGAAAATTTTAAAAATTGTCATGTACACTAGTTGATTCCATGATATGTGTAGATTTCATTGTGAAAAATAGATGTGTTGTGGCACTCGAGTTGCTTGCATCAAATATTCTAAGACCAAACCCAGATTCTCATGTGTCATGGAAATTCAACATATGCCTTGTTCACCTAAGAACTACATGTATCTCATCTTACACTACTCATGTCCAATCTAAACTCATCCTTGCACTTAACAAGTTACCAAGACAAGGCTCATCACATCCAACTGTGGTCGTAAAACAACTAAGCAACACATTCTACATCTTAACATGCCATAACACCTGACATGTCTTAAATGCCTTAGCATTATGTGGAATATGTTAGCATCCCCTACATTAGTTAACATGATTTTACACTCCCTAGCACACCCTAGCATTTCCTGACACGCCTTGGTAGTTTAACATACCTTGGCATTGCCTAACATATAACCTTGTCACTCCCTCCTTAACACACCTAGAAATCATTGACACTCCTTATCACACACTCTTATTCATTCATTTCCATGCATTTTGATCTAGTGCTTCCTTGTGTTTACCTGACACTCCCTAACACTCCTTAGCACGCATTGGCACACCCTAATGCATTGGCACATCTTGGCATGCCGCCCTAGCAATCTAGCATTCCTTGGCACTACCTAGCATACCTTGTCAGTTTCTCCTTAGCACACCTAGAGTCACTAACTCTTATTACTTCATTTCCATGCATTTTTACCTAGTGTTCCCTTGTGTTTCCATAGCATTCCTTAACACTCCCTGGCACGTGTTGGTACACCCTATCACCTACGACATCTTGGCATGTCGCTTTGGCCTCTAGCATGCCTTAAAACTGCCTAGAATACTTTTTCGATCCCTCCTTGTCACACCTGGAACTAATTGACACTTCCAATCACAAACTCTTATTTTTTCATTTCCATGCATTTTTACGTAGTGCTCCCTTGTGTTTCCCTAACACTCCCAGTTAACACTTCCTTGCATGCATTGGAACATCTTGCCTGCATGTCGCCCTAGCACTCTAGCATTCCTTAACATTGCCAAGCATGCCTTGTCACTCCTCCGTAGCACACTTGGAACTCGTTGACACTCCCTACCACACACTCTTATTCACTCATTTACATGCATTATGAAATACTTATCTCTTGTGTTTCTCTAGCACTCCCTAACACTCATTGGCACACATTGGCACACACTGGAACTTGGCACATCTTGGCATGCTTTCATAGTACTCAATCATGCCTTCAAATTGCCTATCATACCTTGTCACTCCCTCCTTCGCACACCTAGAACTTGCTAACACTCCTCATCACACACTCTTATTCATTCATTTCCATGCAATTGAAACTAGTCCTCCCTTCTGTTTACCTAGCACTCCCTAGCATGTGTTGGTACCACACCCTAGCACATGGCGCATATTGGAATGCCTAACATGCCTTGGAAATCTCTAGCATGTGCTAATACTTCTTTTCCTGCACACCTTGGCACTCCCTAGTTGTCATGCCCTCATAAATAGCCATACTTTTTTTGTGACTTGGGAACCTAACCAAGTCATTGAAAAAATAGTGTTTTGTCTAGCCCAAAGTCTCCCTTTGTTTGAAACTGCCTTTTCCATCCCCTTATCGCAATAGTAGGCTTTCCTCCTGCAAGTCCTATTATGAAATTCTCCTAAAAAACTTCGTCCATGGGACACCTAGAATTCGCTGACACTCTCTGACAGACACTATTCATATGTTTCCATGCACTTTGAACTAGTTCTCCCTTGTGATGCCCTATCACCCCCCAACACTCCTCGGCATGAATTGACACTATTTGGCATGTGTTAGCACACATTTTCATTCATTGGCACACTCTGGAACTAAATTATCATGTGCTCATAACTACCCTTATTTTTTTTAGACTTGGGAACCCAACCAAGTCCTCCCTCGACTAAAATAACTTGACCAATTTTCATTTAATACAACTAGAATATGCCTTGTTTACCTAAGAATGGCTTATAACTCGTCTTATGATACTCATGTCCAATCTTAACCCATCCCACTTAACAAGTTACCAAGTCAAGGCTCACTTCCAACCATGGCCATAAAACAACTAAGAAACATAGTTTACATCTTGACATGCCATAACACCTAGAACATCTAACAATCCCTTGGCACTATGTGGCACATGTTCGCATCCCCTGCATTCCTTGGCATGCTTTGGAACTCCCTAACACACCTTACCATTATCTGACATGCCTTGGCACTCTAGCATGCCTTGGAATTTCCTAGCATATAACCTCGTCACTCCCTCCTTAGCACACTTTGAACTCATTGAAACTTCTTATCACACACTCTTATCTGTTAATTTCCATGCATTTTGAACTAGTTCTCCCTTGTGTTTTTGTGGCACTCCCTAACACTCTATAGCACACATTGGCACACCCTAGCACTTGTCACATCTTGGCATGTCGCCCTGGCACTCTAGCATTCCTTGGCACTACCAAACATACCTTGTCACTCCCTCCTCAGCACACCTAGAACTCACTAACAATCCTTGTCACACACTCTTATTCATTCATTTCCATGCATTTGAAAATAGTGCTCCCTTTTTTTTCCCTGACACTCCATAACACTCCTTGACATGCATTAGCACACCCTAGAACTTGACACATCTTGGCACGTTTCCTTGATCTCTAGCATGTGTTGTCACTGCCTAACATACCTTGTCACTCTGTCCTTAGCACACTTGGAAGTCACTGACACTTCCTGTCACGATATCTTAATTGTTAATTTTCATGCATTATTTTCACCTAGTGCTCCTTTGTGTGTCCCTAGGACTCCCTAACACTTCCTAGCATGTGTTGGCACACCTTGACACCTAGCACATCTTGGCCGCATTCCACTCAAGCACACTAGCATGACTTAGAGCTGCCTAGCATACCATGGCACTCCCTCCTTAGCACACCTGGAACTCGTTGAAACTACCTGTCACACACTCTTATTCATTCATTTCCATGCATTTTGACATAGTTATCCCTTGTGTTTCCCTGGCACTCACTAACACTCAACACACATTGGCACTTGGTACGTCTTGGTATGCTTCCCTAACACTCTAGCGTGCCTTGGAACTATCTAACATATCTTGTCACTCCCTCCTTAGAAAAATTGGAACTCCATAGCATGCCCTATAAATCCTTGGCACATATTGTCTCTTGGTGACACTTAACAACTCTTGGCATGCGTTTGGACGCCCTGTAATGCCTTGGGATTGTTTAAGATAAAAATTTATTTGAGATCAATCATCACAATTAAGAGAGAAGTAATAGATAATGATTTGGCACTTAAGACACACTAGCACTTGGCCTTTGTCATGTATTGGCACTAGTGTTGGTATGCCTAGTGTGCCCCTCTTGAAAAGGTAAGGTCCCGAATTATTAACCCTCATATGTGTTCATTTATTTGCATTTTAACTTGGTGTTCCATTTTTTCGTATGTCACTCCTTGACACATGTTCGCATACACTTAGAAATGCAATTAGAAATGTAATTATTAAAATTAATAAAAATAAAATTTATTAAATTAGAAATGTAATTATTATAATTAATAAAAATAATAAAAATACAAAAATACAAAACCTTGGTCGGCTCTTTTCAAGAAATTCATCTCTATTAATGGTCTGAAACCCTTCTCTAAAATTCTTCATTCTAAAGTCTTGATGATGGATCCCAGTTGGGATTCAAAACGTCGACACATGTTCCTTAATATTGTGGATAATCTGGGAAGCTTCTTAAAAAATACACTAACACCTGACACATCTTTTCATGCCTTAACACATGGCATGTCTTGGCATGCATTGGCACTATCTGGAAGATGTTAGCACACCCTGACACTTCTTGACATGCCCTAGCATTCCCTAACATGCCTTGTCACTCCCCCCTTGGCACACCTGATACTCGCTGACACTCCCTGACACACCCTCTTATTCATTCATTTCCATTCATTTTGACTTGATGATTTATGTTTTATGGGGTGCATGTCTAGAAATAGTTCCTTTAAGAGAATAAAAAAATGATCGCACCATTACTGACATTAGGAAACTACACAAGAGATTTTAAGAATACATTTTTAGGGTTTTTTTATGGTGTGGGAATGATAAGAAGTGAGTGGTCAATATTGTGATTTTCTTTCTCATTAAAGTGCTTATCCTTATGATAGACTTGTCTTTAGAAAATGACACACTCGTCATGCTTACCCTCCAAATCCTAATATTCTAAAAATAAAGGCCAACTTGCATAGTGGGGGAAGGCATGTTGGTCTATGTTGTGCTAAGTAACTGGGTGAGAGTGTTAATGTACTATGAGAGGGATTGAACCATTTACTTTGTGTCCTATATGGATGACATGTTGCAGGTGTGTCATGGAACCACAGGGACACTAGAAATATTGTGGAAGATATAGCCCAACATAATCAATGCAAGATTTGGGATAATCTTAATCTCAATTTTGTTGATTCTTTTGAGGCCGAAGCTACAAAGAAGCTCGTTCTTTTATGTGACATACTCTAGAATATTGACCAAGGGTTTTAGGGCCAAATTCTTGATAGTTCATTGGCGGAATTTTGTGGTAACTACAATGAGGATTCGACCTACTTTCATAGTGATTATAGGCCCATATTTCAGCCTCCTTATGCATACCCTCTCATTGGATATAAGTGGAATATCTCTCTTTCTTTGTGAAGAATTTTGATTGGGTATCTCATTGTTGATTATTTTGGATTTATTGAAACATTCATATGTACTATTGATGGACATATTCTCTCTCTCATAAGGAAATAATTTTGGGTTTTCCCCTTGTGGGTTTTTCCCTAGATGTGAGCCTAATCTTGGTGTCTTCTGTCTCTTTCTTATTGTCTATTGTGATCTCTATTTACTGTTATTTTTGAAGAATTATTGGTTGAAGTTTTTCATGTATAGCTACTTGTTGATTAAAGGATAAAGAAGGGATTGTTTATATCAAGAGAAATAATTATCATTTGTGAAAAATTATTATAGCCATTGCAACATGAGAATTTCAACAATTCAAAACTGACGCAAGTAGTCCCCAACTATATGAATGGTGCAATCTTCAAGCTATCCATATCTAGGTTCATCCCCTTTTGACCCCCTTTTTTGTGCCTTTAATACAAAGTTGACCAAGGTCATCTTACAATTGGATCTCCCTTTTGCATCTGTTGAGAATGCCACCTCATTCTTTAGGAATGGATTGCTTCTAAACATAATTACACTAATAAATTTAACATATGTGAGGCTAGAAGATACATTAAGAGGAGAAATCATAGGTAAAACTGAACCTTATTTCCAAACATAGGTCAAACATATATAAAAAATTAAATACTATACACATGAAATTCTTACATTGTTGGATGAGTTTGGATTAACTCCATTTTATTTCCCCACCTCCATGGTAGCTTTTCATGTATATAAAAATGTATTTCCTGTAAAAACAAAAGTAGAAAAATTATTATTATTCTCTAGCATGTTATTCATGCTTTTTTTAGTCAAAAGAAATGTAAAAGGGCATGTTCTTCGTGACCCTTGTAAAAGAAGAAAATTTGAATTTTTGTCATTTGTTTCACCAAGATTCCAAGTCAGCCCTCCTGCCCTTCAAATTGGCCCAGCTACATGTGGCACCCATTCGATTGTGGAGATGAATATATATATATAGTTCACTCATCCCAATTGGAGCTTATGATTATCACACACATATGATCTAAAATAGAAGACAAGGTTACTCATTAAAGACAAGGTTACTCAAGCTTGGATACTAGAAATAGAAGACAAGGTTACTCGCTCTTGGATGATGGAAATAAAAGACGAGGTTAATCGCTCTTGGAGGTTGGAAATTAAAGAAAAGGGTACTCACTCAAGGAAATTCAGAGGGATAAACAATAGTACAAATTTGAGACATAAAGGTGCGAAGTCTGAAAGGTGAAAACTCTAAAGAAAATTAAGAAGTCTGAAGTTAGAGAAAGACAACGAATTTTGAAGCAATATATCTATGAAATCTCTGAGGCATGAAATCATGTGATGTATGTCTCTAAGGTTTGTAATAGTGAAAAGTATATTTCAGAGGCATGACAAAACAATGTGAAGTATATATGAAGCATAGAAACAATGCAATACTTATTTGTTGATAGTTTAAGGAATCTTATCTTGGATTACCTATTATACAGGTGCAATGCAAGAAGCATCATAAGATCAACATCAACAAAGTCATGATAACAATATGTCATGTTTAGCTTTCCCCCAAAGCTTGGGAGAAAACAAATGACTACAACTACCTAATAATTGATATATTCAAACTTGTCCAAAAGATGATTTGTATAGGATGGACACACTAACATGCAAGAGCCTCTTGTATTCCAAATATGCACAGTCATGTCATCACAATTGATAATTACGATTGTGTCAAGCCTTACACCATCTCTTGCTAAAGCCTTCCAAGGAGAGCTCATTTAACATATGATTGCTATGTCACTATTTCCCATTGTAGTAAACCATTCCTTAAAATCATACGTCAATTCCTAATCTATATAAATCCAACTGACACCCTCAACCATCCAACTCATTTTTGTTTACAAGAGGGTTTCTCCTCGAAAACCCGAACGCCATTATCAACATCAATTTGACCTTCCTCTGTCACTGGGGCAAGGCTTTCCTTCAATAGTTTTCCCAAGGAGGGCGAGGCCAATGACACTTGAGATGAAAGACAAGCAAGAATAAAATTTGGAAATTTGTAACTTATGAAACTTTTGAAAACCCCAAGAAAGTCATAACACATTGTATGTCTTCCTTTGATCTTTGGGATGAAAGGGAAACCAATTCGAAGCCAGAGAACCCCAAGAAGAGTTTTGCAGCCCTTGACAAACCACCCCAGGCCTTGGGCTGGCCGAAACTAGAAAACCCAAACAACGCACAATTGGAACAGGGGTTAGGGCCTCCGAATCACCAGATCACCGCCCTATCAAATCATTATCTTTGCTTTTCCAAAGACTTGGTAGGCCTAGAAACTGTGACATGGTGAAGTTTTGATTTGACTTCCAAATGCGAATGGATAAAATCCTCGGGACTAGCCCATATTTGTTGAAAACCCCCTCCTCCAATGCATAATCCACCAACTCCTTCATTTGGGCCCGATAGTAAGAAACCAACATCTTATTTGAAAAAAATATTTGATGAGTAGTTGTGTGTCTTCTAAGGGTCTATCATGGCGACCATCTTTATACTTAAAAATATGTATCACGTGGATAAAAAATGCATGGTTATCATACTTATTTTGTATTTTGACAAGGATATCAGACCCTGACATTATCCGCGACCCATTCACCCTTTATCAAAACTATGCTTTGCTCTAGTCTTAAACTCCACATCCCTTTCTCCACTTGCATTTTTTCCACGGGCCTTTAAGGTTTGTCCATAGTTGAATTCCTCTCTCATGGTAGAGATGTTGTAATGTCTTATTTTAAAAAAATATAAAATAAATAAATAAATAAATAAGTTGATAATTATAACCATAATTATAATTAATAATTAAACCAATCTAGATCCATCATAAATTTGGATCTACCAAGCACCAAGAGGAAGGGACAAAATATCTTAAGGTGCAAAACTCTTTTAGAGTGAAAAGATATCTGATCCCTCTAAACACTTGGTAAATCTGAAAGTTAAGCTACATATATATTTGTCATATACAATGAAAATAATAATAAAAATTGAGAAGACAAAATGGCTTGCAAATTCAAAATTATTTCTACCTTTCTTTAAAAAAATATTAAATATTTATATTATTTAAATAACTTTAAAAAATTAAAATATTTCTTATATTCGAATAATTTCTTTTACATTATGACAAAAAATTTTAACCTGTAATTAAAATGATTTTGAGTCATTTCCCACTCCACCACATTTTAAGAGGGTATTACCAAACACTTAAATTTTAACACATTTGAATTTAATTTTCCCACTCCACTCAAATTTTAACAGGGTATGGCAAAGGATTGGTGGGCAAACCAGATGGATAACATTTTCTTTAACAACATAGTAAAGCATATCTAGAGTAGGGAGCCAAAAACTCTATCATCGATACATATAGTGAAGGAGGGACCCAAAAACTCTCTCATCGATATAGATAATGCATTGGAGAGTTCGACTTAGGAAAATATTGAAGCGATGAGACTTCGATGGGAAAAGATGATGGAGAAATTATTCAATTTCAAGGAGGCTGCCCTCCTCCTCCATCTGTGGAGGAGGTCTATGAGAAGGTAAGTCTTTAAGTAACTATTATTTGTTTAATGTAGTTTCCATGGATGATTATACTAAGTAGTTGTGATGTAATGTATTGTGTAATTTATCTTTTGGTGGGGTTAGATGAATAAGAGAGGCGATGTGATTAACGAAACTATCAAGAAATTGGACACAAAGATCTGCATATACAAAGAGAAGCTCACCGGTCCTTCTCATAACACTATCAAAGCACGTGCTTTGCAAGTCCTCAAGCAAAAAAAAATGTATGTATATATGCTCTGCATTTTGAACATTTGTGTGGGTTTTAGTCTATTCTAGATTACTATGTTTTAATAACATAAAACAAAATTATGCACAACAAAACATTAGAATTTGGATAAAAATTGTAGAATTGAGTGGTCCTTGAAGCGTTATTTGGTTGGGGACAATTTATAACCAGTCGGTTTGGGGGTTCAAATACTGCTGGAAAAAAAGACTTAAGTTAAGGTGGATGGCTCAAGGTTGTGTTGTGGTGGGGATTGAGTTTTGAATCCAATTGGAAAATTATGCATAGACTCATAAGTTAAGGTGGTTTTCCATGCTTCTGTTACTTTTTCATCATATTAGAAATAAAATTTGTAACACACCCCCTTATCCACTTCGATATAAAGGCAGGTGGTTACTATGTTGACTCAATTGATGAGGATGTTCTTCACAGGGAGAATGCACTGAAGGTACATATATGCTCCTAGAAGTTTTGGAACATGGAAGAAATGGCTCATCACCCTCGCATATAGGTTGTACACTAGAGAAAAAGGCATCACCTTACTGTAGGGGTCCTAGAAAACAAACTAACTGTCACACACACTAATAACCCACTAAATGTTTTTCATCAGCATGGCCTCATTGGGAAATTGGAAGGTATTGTGGCATTGATGAGGCACAATGATTTTATATCACACTCCATGCCAATGCCAGTAATAATTATTGATTAAACATAAGGAATTGGGCATAACACCAAGTAGATTTGTGGGCATTTTTTGAATAGGTTTCCATAAATCAAACTTGGGAATGTACACAATGGCCTCCCTGCTAGCACACCTCCATTTTATGGAACCTCCAACAACATAACTCCTATCAGAAAAAAAACAACAAGAAATGTTCCTTCTAGGGCTCATCATGGATGCCTTAAAAACAAGAGATAATGTCCATATATCATAAATCGAACTCCTATCAGAAATAACACAATAAGAAATGTTCCTTCTAGGTCTCATCATGGATGCCTTACAAACAAGTGATATTGTCCATGTATCATAAATCATCTTACAACTATTGCGAGTTCTTTTATGAGTATGATAACCTAGAATGAAAATCTCATGATCCAAAACTATAGGCCAGGCATTTAAAAAACCGGATTTTCACGACCAAGATAATTCAATACTCATGCATTGACACAACTATTCATCAATGTTAGAGGATATAATCAGTTTAATGTCCATAAATTATTGTTCTTATTGTAAACATCCTATTTGAGACTAGATATTCCTTTGCACTAGTGAAAGCATTGAATGGATTTCCCAAAATATTGAATGCACTGTTCGCTTGAGATATGTATTGAATGTTGCCACGCCACACCCAAGGAATCAATTGAACTTCATTCTAGACTTTGGCATTTCAAAATTTTCTAAACAAAGGATGGAATAAACAACAACATGGCCTACTATCTTGTTTGAAGCATATAAAACACGTATATATTTGGACATAGTGAAGTTATTATGTGCATATTTTGCAAGTATGCATTGGCTCAAAATCCATAGAAGATGGAGGTCACATCCATTCTTACATAATTAAAACTGGTTTCATTCAGACATCTTTGTGGGGAATAATCTTATCAACATGTATGAATAATGTGGTATTTTAACAGATGCATGGAAACTGTTTGATGAAATTCCTAAAAGTGATGTGGTTTCTTGGAATGTAATGCTTGTAGGTTATTCACAGAGTGAGCAGTGTAAGGAGATTGTTTTTTTTTCTTTTATGAAATTGGCAGGCATGAAACCCAATAGATCAACTTTCACAAGGATCTTTATGGTTTGTTATAGCTTAGGATTTGATGAGGGAGCTGAATAGGGTATGTTATCGAGGTATTAAATATTTTTTTGTAGATGGAGCATAATCCAGATAGGTTTGCATTCCTAAGTGTTCTCTAGATGTTTTCTTGTGGTGAAAATGCCAAAAAATTCAAGCAAGTTATGCTTAGGAGGGGTACGGTGAGGTTTCCTTGCAATTGTTTATTTGAGCGCAACAGGGAGGGGTGGAATTGGATTCGATCACCTTTGTTTCCATTCTTGGCACTTTCACCTCACAAGAGGAATTAGAGAATGACAAGAGGGTTCATTCTCTCCTCATCAAGTTGGGATTCGAATAAGATATTTCAGTAGGGAATGAACTTATTTCCATGTATGGGAAATTTCTAGGTGTATAGCATATACACTTAGTGTTTGAAAAATGGCTATAAGAAACTTTCTTTCATGGAATACAATGATTTCAAGGTATGCTCAGAGTGGATATTGTGAGCTAGAACTAAACATATTTCACCAAATGCATCTAGCAGATATGATTCCAAATAAGTTCACACTTGTTATTCCCAATGTGGGAAGTGTTAAGAAGCCTTGGGACATTTTTTCCTGTTGAAATAGTATATATTCTTTGAAATGGAGTATCAATATTATGCCAAGACATTTTAGATGTATTCAGGAGAATGAAAGAAAGTTGGAGAAGTTGGAGAACTAGATGTTGAGAATTTGATAGGGCATAGTTTAATTCAATTCTCTTACTTGATAACTGCGTGTTATATTTTTTATGTTTCTATTACTTAGATATTATCTTCCTTAGCTTATTATGTCTTTCATCAAGTCAATTATCAAAACACAAGAGATATAGAATTTTGTCTCTTCAAGCCAGGGCCAAAACCTCTCCCTCTTAGAGAGGAAAACCCGAAAGTAATTCTTCTTCTAGATATTCAATTGACAAGTACTATTACCATGACCTAGACTCTTGACCTTAGTATGGCTCCAAGACCTTTTCATTGTCTTTTTCTCTCCTCGGCCTTCATACTTATGTCCTTTCTTCCCCACATTTTCTGGCACTGTTACTTAGAGAAACTTGATCTCTATATTACTTAACTCTTGACACAGTCCTTATGGCCTCCACTAGTCTCCTATTCTTTGGTCTAGGAGTGTTCTCCCTTAGACCTCCTTCCAACACTCTCTTTCTCTTAATGATATCCTTAGACCAAACTACTACAATACTGAAACATCCTTCGGCCTCTACTATGATTGCATAGGTAAGAGTACAGACTTAGTCCGAATATGATAAACCCTTCATGCAATGTTTTTTTGTCTTCTTCTTCATTGTGTGACCCTTAAAAATTCGTTGTATGACCCTTAACACTTCTATGTATGACCCTTAACACTTCTTTGTATTGCCTTTACATTTACGCATTGTGATCCTTATTGCAGAGGTGTCCTTCCTTATCTTCGGATATTGTTTCGTATTGCAGGTCCGTCAGAGGTAAGTAGATTCAAGACTGAAGTATGTTAGTCGTTATTTGCTGAATTTTCCTTGATTTTTGCACCTAAAATGGACCTCAAGCTTGCACTGCAATCTCAGATTTGATCTTAACTTCCTTCCTACAATTTATACTTAAATAAATTTTATTATCTTTACAAAATACATTTTATTATCTTTACCTTTATAAATTCATAATTACTAGTCATTATGAAGACTGAACCTAGTTACACTTTCCAAAACTAGAATCCCTTTATAACATGTGCAAAGGTATGGGAGTTTGTAGAACCTCAAAATATCTAGAAGTGAAAATGAATTATGAGCAACTATTTAGGACATTGGTGGAATTTTTAAGTGAGACGACATCTTCTCATAATGAAAGCCTAAGAATATAGAACTAGTGCCAAGGAAGTTTCAAAGTCCTGGCCTGATGTTAGAAGAAATAGCTAAGGATTTAAATAAAATGAAAGCACTTCCAGCTCCCAGGGATGATGTAAAAAATGAACATGAGGAAACATATAATTTAACACAACAACAAGAGGGAGAAAAAAATCCCCTTAAACTTACTAGTATACTAGCTCATTTGTACCATATGGTTTGGTTTTATTAACTGATTAAAGTACTACTAATGACAGTAAAGGATTTTAACACTAAGACAGGGGATGATGCTTATACAATGGAAAAATTAAATTGTTTATTGAGTGTGTAGAATTGTTGTATAGATCAAAAGTTGGGTAAGTGAGGCTTAGGGATGATATACAAAATACCCATGGCTATCCTTTTCTGATTTAGTTTGGGTTTACACTATATAGCTCTCTGCAAATCAGATTGAACAATTAATCTTAGTTTATTTAGGGAGTCACAAAAAAATACCTTATCATTCAGTTCTAATGTTTTATGTGATATGACAAGGAATCAAGATGCTACTAGGTAGGGTGAATTACATCCAAACCATTCACCATCATTATCACGATTTCCTGATGTTGTTCTAAATCTAGTTCTTATAGGTCCTGAAGAAAATGTTGCATCACTAGTGGAAAGAGCCTCAAAATTGGTTAATAGTAAACCCAATGGCATAGAAGTTGTCCATTTACTTTTTCTGAGGTTGGAGTAAGTAAAGAGAGAAGGGACAAAAATATACTCAATAAAGTGAAAGACCAGGAAGCAAGCACAGGTGCATGTTCATTGTTAACAGACTAATTGGTAGGTGCAAAAACTGACTACTGAGGTGTATTCATATTATTGGTTTCACCACTTCTCAAAGGAAGATGACTTATGTGGATATATGATCATTCACAGACACATACTGTGTGGAATCCTAGTATAGATTTTTCCATTTGTGATTGCTCATGGTGTATATCGGGAAATCTTTGTAGACATTTTATTAAGGCTGGTATGGTTTTTCACAATTGTCAAGTGGCTAGACCATCAATGGCTATGCAGAAAAATGATCAATCTCTACATAGTTTGTTACAGTGTCCACCAAATGGATCAATTATTCCCGAACATGATATATCACTATCCATTCATATGTAGTATGATGTCAAGAGACTATTATTCCATTTAACCACAGAGGCACATACCCTCTACTTATATTATTTCGTGGGAAGTGTGTTTGCAAGAAGAGTAGAAATAAAAGTAAAGTGGGTACTGCAGAAGAAAATAATGATGTAGTATGTGGGAATATAGTTTTAATTAATGGTGACAACGAAGTTATTAGTCGCAAAATTACCTTAGACAAAAGGACTAATAAAAGAAAAAAATGATAACGATGAGATTTGTGAAGGTGCGAAATATTAACCCTCAAATTTTCATAGGCTTTGAATAACTGTTGTGCATGTTTTTGTTAGATATTTGAGGGTATTGATAGACACATTTGATATATTAATTTTTCACGATACCCAAGAATTTTTCTATGCCATACAGGGTACTATTATTGTCCCTCTACAATGAAAGTAGGTTATGATGTTTGTTGTTGTTTTGTCCTTGGGAATCATTATATTGTTGTTAGTATAAAGGCTAGTGCACTGGAAACAATTTTTCGTATGAGTTGGAGATTAATAATCATTGAGATATGGTGAATTAGATGGCCAGTGGTCATTGTGAGAGCATTGTGAGGCAAGCCACATGATTTCTTTGATAGCTTCTAGCTTAAATTCTTTGATAAGCAAGAAAACAACCCAACAATTTTTAGGTAACAAATGTCCACAAAATATTTCTACAAGTACAGCATGAGACTGTATGAGATGTATAAAATATGGCCTTTGATGTGGATATCGTTCATCTAGAGGCAACTGTTTGGTTACAAAATCTTGTTTATTTTCAAATTCAGTAATGAGTGATGCTCATGGGGATGAGTCTTGGTAATGGTTTACTGAGGATTCCCAAGCCAGTATGGTTAGGTCTATATGCTTGATTTGGAACTAAACATTATTTATTTAACCTCTAGAATTGGAACACTTTATTGGGTCATCAACTTTGAGTTCTATCATCTAAGGTACAAGGGTAATAGTGGAAGCTTGGTTTCAAATTCAAATTGGGTTTCTAATTCAATTTTGGCACAAACATTTTTCAATATGAATGTAATCATTATTACTTTCATTTCATTATTAGTTGTTGGGGATATATTAGTGAAAGTGCTTTGTAATGATTGTTATGCCTGAAACAAAGGGTATTTCACATGAGGAAATTGAAGGGATATTGTAGCAGAGAGGAGAATTTTAGCATCAAGTTTTGAAAGAAGGATAACTTTAAATTTTATTCAAATAAAAAACCCTAGAAGACAATGGTATTGCACAATATCCCTTTGACAAAAAAATGCAACTATCTACATATGAAGCAATTTGATGTACAGGGATATAATATCCTAAGAACCATGTTCGAGATCTTAGGAATGATTAACTTGATAATTTCTTGATGAATCAGACAGGAATTTAAAGAAAACTACAGAGATTGAAAACTCAAGTGGATGAATACAAATAAGTGGATGAATACAAATTGTAGCCTCATAAAAGGAGTACATTTCATGTATTTTATATGCCTTTCAAAACACGTTGGCGAAATGACCGGTATAAATTGTGATGTAACCCTAGATGCTGGAAGAAATGAACACAATTGTATCTTTGAACATAAAATGCATGCCAAAATGGTTCAATGAGGATTCAAGCCGGAGTATTCTAGCCTTAGTGGATGAGTTGGAAATCGAACATTACTAACACCCTCTTAGAATGGGAACACTTTCTTGTCATCAACTCCAGTTCTATCCTCTAAGATACAAGGGTAATAATTTTAAAGCTTGGTTTAAAATCAGAAATTGGGTTTCTAATTTAGTTTTAAGTAACAAAGGATGTACCAATATGAATGTAATAATTATCCCTTTCATTTCATTATTAGTTGTTGGGGCTATATCAGTGAAAGTGATTTGTAATGATTGTTATGCTTGAAACAAAGGGTATTTCACATGAGGAAATTGTAAGTATATTGCAACAAAGAGGATAATTTTAGCATTAAGTTTTGAAAGGAGGATAAATTGAAATTTTATTCAAATAAAAAACCCTAGAAGACAATGGTATTGCACAGTAGTCGTTTGAAAATAAAATGTAACTATCTACATATGAAGTAATTTGATGTACAAGAATATAATATCCTAAGAACCATATGGGAGATCTCAGGAATGATTAACTTGATAGTTGCTTGATGAACTGTGGGATAGAAATTTAAATAAAACTACATAGAGATTAGAAAAAACTCAAGTGGATGAATATGACTGGAAATTTGATGGAAAGGGAGTACATTTCAAGGTATTTTTGATGCCTTTGAAAAATGATCAGTTGGCGAAATGACTATTATAAATTGTGATAGAACCCTAGATGTTGGAAGAAATGAACACAATTGAATCTTTGAACATGAATGGCATGCCAAAATGGTTCACTGATGATTCCCAAGCCAGTTTGGTTAGACAGCTATTCTTGAGTTGGAACTGAACATTATTTATTTCACCTCTAGAATAGGAACCCTTTCTTGGGTCATCAATTCTGAGTTCTATCCTCCGAGGTATGAGGGCACTAGGGGAATTTTGGTTTCAAATCCAAATTAGGTTTCTTATTGAATTTTGGCACAAACATTTTTCAATATGGATGTAATCTCATTTTATTCTTAGTTATTGGGGATATATCAGTGAAGTTTATTTGTAATGATTGTTATGCTTGAACCAAATTAGGGTATTTCACATGAGGAAATTGAAGGGACATTGCGACAGAGTGGAGAATTTTAGCATTAAGTTTTGAAAGAAGGATAACTTGAAATTTTCTTCAAATAAAAAACCCTGAAAGACAATGATATTGCACAGTATCCCTTAGACAAAAAAATGTATCTATACACATATGAAGAGATTTGATGTACAAGGATATAAATATCCTAAGAACCATGTTGGAGATCTTAGGAATGATTAACTTGATAGTTGCTTGATGAAATGTGGGATAGGAATTTAAAGAAAACTGTAGAGATATCAACAAAAACTCAAGTAGATGAATACAAATGGAAATTTGATGGAAAGAGAGTACATTTCAAGGTTATGCTTTCGATGCCTTTGCTAAATGATCATTTAGCCAAATGGCTAGTAGAAATTGTGATAGAACCTTAGATGCTGTTGGAAGAAATGAACACAATTGTATCTCTGAATATGAATGGCATGCCAAAATGCTTCATTGAGGATTCCCAAGATAGTATGGTTAGGCAACTATTCTTGAGATGGAACTAAACATTATTTATTTCACCTCTAGAATGGGAAAACTTTCTTAGGTAATCAACTCTGAGTTCTATCCTCTATGGTACAAGGGTACTGGTGGAATCTTGGTTGTAACTTCGAATTGGGTTTCTAATTCAATTTTGGCACAAATGTTTTTCAATATGAAGGTAATCATTAGCACTTTCATTTCATTCTTTGTCGTTGGGGCTGTATCAGTCGAAATGCTTTGTAATGATTGTTATGCCTAAAACAAAGGGTATTTCACATGAGGAAATTGAAGGGATATTGTAATAGAGAGGATAATTTTAGCATTAAGTTTTGAAAGAAAAGTAAGTCAAATTTTTCTTCAAATAAAAAACCCTAAAATACAATGGTATTGCACAGTGAGCCTTAGATAAAAAAATGTACCTATCTAAATATGAATTAATTTGATTTACATGGATATAATATCTCATGAACCATGTTGGAGATCTTAGGAATGATTAACTTGACAGTTTCTTGATGAACTATGGAATAGTAATTTAAATAAAACTGCACAGAGATCAGCAAAAACTCAAGTGGATGAATTCAATTGGAAATTTGACAGGAAGGGAGTACATCTCAAGGTTCTATTTTTGATGCGTTTGAAAAATGAAGAGTTAGCCAAATGACAAGTAGAAATTTTGATAAAACCCTACATGTTGTTGGAATAAATAAACACAATTGTATCTTTGAACATGAATGGCATGCCAAAATTATCATTGATGAGATGGAATATGGAAAGTCTCCCAAGGAAAGGAACCCTGTTATCCTCTCCTAGATGATAGGTCGACTGAATTGGAACAAAAATATCGTGGATCATATCTGATGTATCTAAAGGGTCCTCATGTTTATGATATGTCTGATAACTACGGAAAATTAATGCATAGAGCTATGCATGTCACACAATTTATTTATGACCCAAGTGCTAAAGCTTATGTGTTCAATGTGCATACCTGTAATAGTTGGTTGCATGGCTATGTCCACATGAGTATAAAATGAATATTTTAACCAGGTCAACTATTTATGTGTACATGCATGCTTGAAAATCTCTATATTGTCAGGTATTCGTATATTTTAAAAAATGAACATGTTGTTCGAGCATGCTTTGGGAAGTACGATGATGGCATAAGAACACATTTTTGAGAAAATCAAAATTAGTTATCAAAAATAGAATTCATATCTTTATTTTGATAGAAGAATCATATTATTCTCAATGCTACAGTTGGAAACTTAGCCTAAAATTGATGCTCAAAGAATCATATTAATGCAAAATGATTCTTCTAATTTGTGTTGGCGAGACTCAAGTTAAAACTTCAAATTCTATATTTTCATGAAGTAGCAGAATAAAAGGGACTCTGGTCAAATAACAGGTAAGATCAGTCATAACAGAGTGTAAAAGCTAGAGGTGAATATATCTAGAAAAGTCCTCAAGGGAGGATTATTTGAAACCTTGATTAGTTTGAATCATTGGGGACATGGAGATATAAATTAAATGAATATTTGTTCTTGTGAAAGTTTTGAAAATGAAATGTTGAGAAAGCTCCTCCTCAGGCACATGCTCCAAATAGCAATACAAATGGTCTTTTTTCTACTAAGAAGTTGGGAACTTGTGGAAAAACTTGAGGTGCAAGAATTTGCAATTTTAGATTTTCAAAACCAAAATATGATCAGCATGCAATAAGCTTCATAGTACTCTTATCAATGAGTACATTTACATTTTCAAATGCATTACCCCTTGTGATAAATGTAGTAAATTAGTTCTTTAGAGCTCCCTTGGTTCAAGACAAATGATAGAAACTGTTGCTTTGAATCCATCGACCATTTCCTTGTCTTTGTTTGGATCTTTCATTTCATTCCCAAATTTAGCCACCTAAGCCTTGTTGTATACCCTGGATTCAATGAATAGGATGAATAATTCAAACATGTATGTTATATGTCCCATATATTGATAATTATCCCCTTAATGGGTGTCATAGAAGAGAGGGTCCCACTCTTCAATAATCTGTTGAATTATTTTGAACATACAATCAATACGCTCATAAATGTCTCCCAACATAGGAATATCCATATCACAAAGTTTGTATCGTATCAACTATTGATTCAATATGGAAAGAAACAACTCTATATAACCCCAACAAGCCTTAACGAGAATGATAGATCCGATGTGCATTGCTATTTTAGTGTTGGGATTTATCCATTTTTGCTACTTGGAACAAACTGCCATAAAAGACAAAGCAATGCCAGTGCTAAAGAAGCGAATCAAGACATGGTCTGATGTAAATCTATTTTCTCCAATATTAAGAAGTTGGATCTTAGGAAATTGTCTACACATTTTTTATGCATGTTGGTCCTTCGTAATAAGAAAATATATTTCTTTTGCTTCATCACAATGTTTTTTCGTTTTTAAAAATTCTAAAATAATATCTTTGAAAGAAAGATTCAAATTTCAAACTATGAACTGCACATGATGTCCCAAACATATGGTCATACATTCTCAATGATTGCATCAATTTATTTGCATGACCTTGCATTTTCTGTGATAACTTGCATGATGATTGAAGTATAGTCACCATATAACCTTGTTTGGGTTTTGGGTATTCATTTTTCCACATATATTATGTATTGCACATGTACAATATGGTCAAAATATTATTGGATTGTATTGTATATGTATCTGTATTGAAAGGTACAACCAAAAATATGCCCTATACAAATTCAGGGAAAATATCCCCTAAAAATAATTGTTAAAAAAATAATTTAAACAAAATGCCTCAAAAATCTTGATTTAATGGTCTTTATGGCATAAACTTTGTACATGCACATCTTTAGTTTTGTCTACTTATTTTTAAATTTTGTAGCATTTTGGAAAATTCACATGTTTTTCATTTTGTGAGATGTAGACATCTACATCTGGTTGTATGGGATTTTTTTAGGTACACATTTTTGTTGTATAGCATTAGTATCCATATCCATATATTAGCCATGATTTGAAATATGAATTAATTTTTTAAGTCTCAACCATGCATTCAATGCTCTTCTCCTCATTTGAAGCATTTATTTCTCTTAAGAAGTATGGGCCTGAAGGAAACATACTATCAAATTTATTGAGGCTAGTTTGGTGTATTATTCAAAAAAAAAATTCTCCATCCGTAGAATGGTGGTGCATACTTTTTCAAATTTTGTCTCTTGTAACCCATGGGTGCTTCATTAACCACTCTAAACATGACTTGCCAATATATAGGGAGAATACTCTATAAAGGGAATAACACATGCATATATGGTAGGGGAAAATCCACTATCTATTTCTTTTCTCTTGCCACAATCAAACATTCTTTCCAAGAGTTTGGAGTTTAATATCTTCTAGGCTTCCTCAAATGTTGAGGGAACTTGTTCCTCCTTTTTTTAACCTATGAGAACAAATATTGAGGGTGAATGGAATTTTTGTAGCACTACGAAAGTACGCTATGAAACTGCCTTACTTTTGTAGCGTACTGTATGGGAGTTTTTTTAAGAAGATTTTTGGGCATCTATGGACATTTGGGTATTATCCAAGTGTTAGAGGATCACGAAAATATTCATTCAGCACTAAAAGATCACTAAATAAATATAAATTAGCAGTCAAAGAATTCGTAGAAGAATAAGACCATTTACCTAAAAAACATGGTTTTGTTTCCAGTTTTAGAGGAGGTCAGTTAAGTGGTCATGTAATGGTGTTTCCAATCACCCTAATGCAAACATGTGAAAGAATATTTGTCAAATATGTAATTGTTTTAGAAGATAATGTTGTTAAATGTAATAATGAGCTGTTTGATTCCTGTTAAGAAAAGGACTGTCAAGTAGGATAGTTGTCATTTTGTCATTAAGTAGATGTTTTATGGTTATGCAAGGTGTCATTAGGAAAAAATTCGATGAATCTAGCCAGGAGGCAGATCATCTCATGATGTAACAAGTCTATTTAAAGGCATAAAAGTTGAATTTTTCAAGGGTTGGAGATTTTTTGGCAAAACTACAACTTTATGTAATTTGACTGTTTCATCAATACAAATATTTGTTTCTTGACCAGCCTGAGATTCTGATTGAGTTTTTAGTGCCTACTTATCTTATCTATATCTTTTATGTGTCCCATTTGCGGTGGTTTTCATTTATAATACTCATAATTCATTCATGTAATGCTACGACTTCATTTATTGATGAATGAATTTATTACAAAGTTTGAATTTTGATTGCACAAATAACATGGCCGAGTACAAATATTTGATTTTGGGTTTAGAAGTTTTGAAAAGAATGGGTGCTCAAAAGATTTCTGTTTGTGGAGATTCTGAATTAGTCATTAAACAAGTTGAAGGTGTGCATCAAATAAAGGGTGTGAGAATGAGAGAATATATAAATTTGATCATGGACAGGTTGGAAAGTTTCCAAGAACATTCATTCATTGTTAAGACTAGGGATCAAAACTCCATTGTGGACTCCCTAGTTGTCTTTTCAAGTATTTTCATCATTCCCATACATTCCACTGGAAAATATGAGGTTGAGGTTCGCCATCGACTAGCTATCCAAATGTAGTGCCTTTTGGAGAAATTCTGGAGAAATTCTTAAGGTAAATGTGTAGGAATATTAAGTACACATTGTGAAAATGCTAAATTTAACTGTGATGAACATATCTTAAATATTCAAGAAGGTAATCTAACCATATACTTGGGTCCAATATTAGAAGTTGAGCAGAATGAGGAGGTGCCTCCTTTTTATGTCAGCCTTAGTATTCATGACATGAAATTGCATAATGCCATGTTGGATTCAGGGGCCTCCCACAATATTATGCCCAAAGTAATCATGGAGAGGATGGGGTTGGAAATTACTAGACCATATAAGGATTTGTTTTCCTTTTATTCAAAAAGAGTTTAGTGCATTGGTTTAATTAAAGATGTTGTTGTTTACACAAGTCCTTGCAAAGGCAGTGGTCATGGACATTGTGGTATTAGACACTCCACCAAAGTTTGGCATGATATTATCAAGGTCATGGGAAGCAAAAATCAAAGGTACAATGCACATGGACCTTACTTATGCCACCATTCCTATTTTTGGTGAGAAAAGGAGAATTTATAGAGAACAAGAATGGCTTACATGGTGAGTAGTAAAGATAAACCTAAAAAATTTCCAATTTATGCTCTTGATACTGAACTTGGATCTGCTGTTATTTTCAATGAGCTGACTGATGAAGCAAAAGATGGAAAGAAGGTAGAAAATCAACAATCTGTAATTCAGCAGATAGAAAATTAGCAAGTAGAAGATTAGAAAATCAGTGAGGAGAGAGTGGAAGGTTGCTGGTTGTTTCACTTTGATGGATTAGCAGGAAGAGAGGTGGCAGGAGCAGGAATTTAGATCACAATTCCAAATGATGAAAGTAAGTTCTTTTCTTACAAATTGAATTTTGATTGCACAAATAACATGGCTGAGTATGAATATTTGATTTTGGGTTTAGAAGTTTTGAAAAGAATGGGTGCTCAAAATATTTATTTTTGTGGAGATTCCGAATTATTCATTAAAGAAGTTGAAGCTGTGTATCAAACAAAGGATGTGAGAATGAAAGCATATATAAATTTAGTCATGGACATGTTGGAAAGTTTCCAAGAACATTCATTCATTATAAAGACTAGGGATCAAAACTCCATTGCTGACTCCCTAGCTGTCTCCGCAAGCCTTTTCATAATTCCCATACATTCCACTGAAAAATATGAGGTTGAGGTTCTTCATAGACCAAATATCCCTGAGAACATTATCCATTGGCAAGTATTTGAGGATGACCAAAAAGTAAAGAACTTTATTGAGCTGAAAGAATAATTTGAAAATATACAAGTAGATTAGAAAAAAATGCTTGCTGAATCTAAGGCAAATTCTAAAGTGTTACAGCTAAAGAATAACTCTATACCCAAAGGCCTCATACCCCTTGAGAATCTTTTTTATCAGAATGATGTGTTCAAATCTCCTAGGATACAAGATGATGATGAAGAGGTGGAGAGTTGTAACCTTGGTATAGTAGCTATGCCATAAATGATTAAACTTTCAAAGTCTCTTTCAGTTGATATGAAGCACAAGTATATTTAGATGATGAAACTATGGGTTGATAGAGTGTGCACAAAGTGGTCAATCAGAACTTCACCTTATGAGTTGGTATATGGAGTTGAAGTTATCTTTCCTACATCCTTAGGAGTGCCTGTCATGAAGCTGCTACAAGGATTGGAGGAGGAGCGAAATGCAATTCAGAGAAGGATCAATCATCGAATAGTTTTGCAAGAGAAGAGGGAGGAAGTCTATAACATTAATCATTAATCTCAAAATAGAATCAAGAAAACATTTGACAAGAAGGTCAAAGAAGAAAATTTTCAAATCCAAGATGTGGTTTTGAAATGGGAGGCAAGGATTGAAGAGAAGGGGAAACATGGTAATTTTGAGAAAATTTGGAAGGGTCCATTCAAAGTAGTTGCATTCCATGGGAACAACACTTACATTCTGCAGGAGATGGATGGATAACCATGTGCTGGAGGGCCTGTAAATGGCAGGTTTTTGAAGCACTACTCTTCTATAATTTTAGCATGAGTTATGGTGAGCCCTCAAAGGAGTTGGTATATATTTACCACAAATGTAAATAGTTAGGCTTCAGATGGATGAGAGTTGAGGTGGATAACTCTTGAACATGATGGAAATTTGAGATTGTACAAATGGGATGCTATTGTGAGTTCTAGAAGATTGCGTTGTAGTTTCATATCCCTATAGTATTGCCAAATCTTTGTGAATGGTATATGTTGCTTTGATACTAAGGGTAACCCACATTGGAGTTTCCCACCTGGATCCAATCCAATTGATTCACATTGACTATTTCTAGGGCATGTTCCTTTAGTTTCTTCACCACATTGCAACGATGATAATGATAAATTATTCTATTAATTATCCACTGAAAAAATTATTCTAATAAATTTAGCTATTCAATTGCCAATTCAAAATAGCTATAAAATGAACTACTGCTCCAATTGTAGTCAATAATCTTTAAAGGAGATCATTACCATAAAAGGATTATCAAATAAGAATTGAAATATTAAAATATCTAGGATGACCAAATAAATTAAAATATCAATACATCTCAATTTATTTAGGTAATATATGGTAAAGAACTGAATAGCTTACTCAAACTCCTAGGGTATCATATTGCCATCAAAGAACCGAAAAAATAAACTTGGAGTCGTCAAATAAATTCACACACACCGAGGTCGAGGGGAAACGTTGTTTCAGCAAAATTTCAGAGAAATTGAGAGTTCCAGAGATATTTTGGGATGAAATGGATGTGTCCGTCTGCCTCTCCATTAGATGCGGGATACACTGAAAACATAAATTTTCTAGTGACAGTGTTATGAATCACATTCAACGTACAGTGCAGCAGCAAATGTGTTATAAATATGTGAGAGCGAGTGTTTTTCGTGAAATCGCGATTTTTTAGGCCAGCTGATTTTTCGCCCCCCCAAAAGTAGTGATTTTTTGCGAGGTCTACATTTTCCCGTTTTTAAATTTTTTTCTTCTGATTTTTGCCAATTCTTACTAACTCTCTAAAAATGAATAAATTTTTAATATTTTAGACCGTTTGCCAGTAGTATTCCTGATGTTTAATTCCCAATATGCATTCTGCAGCGTCGCCGTTTTTTTTGCAGATACCCATCTTGTTGAACACCACATTTAGTTAGCAAGAATGTTATAAATATGTAATATATGCACCGCTGCTTTTCATTGAGCCGTGGAAACAAACTATATTCCGGAGACACTGTTTTGCCTTTGTTGTCTGTCTGTCTGTCTGTGTCTTGTTGTCATGGGAAAACTGAGTGTCATGTCCATCAACTTTAGAATGTTAATGGGGTTCATTGCAGTCCTTTTCTTCATTTTCGCTGCCCATGGTAACATTCATCTCATCTTCTTCATTTACTATGCAGTAGGTGTGTTTAATGTGTGCATAATAACATTTTATTTATTTAATGTAATGTTCGTATTGTGATATTTCCAGGCGGTGATGGCGTGATGGCGACTGGTGAGACTTGTGTTTTGAATTCGGACTGCCAAGGCGGTGTTGTCTGTCCACCAGACGTACCTCGATGTGAAGTTAATGCTACTGGTAGTTTTTGCTGCACTAATATAACGTCGACTCATATGCCATAACGGAACCTCATATGTTATAACGGAAAAGCAATTTTGTTTTTACGCTATTGTAGTTATTTAAATAAATAAATAAGAAGTGGTTGCCAATCTTGGATTAAATGAGAGTTTTCAGAAGAACCTATTTCATATAATATATTTTAAATTCTGGCTTGAGGGAAAACAATTTTTATCAAAATTAAAAAATTACTTTTCCTGAAAAAGTAGTTTTTATACGAACAATATGGAAAGAGAAATAAATTCATTTTATGCGAAGAAGAATATATATATATTGTTGTTTTGTTTTTATGGAATTGTTTGGAATATATATTTAAAAAAAAAAACAACAGAATACTAATTATTTCAATTTTTTTTACAAGTTTTTAAATTATTACTAAACTTTTATTACTATAATTTACAATTTAATCATTTCAATTTCTTTATAATTTATTTTTATTTATTTTATTATTATAAAATAAATAATTTAAAATTTAAAAAGTAAGTCCTAAAATATTCAATATTTAGACTAAATTATTTTTTTATCACAGAATAAAAATCCTTATCTTTCACAAACAAATATGCATCATAATAATTTATTTTTATTTATTTTATTATTATAAAATAAATATTTTAATAATTTAAAATTTAAAATGTTAGTCCTAAAATATGTAATATTTAGAAAAAAAATAATTCTTTTTCACATAATAAAAATCATTATCTTTCCCAAACAAATATGCATCATGAAGACTTGTAGGTATGTTTTCAGTAGCATCATATATGTAAAAAAAAAATACTAAAAAAACCAAATACAGATTACTAAAATGATTATCTAGATTTATCTTCTTACTTGTGTTAAGCGTACATTTATTTCCATCTTTATGTAAAAGACTAAAAGTTAATCTAAATGGCCATTTCCTTTCCTCTAATCATGATAAAGACTCGTCAGTCTGTTTTGAAGTCTGGAATTTCTTTTTTTACTAAACATTATCGAGATTTGACCTCTCCCAAGTATCTCATTTTCTTTCAACTCATGTAAAAGACTACAACCTAATCATGATGCCCATTTTTTTTCATCGCGAGTGAAAGGCTGAATGTTAATCATGAGAGCCTCTGGGTTAAGTCATGAATCAGAAGTTTGCTCATTCAAGTTTGGATACCATCATTTGAAAGGCCATCTGCTAGTTTGTTTAGTTTCCTATAGGTTAAGTCATGAATCTCAAATTTGTGCATTCGAGTTTGGATACCATCATTTGACAGGCCATATGTTAGATTGTTTAGTTTCCCATAAATGTGTTTGGATGTGTAGCATTTTAACTTTTGCAATTCCCATTTGACAAAGAGCCACAAAGATGCGTATTTTTTAGCTGATGCAACCAACCACCATAAAGCACTATGCTTGAGTCATCCAAGATTTGCAATTTCTTTACTATGTAAAGCAACACCCAAAGTTAGAGTGGGATGATTTTTTTGGAATATATATATATATCTATATATATATATATATATATATATATATATATATATATATATATATATATTTTAATTCCTTTTATCAGAATATTTTATATATATTTGAACTTTGAATTTCATGGTTTACATACTATATCATAACAAGTTTATTTCAAAATTAATTTACTTTGTGGGCTAATACACATATAAAAGATTGTAACTATTTTCTGTGTAAACCAATCACTATATAATTGAAAATTTAGTACTAGAGTTGGATCTCCTTCCTAATTTTAAATGCTTAAAGTTATTTCATTCCCAATTAATTTTTTGAGTGGGTTAAAGGAAAACTTTAGCATATAACATTAAAAGAAAATTAGTTTTATTTGTATTTAATAAAAGATGATTAAAATTCAATATATTAAAAATAATAAAATTTTAAATTATATTAAAATTTCTAATAATCATTATTTTTTAATATATCTATATCTATATATATATATGAATATGATATTTAAAAATAGATTTTATAAAATTTTTAAATAATACAATTATTATGTCTATAATTTTAAATAATTTTAACAAAGTATAATCAAAATGTCGATTGATATTTATAATTAAATCTTGATTGATATTTATAATTACAAAGTGTATTACAACTAATATAGATGATTTTTTTTTTTTTAGGAATTTGTTTTAGTCCGTTTTCTAATATCTTGTAGGGAATTTTAAGAATCATAAATTTAAGCCATTTAATCATAAATTTCCCGTAACCAACCTAGATCCATGTTAATCCAACCCCAAGAGGATCAAATCTCTCCAGGTGAAAACCTATTTTTTAGTGCGGAACAGGAGGAAAGGTTTGCACATGGAAAAATTTGATCCCTCTCGATGCTTGATACATCTGGGGTTAAGATGGATATAGGTTGGTTTCAGTCATGTGCCAGTCATACAAAAATTTCGGGATCAATTTGAAACTATTTTCTTTTATTATTCTTATTTTCTCATATCAATCATATCATTCCATTTTCTCATATCAATCGTATGAAAAATATAGTTGAAATGGTAGACCATTCAAATATTTAACTCGAGCTAAACATCATACCTTGTCTTTGTTTCTCTCCAATATTAATAGTAATTTTCTCTAATGTCAATCATTGTGACTTATGGACTCTCAAAACATAAATAATTATCAATGATAATTATTTTATATTGTCGCATTTTAATGGAAAGTGATTAACAATGTTGAATGATCGAAAATGGGAATATTAAGAATGTGTCCAAATACAAATAGTATATAGTTTTACGAAGAAAACATTTTGAGTGAGTGAAAATTTTATTTAGGATGAAAAATCAAGTATTTTATTTATGGTTAAATAATTGTAACATAGAATGTAATGCACATCACGAAAAAATTTTATGTGCATACAGTAAGAGAGAGTGTGTATATTTTGGGGTGAGCAGAGAGACAAGACGGGATAGAGATATAGATGGAAGAGGGGAGAGAGAAAAGAAGAAAGAGGCAAAGACAAGGAGGGAGGAGGAGATATAGATAAGGAGAGAGAATTGTTAGAGAGAGAGAAAAGGGGAAGGGAGAGAGAGAGAGAGGGGAAAGGGGAGGGAGAGAGAGATATGATAGAAATAACTAAAATCACTCAATTAATAAACACACTCGTATATTATACACAAATGGTGTATGTGTAAACACACTCACACACACAGATTACATTTAGATTACTCTATTAAATAGAGTTTTTGAGATCCAACTTATTCCTAATTTAGAGAGAGAGAGGTTGAGAGAATTTCTCAACCATCAAACTAACTTCTCAAATATAGAAGGTAAGCATTTAACTCCAACAAGATATAGATAGTTATGGAGAGAGAGTGTGTATGTTAGGGGAGTTATATAGAGAGATAAAGGAGGAGAGACAATGGGAGTTAGAGATATAGATGTACGGGGCATAGATGTGCTTACACTGAAATCAATGCACAATATTAATCTAATTATTTTGAAATTAATGTACATCATACATCTATTGTGTTAAATCAGAAATCGACATCTGAAATGAAATTAATGCATCTAGTGCAAGAAGTAAAATAGGATTAGAAATCAATATCTACTCTGAAACCAATGCATCTAGTGCAAGCAATCAAATAGGAGTAGAAATCAACATCTACACCAAAATTAATGCATCTAGTGTAAGGTATTAAATAGGATTAGAAATTTACATCTACACTGAAATCAATGCATGCAGTGCAAGTGATCAAATCGGATTAGAAATCAATATCTACATTGGAACCAATGCATCCAGTACAAGCAATCATATAGGAGTAGAAGTAAACATCTACACTAGAATAAATGCATCTTGTGTAAGGTATTAAATAGGATTATAAAGTGACATGTACACTACAACCAAGCCCTCTAGTACAAGCGATCAAATAGGATTATAAATCCACAACTACACTAAAATCAATACATCTATTTTATTGAAAAACCACAATATTCATGACATTCTAGATCTAACTTATATCTTTTCATTTGTCCTCGTGTCTCTTTCTTCCAACCTCTCTCTCCGCCTTCCATTCTATATCTATATCCCTCCCTCTCTCCTTCTCTCTCCCCCCCTCCCTCTCTCCCTCATCTCTCTCTCTTTGGCTCTCCCTCCCATTATCTATCTTTCTCTTCTTCCCTCTCTCCCCATTTCATCTATATCTATACCTCCCTCTACCTCTCCTTATTTATCTCTCTATCTCAACCTGCTAAACACATGTCATCCTCTCTCTCTCTCTCTCTCTCTCTCTCTCTCTCTCTCTCTCTCCATGTGTATCTCTCTTCCTCCCTCCCTCCCTTTGTCTCTCTCTTCTTCCCCCTCACCCCTTCCATATATATATATATATACACACCATTTATCTCTTTATATAATCCCTCATACATACCCTCTTAGTATCCATAAATATCTATCTATCTATATATCTCTTCCTCTTCCTCTCCCTCTCTATCTCTTCCCCTTCTCTCTCTATATATATATCTTGTTGAAATTGCTTGTACATTCAAACTAATAATTGTAATTTACTAAAACAATAGACTTGAATCTACTCTACTAAATGCTGAAACAATTAAGGATCACGAAAACATGAAGCATAGAAGAGAAAAAAAATTAGTCAACACATTACCCAATGATTTATTGTGGAAGGACACAACTAAAACCCCTGATATATGTATATTTCATTTGTTAGAAATTACGATAACATTACAATGCTTTTCTCAAGCCTGAGAAACGTCTGCACTATCTCTTTTTGTCTCACTGCTTCCTAGAGAAGACTAGTCTAATACTTAACCAAATTTTGGCTTGTCCAAGTCCCTATTTCCATGTGTAATTAGCCCTTATAAATTAGGGAAATACCCATCTACAAGTATGAAATCCATCAAGGGCCTTCTTCTGATTACATGCACCACTTGTACAATTTGGATGATTATACAACTGATAGTACACTACCCTTGAACTCCAATAACAACTAGGTAACTCTCAGATCTAACATGCATGAGTTATTTATCAGTGAATCATAATTTAACATATTGGTTATTGAGTGTCGTTCAATTTCAAATTCCACACTTTGACCTCTCATTAGTTCCTCCAACAGTAGGAACTAGTTAAACCGAATTTAACTCGGATAAAATTATTTAATTAATTAAAACAAAAAATAAACTCAACTAGGGATCCTATAAAGTAGGATACACTCTACATATCTAAGGTCAAACCCTCAAATCGATTTAGCTGAACCAACTAAGTCAAAATAACTTAGTTAACTCATACAAATTTTCATGCGATGTGCAATTACAATTTTCTTCTTAGTAATTCAAGGGAAAATTAAATTAGAATCTTTCTTGGTGCCATTTTAAAAACTCCCTCTTAACAAGAAAGGGATTATTAGATACCCCGATCCTACCTCAATGGAACTCAAATTTTCCTTTTGACAATGCCTTATTCAAGAAATTCTCATCTTGTTCCTCTGTAGGAATGTAATCTAAAATCATGATCTTTATCTACACACAATATTTGAGATGGTGATATCAGATGTCGATATACTTGGAATGACCATAAAAAATAGGATTCTCAAAGATTTTGATACAAATTTGATTGTCACAGTAAATCGTTGTAGGATAAATCTGTCGACCAAATAATCCAATAAGGATCTTCGTCCAGATAACCTCATAATATTCTTGACTAAAAACCATGTACTCTGCTTCTATTGAACTACGTGCAACTGATATATGCTTTCTCTTGTCTCTCTATCTCAACCTGCTAAACACATGTCACTCTCTCTCTCTCTCTCTCTCTCTCTCCATGTATATCTCTCTTCCTCCCTCCCTCCCTTTGTCTTTCTCTTCTTCCCCCTCACCCCTTCCATATATATATATATATATATACACCATTTATCTCTTTATATAATCCCTCATACATACCCTCTTAGTATCCATAAATATCTATCTATCTATATATATCTCCCTCTTCCTCTCCCTCTCTATCTCTTCCCCTTCTCTCTCTCTATATATATCTTGTTGAAATTGCTTGTACATTCAAACTGATAATTGTAATTTACTAAAAAAATAGACTTGAATCTACTCTACCAACTACTGAAACAATTAAGGATCACGAAAACATGAAGCATAGAAGAGAAAAAAAATCAGTCAACACATTACCCAATGATTTCTTGTGGAAGGACACAGCTAAAACCCTTGATATATGTATATTTCATTTGTTAGAAATTATGATAATATTACAATGCTTTCTCAAGCCTGAGAAATGTCTACACTATCTCTTTTTGTTTAACTGCTTGCTAGAGAAGACTAGCCCAATACTTAACCAAATTTTGGCTTGTCCAAGTCCCTATTTCCTTGTGTAATTAGCCCTTATAAATTAGGGAAATGCCCATCTACAAGTATGAAATCCATCAAGGGCCTTCTTCTGACCACATGCACCACTTGTACAATTTGGATGATTATACAACTGATAGTACACTACCCTTGAACTCCAATATCAACTAGGTAACTCTTAGATCTAACATGCATGAGTTATTTATCAGTGAATCATAAGTTAACATAGTGATCTTAGAGTGTGGTTCAAGTTCAAATTCCACACTTTGACCTCTCATTAGTTCCTCTAACAGTCGGAACTAGTTAAAATAAATTTAACTTGGATAAACTTAATTAACTAATTAAAACAAAAACTAAACTCAACCAGGGATCCTATAAAGTAGGATACACTCTACATATCTTAGGTTAAACCCTCAAATCGATTTAGCTAAACAACTAAGTCAAAATAACTTAGTTAACTCATACAAGTTTTCATGCGATGTGGAATTACAATTTTCTTCTTAGTAATTCAAGGGAAAATTAAATTAGAATCTTTCTTGGTGCCATTTTCAAAATTCCCTCTTAACAAGAAAGGTATTATTAGATACCCCGATCCTACCTCAATGGAACTCAAATTTTCCTTTTGACAATGCCTTATTCAAGAAATTTTCATCTTGTTCCTCTGTAGGAATGTACTCTAAAATCATGATCTTTATCTACACACAATATTTGAGATGGTGATATCAGATGTCAATATACTTGGAATGACCATAAAAAATAGGATTCTCAAAGAGTTTGATACAAATTTGATTGTCACAGTAAATCATTGTAGGATAAATCTGTCGACCAAATAATCCAATAAGTATCTTCATCTAGATAACCTCATAATATTCTTGACTAACAACCATGTACTCTGCTTCTATTAAACTACGTGCAACTGATATATGATTTCTCTTGTATGAGGAAAACATTGTTGAAACAATACTTAAGATGCCCCATGTTGTGCTCTTCCTATCTGATGGTGTCCCTGCCAAATCTGCATCTGTGATTCCTTGAAGCTTCACTCCCTCTATCCATTTGTATGAAAGAAAAAAATAAGTAGTGCTTCTGAGCTATCTCAATACATGTTCAGCTTCCTTCCAATAGATTTCCCCATCTCCTTTCCAAATTTCCAAACCAAGGAAATAATGCAAGAGACCCATGTCTTTCATCTTGAATTCTCTTGCCAAATCCTCTTTGGAAGATTTTATCAGATTTTCATAACCTATTGGAATTAAATCATCGACATATAATACTATAATTAATAATTTACCTTCAACTGCAATATGGTAAAGGTTTTCATTTGCTTCACTTTTGGGGAAGCCCAACCTGGTGAAATAGTTGTCGATCCTAGTATACCAAGTATGGTGTTGGGTGTGTATTATATTATTTCCACCCAAGTGTGGGGTGATAGCCACCCTATGCTTGCATCAGGCCTAGCTGGGGGGTCACAAGGGGAGCGAAACCCCCCCCATCGGGGTCTGGGGTGGCACCATAGGAAAAAAACAATGGACCCTATATTAGGTGGTCATACACACCTATGGTATTGTGCATTGGTTTGCACATGGTTTTGGGCATGCTGGTTTTTTGCTTGTGGTATTTTGTAGATCCGTCCAAGGGAAATATGATTATGTTCTAATCCAGGGTTAATGGATTAGGGCTTATGAATTCTTCAGCATGTATATATATGTCTTGTAAAATTGAAAAGAATATAATGAAAAATCAAGTTGGTAGTTATGGTTTGGGATCCAGGGAAAAATCTCTGTGTATATTTGTTTTATGTGTTATTGTCTCACTATTTTTTATTATATTTTTTAAGAATTCGTTTGCAGATAATTTTTTTACTGGGTTAAAAACTACATTTTTTATTAGAGTTGTTTCAGCTTCAAGGAGACACCTTTACTGCTGAGGGTTTTTTTTTTCTGGGGCATGTGGTAGACCATGCTTAGTGGGAGATATACGGGATCGATTCCTGTGGTGAAAGAAGATGGAGACCAGTGGAAAGATAGAGATCAAGAAATTCAATGGTCATATTTTTGAGTTGTGGAAGCTCAAGATGGAGGATCTGTTGATGGATAAAGATCAGTGGATCATGATAGAGTCGAGTACTAAACCAACGACAATGTTAGATGAAGACTAGGTCAAGTTGGATCAAAAGGCACAGAGCGCAATACAATTGTCTATCCCATATCAACATTATTGAATGTATATGGGGAAGCTATGGAGAAGGCTTTGTGGGTCCAGTTAGGGACTTTGTACCAATCAAAGTATCTAGTGAATAAATTTTTCCTGCCGAAAAAACTGTATAACCTAAGGATGAAGGGTGGAGACTCGGTGACAGGAGATCTGAACACCTCCAATATTGTTGTAATTCACCTATCATCATTTGATACTAAAATCTTAGAGGAAGATAAGTGCATCAATTTTTTGTGTTCTCTACTAGATTCATGGGATATTTTGGTTGTTACAATAGGTAGCAACACAACTACCTTGATTTTTTATGAAATAGTATTAGCCTTTCTATCAGGGGAAATGAGACAAAAAGATATGGAGGGTCAACATGGAGATTACTTGTGTGTACAAGGATGGTCCCAGAACAGAAACAAAAATAATTTCTCGAGTGAGAGACTTAAATATAGAGGGAGATATAAATCTCCAGGAAATATTGTAAAGGTGCGCTCGAAATGTGGAAAGGAAGGGCACTTCAAAAAGTGTTGTAGATATGAAGCTCTTGAAAAAGGAAAGGCATCTGATGATTCTCCTTCTGCAAAGGCGAAAACTACCTCAGATGAAGGTGGGGATGTGTATTTGGCTTCTTCTTCAAATACACATGTAGATCATGAGGCATGGTTGATTGACTCAGGTCCATTCTTTCACTTCATTCCCCATAGGGAGTGGTTCTGTGAGTATGAGAAGTATGATGGTGGTAATGTCTTCTCAGGGGATTATAGGAAGGCTAGAATCGTCAGACATAGAAAATTCAAGCTGAAGCTGCAAGGTGGAAGGATTAGAGCACTTCCTAGTGTTATGCATATTCCTACATTTTCCAAAAATATAATTTCTTTAAATAAGATGGATGATGCAGGTGTAAAAACAATGTCCGAAAAAGATACCCGCAAAATGGTTTGAGGAGTACTGGTATTGATGTGGGGAGTTTAGATTGGAATTCTATATAAGATTTTGGGTAGCCCTATTCTTGATGGGTGCATTAGTTCTGTGGTTCCTGAAAGTGGAGCGGAAATCCTAGCATTCTTACAAGAAAATACCATGCTATGTTATCAAATTATTCGACATATTTGAGAGCAGGGCCTTCAAATACTTCATGGTAATCGTATGGTAGAAGGTATGTCTAATTTCTCTCAAGATTTTGATTTATGTGAAAATTTTCTCCAAGGGAAGAAGAATCAAGTGAGTCTCCCTTCTAGTGCTAACATCACGAACACGATATTAGAGCTTGCGCACAGTGATGTGTTTGGACCCATGTCAGTTCCATAACTAGGTAAGTATGTGTATTTTATAGATTAATTCTGTAGGAATACATGGATATATTTCCTGAGGAAGAGATCTAAAGTCTTTGACAGATTTAAAGAATTTAAGGCTCTGGTGGAAAACTAGATAAAGGAGAAGATAAAGGTGTCAAGGACAGATAATGGAGGAGAATTATGCAAGAGGGAATTTTAAGAGTTATGTATGAAGTGTGGTATAACACGATATAAGACTACTACATATGCCCCTCAGCAAAATGGAGTTGCAGAAGAATTAATATGACATTGATGGAAAAGGAAAGAAGCATGTTCAGTGGTACTGGGTTAGGACAGGAATTCCAGGCAGAGGTAGTGGAGACTGTATGATACTTTGTTAATAGGTCACCTTCATTACCATTGGAAGATAAGACTCCACATGAGGTATGGACTAGCAAGAAACCCTCTATTTCACCTCTGACGGTATTTGGATGTGATGCATATGTACATGTTCCAAAGGAGAAAAGGACCAAGTTGGATAATAAATTTGAAAGGTACATATTTATTGGGTATAAGGATGGTTTAAAAGGTTATAAGCTTTGGAACAGAAACAAGGAAGCTTTTGTACAACCGACATGTGGTGTTTAGAGAAGTGAAATATTTTAAACATGAAGTTCTACCAAAGGAACCTGATAATATAGAGCTTGAGCTAAAGGAGGAATAACCAAAATCTACAATAGAATAAGATTTAGAAGAGAAAGAGCCACAAACTCCATCTATGAGAAGATCGGTTTGAGAAAGAAGGCAACTATAAAGGTATATTCCATCTAATTTCTGTTTAAATTTTTCTTTATCTATCACTGATGATGATCCCAGAACTGTCAGTGAAGTAGTGGATTTAGATGATGGAAAACTCTAGAAGGAGGCCATAGTTGATGAAATGGCATCCTTGCACAAAAATGAGGCATGGAATCTGGTGGAGTTTCTGAATCGAGGGAAGCCCATTGGAAGAAAATGGGTGTTTAAGAAGAAGGTGAATGTAGAAGGCAAGGTGGAGAAATACCAATATTGGTTGGTAGCAAAAGGTTATTCCGAGGTGTCGAGAATTCATTTTGGTGATATTTTTTTCTCATGTTGCCAATGTTACTTCTATTATATTAATTTTATTTGTTGATACTACATTTCATTTTGAGGTAGAACAGATGGATGTGAAGATAATATTTCTTCATGGGGATATGGAAGAGGAGATCTACATGAAGCAACGTGAAGGCTTTGCAGTGAAGGGTAAGAAAGAACTGGTATGTAGGTTAAAAAAAATATCTTTATGGGTAAAAACAATCACCAAGGATTTTGTATCAAAAATTTGATACATATATACGGGGAATTAGCTTCACTAGAAGCATAGAGGATCAGTGTGTGTATTTAAATTAATTTTTTACTGTGTTATTTACTTGGTTTTTCATGTGGATGATATGTGGCTGGTTGGAAATGACAAAAAAAGTATACAGGATTTGAAGACCCAATTGTTCTCCACATTCGACATGAATCATCTTATTGCTATAAACTATATTTTGGGAATGGAAATTAAACGAGATTGGGAAAAGAGGAAGTTCTCGTTAAACTAGAGGAAGTATGTTGAGACAAAATTGCAGAGGTTCAACATGCAGGATAGTAAACTGGTGAAGGTTCCTATCCCTGTAGGTGAATTTATCTATTGAACAGTGTCCGAAGACACAAGAAGAAGAAGAGGACATGTCTTGTGTTCCATATGCAAGTGCAGTGGGTAGCTTGATGTATGAAATGGTCTCTAATAGAACATATATTGCACATGCAATGGGATTATTGAGCAGGTTTATGTCAAAACTAGGGAAGGTGCATTGGCTTGCAGTGAAGTGGGTTTTCACACTACAACAAAAAAGGTCATTGTTGAGGGTCAAAATTGGTCACCATAAGCTCATTATTGATGGTAAAAAGATCATCTGTCACCAAAAACTAAACGTCACCAAAGGTGGCGTCGCTGAAATTTTCAGTGTTGTGGTGACATTCAAGATCCGTCACCAATAATGATTTATAATCACGGATAGTGATTTTCACCATTTCATATGGGAAATGGTGACAAAATTTGCCCTCCATCACCAAAAAATTGAACGTCACCAAAGGTGGCATCACCAAAAGTATAGGCATTGTTGTGACATTCAAGGTCCATCTCGAATAATTATTATAATGAAAGGTACTTACCGTCACCATTTCATATGAAAAAAATGATTTATTGTGATGGATGTTTCATGACCGTCACTATGTATGCATATATATGGTGGCGTTCATTGACCATCACCCTTTCATATTTTAGTGAGGGTCGAAAAATTTCACCATAAGCTCGTTGGTGATGGTCAAAAGAGCCTCTATCACCAAAAATTGATCATCACCATTCTATATAGATATCAAGGCACGATGGGATCGAACCACCAACCTCCTTCTTGTAAAGCAGGTGCTCTTACATTGAGCTAGCACCCTTTAAAGAATTAGACTTTGAAAATTGGACCTTGAAACTTTATAAACTATAAATTATAAAACTCTTAATAAATTATAAACTTTGTAAAGTAAGCACAAAATTTGACTGATATATATTACACCAACAAAATATCTAAGGGGAATTTCAACACATCCAAATCCACACTAAGCATGACTATCAAAAGATGTAGTTGCATGGATACTATTAGGGTCCTATAATAATAGGATTCATAATTTTGAATTGACTTTGATTAGTCTTGTAATATGTACATACTTTTCTTTCTGCAAAATTGTTTTCCCATATTAAAAAATAAAAAAAAATGTAAAGAGGGTAAAAGTCCTAAAAGAAAAATCAAAGGACTTGAAGGAAAAAGATAAAAAAAGAATAAAAAATGAACCCCAAAGAAAAAAGAGATAAAAAATAAAACATGAAAGTGATGCAAATTCAAATGCCACTACTTTTTACTTCACTTTGCAAAATAATATTGTGTGTAGCTTGTCAAAAATGACACAATACATAAAGGTCAAATTGCTTAATCTTGACTTTTCATGCCTTAAATTTTATGTTGATAAATATAGAATAAAAATCTAGCCAAACTATTTAATCTTGGAAGATCAGTAGTTGGGCAGAGAATAATAAGCAGCTCAATAGTTTAATCTGAGCCCTTGGAAGAAATAAGGATATAATTAGTTAGTTTGTTGTTTAAAATAAAAATGAATAAGCGTCTACAAGCTCAAATGCACCCATGTAAACGAAGAAAATTTTTTAGGGTAGTTGATGGCTAGGCATAAGCATTTTTCACAAGGCATGGATAGCAGAAAATTGGTTATTTCATTTCCTAATTTCCCTTAAAAATCATTCCCCTTGTAAAAATACCCCATCTCCTTCATTTTTACTCTTTCCCCTTATTTGATTCTTTTCCCCCTTGCAAAAATTCCCTTTTCTTAAGATAAAACACATTTTGTCTTTGGAAAAGTAAAAAATACCTTTTATTAATTTCCCTTTATTCAAAAAACACCCAAAACCCATAAAAATAATTTATCCTTAGTATAAATGATTAAATCTTTATGTTGGGACCCACTATGTAAATATTGATTCCCGATATAAGTTTTACATTAAACTTATTGTATTTACCCCCCCCACCCCCCCATTCATTTTATATTTCATCTTTAACAATTTAATTTATTTATTAACTCCCGCATTAAACCTTTACTCCATATTTTAATTAATTCCTTTATATATATTATCCCCAACCCTTTATTTAAACTTAATACATAAGTTTTGTTTCCCATCATATTATATATCTTGGGCCCAATATGTATTAAACCCCACTTACTATATATTACCCCGCTTATTATACACTAGTCCCACTTACCTTAACCCCATTAGTTATATCGTATAAACCCCAACCATATCAGATATGTATCCTATTGCATTCTGGCCCCATGCCATCAAATCCCGATGCTCCATCACATCATCCCATCAGTTAGATTATCACTGACCAGATCTAACAGCGAACAAGCCTTGTCGCACATCTGATAGCCTGATCCTTAACCATACCCCAACCTTGCGATATCCATGGTTTTCGGAGCTCTACCCCCCAAGCGCTCTGCCACCCCATTCGAAAGGGGAGAGAGAGAGAGAGGGGGGGAAAGGGGAGGAGAGAGAGATATGATAGAAATAACTATAATCACCAATTAATAAACACACTCGTATATTATACACAAATGGTGTATGTTTAAACACACTCACACACACAAACATTATATATTTAGATTACTCTATTAAATAGAGTTTTTGAGATCCAACTTATTCCTAATTTAGAGAGAGAGAGGTTGAGAGAATTTCTCAACCATCAAACTAACTTCTCAAATATAGAAGGTAAGCATTTAACTCCAACAAGATATAGATAGTTATGGAGAGAGAGTGTGTATGTTAGGGGAGTTATATAGAGAGATAAAGGAGGAGAGACAATGGGAGTTAGAGATATAGATGTACGGGGCATAGATGTGCTTACACTGAAATCAATGCACAATATTAATCTAATTATTTTGAAATTAATGTACATCATACATCTATTGTGTTAAATCAGAAATCGACATCTGAAATGAAATTAATGCATCTAGTGCAAGAAGTAAAATAGGATTAGAAATCAATATCTACTCTGAAACCAATGCATCTAGTGCAAGCAATCAAATAGGAGTAGAAATCAACATCTACACCAAAATTAATGCATCTAGTGTAAGGTATTAAATAGGATTAGAAATTTACATCTACACTGAAATCAATGCATGCAGTGCAAGTGATCAAATCGGATTAGAAATCAATATCTACATTGGAACCAATGCATCCAGTACAAGCAATCATATAGGAGTAGAAGTAAACATCTACACTAGAATAAATGCATCTTGTGTAAGGTATTAAATAGGATTATAAAGTGACATGTACACTACAACCAAGCCCTCTAGTACAAGCGATCAAATAGGATTATAAATCCACAACTACACTAAAATCAATACATCTATTTTATTGAAAAACCACAATATTCATGACATTCTAGATCTAACTTATATCTTTTCATTTGTCCTCGTGTCTCTTTCTTCCAACCTCTCTCTCCGCCTTCCATTCTATATCTATATCCCTCCCTCTCTCCTTCTCTCTCCCCCCCTCCCTCTCTCCCTCATCTCTCTCTCTTTGGCTCTCCCTCCCATTATCTATCTTTCTCTTCTTCCCTCTCTCCCCATTTCATCTATATCTATACCTCCCTCTACCTCTCCTTATTTATCTCTCTATCTCAACCTGCTAAACACATGTCATCCTCTCTCTCTCTCTCTCTCTCTCTCTCTCTCTCTCTCTCTCTCCATGTGTATCTCTCTTCCTCCCTCCCTCCCTTTGTCTCTCTCTTCTTCCCCCTCACCCCTTCCATATATATATATATATACACACCATTTATCTCTTTATATAATCCCTCATACATACCCTCTTAGTATCCATAAATATCTATCTATCTATATATCTCTTCCTCTTCCTCTCCCTCTCTATCTCTTCCCCTTCTCTCTCTATATATATATCTTGTTGAAATTGCTTGTACATTCAAACTAATAATTGTAATTTACTAAAACAATAGACTTGAATCTACTCTACTAAATGCTGAAACAATTAAGGATCACGAAAACATGAAGCATAGAAGAGAAAAAAAATTAGTCAACACATTACCCAATGATTTATTGTGGAAGGACACAACTAAAACCCCTGATATATGTATATTTCATTTGTTAGAAATTACGATAACATTACAATGCTTTTCTCAAGCCTGAGAAACGTCTGCACTATCTCTTTTTGTCTCACTGCTTCCTAGAGAAGACTAGTCTAATACTTAACCAAATTTTGGCTTGTCCAAGTCCCTATTTCCATGTGTAATTAGCCCTTATAAATTAGGGAAATACCCATCTACAAGTATGAAATCCATCAAGGGCCTTCTTCTGATTACATGCACCACTTGTACAATTTGGATGATTATACAACTGATAGTACACTACCCTTGAACTCCAATAACAACTAGGTAACTCTCAGATCTAACATGCATGAGTTATTTATCAGTGAATCATAATTTAACATATTGGTTATTGAGTGTCGTTCAAGTTCAAATTCCACACTTTGACCTCTCATTAGTTCCTCCAACAGTAGGAACTAGTTAAACTGAATTTAACTCGGATAAAATTATTTAATTAATTAAAACAAAAAATAAACTCAACTAGGGATCCTATAAAGTAGGATACACTCTACATATCTAAGGTAAAACCCTCAAATCGATTTAGCTGAACCAACTAAGTCAAAATAACTTAGTTAACTCATACAAATTTTCATGCGATGTGCAATTACAATTTTATCTAATTTAATTCAAAGGAAAATTAAATTAGAATCTTTCTTGGTGCCATTTCCAAAACTCCCTCTTAACAAGAAAGGGATTATCAGATACCCTGATCCTACCTCTATGGAACTCAAATTTTCCTTTTGAAAATGCCTTATTCAAGATATTTTCATCTTGTTCCTCCGTAGGAATGTACTCTAAAATCATGATCTATATCTACACACAATATTTGAGATGGTGATATCAGATGTCGTTATACTCAGAATGATAATAAAAAATAGGATTCTCAGAGAGTTTGATACAGCTTTGATTGTCACAATAAATCTCTGTAGGATAAATCTGTCAACCAAATAATCCAATAAGGATCTTCTTCATCCAGATAACCTCATAATATTCTTGAGTAACAACCATGTACTCTGCTTC